>CM052714.1:55138971-55166842 GCA_028551405.1 Uromys caudimaculatus | reverse complement strand
GGAGTAAGTGAGCTCTGCGGACGCGTTGCCTCTGCTAGGGGCTTTTCTGCATGCCTGGTGAGCTGTGGGGCGTGTCTTTGGCCCACTCCTGGCTCTTGCGATCCCGGCGCTGATTAGCTGTGGAGCTCTGTGGCCCAAGCTGAGGTTTCCGGCCGTCACCGGAAGCTGCTGACCGACAGTCTCTGTGGCCCGCGGAAAGCGGGAGGAGTCAGTGAGCTCTGGGGACGCCTTGCCCCTGCTAGGGGCTTTACTGCGGGGGGGGGGGTTTCTAGGCCCGCCTACCTCGTCCCTGTGTCTTGCGGGTTCAGGGCAGTACCTGGTGAGCTGTGGGGCGCGTCTTTGGCCCACTCCTGGCTCTTACGATCTGAGTGGGATCTTTGTCCTGGCGCTGATTAGCTGTGGAGCCCTGTGGCCCAAGCTGAGGTTTCCGGCAGTCCGACTGTCGTATTTCTGAGACATGATTTCATCTTACTGATCAACAGTATCCCACTGTACATATAAATGAACACAGTTTTCTTATCCATTTATATAAAAATGGACATTTGTATTAATTCCATGTTTTGTTATTATGAATAAAGATGATATGAATATTAATGATGGTTTCTCCATATATGTACATATATATTATATATTCATTTTTCTTGGTAAATAATCTGAGAGTAGACTTGTTGGCTAAGGAATGTGTATGCTCAGTTTTGTTAACTAAAATCATTGTAATACTGAACTTCTAAGCTGTGGCAGTTTGAATAAGGAGGGTCCCCATAAGCTCATAGATTTGTATGCTCGGTCACCATGGAGTGGCACTTTTAGGTGCTGTGGCCTTGTTGGAGGGAGTGTGTCACTGGGAGTGGGCTTTGAGGTTTCAGAAACCCAAGCCAGGTGCTGTGGCTCTCTCTTCTTGCTGCCTGCAGATCCAGATGTAGAACTCTCAGCTTCTCCAGCTTATGTCTGCCATCACGTTTCCAGCCATGCTGATAATGGACTAAAGCTGTGAACCGTAAGCCAGCCCCAATGAAATGCTTTCCTTTATATGAGTTGCCATGGTCATGGTGTCTTTTTACAGCAGTAGAACACTGACTAAGACATAAGCCACAATTATGTTCATCAAATTATCTGTGTTTTAATTCTACCTAATAAAGTTTTATAGGTTCTAGTATATAAATTTTATATAGTTGTCCTTAAATTTATCTCTGACTTATATTTCTTGATGCTATTTTGCATGGAATAATTTTTGTAACAAAAAATTTTGAGTTTATCAAGTTGAAATAGTACACAGTTTATAGTTAGCTACAGAGATTTAGAGAGATGCAGAGACTCGAGTATCTTCACAATGGTTTTTGTGTCTCTGTGTGTGCATGTATATGATTCTGTGGCTCTTTAAATTACATAATTATATTAGCCAAAGAATATAATGTCAAACAAAGTTTACAAACTAAGTAAAGCTTAGAAATTAAGTAAAATTTAAAATTTAGAAAAATCTGAGCTGATTTACCTTTAAAGAATTTTCTTCAAAATTAAAAAGAAATATCTTTTACTTTAAGTGTATGAATATTTCACCTGCATATACATATGTCCACTATGAGCATGCCCAGTACTTACTGAGGTCAGAAGAGGATGCCAGATTCCCCAAGATGAGTTAGAGACAATTGTGATCTTCTATGTAGGTGTCTAGAATTCAGGTCATCTGCAAGAGCAGCAAACGCTGTTAGCCATTAAGTCATCTCTCCAGACCCTTAAATAATTTTCATTTGTAAACAAATGATGAGGTGGGTTTATGAGACATCCCGTTTAGATTTAGGATGATAGAAGCATGGTAATACAGTTGAGTGCAAGGCCACAAACACTCTGATGTTACCTAAGCAGAGTTTATCATTTGCGATGTCTTGAGGACAAAAGCTATGTCTTCTGCCTTTGCAATTGTGTTGAAGTTTCCAATATGGCAGGGCCTGGGAAGGGGGACGGAGAGAGCACTTTCTAGTCCCATACCCTTCCATTTTTCCTGATTTTCTATTCTGCCTCACATTATTTGCCAACTTTATGGTTCCATCTTTTATTACTTAAGAGTTATCTTATGTGTATGGGTGTTTTCCCCACATATACATCTGTGTACCCCTGAAGAGGGCGTTTGGATCCCTGGAACTGGAATTCCAGAAGGTTGTGAACCATCTACATGAAGTAATTTTTAAAACTCTTATTTTCTTCCTTGATACTGATCTTTAGAACCATAGCTGATTTTTATATCTGACTTTAGAACTAACAACCTTGATAATTTTATAATTGTTTCTAATTCTTTATTGCAAAACATCTTATTTTTTACTCTTTAGTTCTTGATATTGCTCTCCTCATATCCATGAGGCCTTGAACTATCTGATATTTAATATATTTTCTTGTCTTTTTCTCAATTTGGGGAAAGTTTGAGCATTTTACAATTAAATATTGAATTTCAGTGGGCCATACGATTGGGAATATACTATCTATTAAGTTTTGTTGTTTCTTTGTTAACATGAATAAACAGTAATTTGCCATAAATAGCCTTTGGGGGGATTTATTTAGATGTTATCTCACAATTTCGTATGAGATTGGTTACTGCAAGTTAATTTAATTTAAAAAATGTACAATTGTGATTCGGGGAGATAGCTCAGTTGGTAACATACTTACTCCACAAGTAAGAGAACCTGGTTTCAATCCTCAGTTCTCTGTAATAACAAAGTGCAGGGTACAGGGTTGCTCATCTATACTCGCAGTAGTAAGGAGATGGAGGAGCCTGAAACGGGTTGGCAGCTGGACCAGAGGAATCACTGAGCTCCAGGTTCCGTGAAAGATCCTGTTTCAAAAAAATAGGATGGAAAATCGAATTAAAAAGGACAGCCAACATCGACCTATGGCATCCACAGCCAAGCCACATGCATACACTTGCATTTGACATTTACATGCGAACATACATCAGCATGTATGTACACACACATGTCCATGTATACACACAAGAACTTTTATTTTATGTTTTTGCCTTTTATTTGAATAATTATTACCACGGAGAACTTTTGGGGTAACTACATAATGTCATACCTATTTGCATATTTCCCAAAGTCTGGAGACAATTTATTACAGCACTGAATTAAAATAGAGTGAATGTTTATTCAATTTACATCTAATGTTTCTTTATGAAATTTGGTTAAAATAGTTCCATTTTATGTGCCGTTTATGAGTCCCTTCAAACATTTTATAGAGAGAGTCTTTATGTATTATGTGGAAGCTTTACCTGTCCATAAAAAGCCTACGGCCAATGAGCTAAGGCAAGACGAAAAGGTGAGAAAGAGAGTGAGAGGATTCTGAGAAATAGTCAGACATGAAAGATCGGCCCCAAACACTGATGGGGAAAGCATGAACCCGAGGAGAGGTAACTAGCAAGGTGGTGGGACTCAGAAGAAACGGGTATCTAAGTTATGAACTAGTGAGGGAACAAGCCAGGGCTTTTCCTAGGCGTCTATTCATGAAATACTAAATCACAGAATCATTATTTCAGGGGACTCGGGTTCGGGCCAAAAAGCTCTTGGTTACACATGTGTTTCAAACTGTATACCTACTCATTGTTTTTCAGTCTGTTACAACACCTAAGAGTTGCTTCATCTCTTGTGAAATTATATCATAAACAATTTTACACCTAATTATAGAACAAATAAAATGAAAATTATAATTATGTGAAATATGTATGATCCAGTTCAGTAATATATGGTTGATAAAAATGTTTAGAAAACTGTATGTACATGAATATTTATTAGACTCATATTTATTACATGTTCAGAGTATGATATTCTCTGTGACTTCCAGGATCAAGGTCATGTGCATAACCAGAGGTTACACTGTTTAGAGAACAGGCTTCACTGGAGATTAGGTGGCAGGAGCTGTGGCAGGAGTCACACATGTGAGGGAACCCAAACTGACTTGATAGAGAAATACAAAGGTGACTCTCTTAAAGCAGAGGCCTTAGAATTCCCATGGAGACTCCCAAGCTAAGCTGGTCTTCTAACAACCCAGTGGTTGCAAGGTGCAAAGACTTAACTCTTCCTTAGGCCAGTCGTAAGATATGGCTGCCCTCTGGCAGGTATATACCCTTCTAGAAAGCCTTCCCTGCAATTGGACTGAATTAGGGAACAAGCTGCTCATATTTCCAGCAGCCTGGAAATGAAAGTCACATAAAACAAACAAACAAAATCTGGGTAGCACACTACATTGCTCATCATACCAACTGTTTAAGAAGATAGGTATGCAGGGTGTGGCTTTGTCATAGAGAACTTGCATAGAATTCCCCAGCCTTGCAAGAGTCAACATATGATAGGCTAAGCCATAGAATTTAGTTGTGAGTAATTCCATATTTCTTGGTAGTGTTTGGACTTTGTCTATAGACAAACACAGTGTCAGTGGTAATATGAATAGTTAGAATTTGGACATCCAACAGTCTTTGATGGCTTCAGTTCTGTCCATTTGTCACTCTTTGTACACTTGTGCATACAGTCCTTAAGGGTTCTTCATCCTGACTTATTAGTTTATTAACTAAAAAAAAAAAAAAAAAAAAAAGCGTATCTTCAAGTTTACCACATAGAAAATCACAGACTTTAGGTCATGCCTTCTGTAGTGTTGATGAAGAATTTTTCCAAATATGCAGGTTATTTATTTTCGATACTTTGAAGCTAAATCCCAGAGAAAGACTGGAAAAAACATAACTGCCTGATTTGAAGTACTTCTGGATATCCAAACTAGTCTTATGTAGAGTTGACTTTCCCTACATCAGACAGAACCTAAATTCTCATGAACTAGGCTTGGTTCCTCCTCCTCCCCGTGGCCCAGCCTTGAAGAGCATCCTATTTGTCGAGACATTGAGTATAGAGAGTTACGTGCAATGGGGAATCCATTGGGATTAAATAACAGTGATGAGTTCCAAATCCTCAAGACCCCATCCTGCTTCACTGCCTCCTTGTCTTCACCCTGAAATGACATTATGAGATTTCCTCTTGTATGCAACTTAGTTAATAGCAAAATTCTGTCAAAATCAATTTGAATGAATAAAGACCCCTAATAAACAGTACACTTTCAGAGCACATTTTCTTTGGATTGATCTAACATTATCCCATAAACCCTGCCAATATCATTTCGAGTTAACTTCTGTCATGTGTAAATGCATTTACAGGCTAATGGAGCAGTTTGTAATTTCACTAAACCTACACACTGCTCAGATATATAGCATATAGTGGATAAATAAGATGTCTGAAACGGTATCTGCATTGAATGTTCACGAAGGGTTCCCTCTCTTACTGCCCTCACTTGCAGGAGCTATCCTGGGAGATGAATGTGCCAGGATAAGTTATCTGAGGCTCATAAAATCTTTTCCAGAGATTGAAATAAAGTCAGTGCTTGCAGAAGACAAATCAATTGTGACATTTCTGAATAGAGTGCGATGCATTTAATTAGCACAAGACATACTGGCAAATGCTGAATTACCCAATAAATCACTGGATGCTGGAACCCATACAGAGCGGGAGTCAGCTGTCTTGTGAGACGTACAGCAAGTGATAATAGGTAGCCCTGGCCATTTGTATTGTCACTTTGACCCATTCTTTGCTATTATTTTTTTCCTATTTTGACGTTTGCACACGGGGATCTTTTTTAATTATTTTAAACCATCAGAGATCTCTATCCCTACCTGTTTGGAGAATATTCAACAAATATTTACCTTTGTAGAGGACCTTCAGATTTGTTGATGCAATACGACATGGGGGTCCTCTGTAGAGGGGGAGTCAGTGCCTATTAAAATCCTCAGCACAAACCTACCGAAAAGGCAACTAATAGGGTCACTGTCCATTGAAAATATTGAAGGTGTTACCTTAGTCATTTCTGACTCTCACAACACTATCAGTTCAAGCAGAAAAATGGCCTGCTTTAATGTTTGACACTTTTAATTTTTTTTTTAACCTAGAACTCAAATGCTACTTCACACTCTCCTTGAAATGCTGGCGCTAAAGTGCAGCCAGGCTTAAATTCAATGTTTTGGCTTTTGTAAATCTTGGAAAAAATTGAAAAGGAATGTGAAATGAGTCTTGCTGGCTTTGCTGGACAAAGTAGAGCGTCTCCTCCCACGAGGGCTGTTTTACAGATAAATTGGTGATCATGCAAGCAATTCTTTCAGTGCATCACTTTCCATGATATGAACACTAAGGCCCATCACGCCATAAGCACCGGATCATAAGAATGACTTCTGCTGCACACCGCTCCACATAGCCTTTGGTGCCATGTTAGGTGGTAACATTCAGTGGTAGACAGGACTAGGTAGGTGGTGAATAGACATGCCCCTGACTGTGCAAATGTGAGGAATGCAACGTGAAGAAACCAAAGGGTTTTTATTTATAACCCTTGGGTCAAGCTGCAGTCTGATTTTCATTAGGAGTTGAAACTCTGGAAATGATATTACTACAGGTCTGCAGGCACAGCAGCCCAGCTATAGTCAAGGGTTCTTTCTCATCACAACATCAAGGGAAAAGGATCTCAGAATCACCTGGGAGTTCTTTTCAAATTCGGCAAAGTCTCATTCCTTCTTTCCCCTAGGTATCCTAAAATGTGGACCGGGAAGGGCTTTTCTTCCTCAGTGAATGTACAGGCATTGCACACATACCATACAGTAGACCAGTGATGGACATTCTATGCTGTCTACTCAGAAGAGACTCCCGAGGCCAGCAGCGCCTGCCTTTCTTCACTGTTGGCTCCTTACTGTACTGGGCTAGAGGAAGGTGAATGTCTCAGCTCAGGTGGCCAGATCTTCATTAGGAACTGGTTATGTCCACTTCCTTTTCTATGCCAGTGACTGGTTGAGACAGAAGAAATAACAGTGTTCTAGCCAATGAGGCCTATTTGGAAGCATGCTGGACACTATCTGGGACATCTTACGGCTTTTAAATAGAGGCACACAAAGAGAAATGTTCTTTTCTGGTTCCAAATACATTTGCATGAGGTCATTTTTTAGCAATAGAAAGACAGGCTTGAGGATGAAAGTATAAGGCGCCCAAAGGATGAAAGGGCTCATGTTCATGGCCAGCCATTCGGTTTCATCTGGTACGGAGGGGTTCCTGGGGCTACACAGTTTGAGTATCAAAACTAAGAAAGTCTCAGTGGGTCACTTCAGAAAAGAGAGTGGACTCTTGAGCCATATAACCATCCTTCTAAGTTAAGAAATTCTGCAAAAGCCCAACTCTTGGACTCCAGTCTACATGGGAGATGCAGCCATAATCTATTCCACTTGAAGGTATGTTTTGTTTCATAAAGCTTAAAGTATCCTCGATGACCAATATGGAAAGAATTATATTTTAAGTGAAATTCAACAAAATGTGAGGTGCTTTCGTAAGAAGATTCACCCTCCCCCAAACACTTTTCCTCTTTCTTTCCCCTTTTCATGTGTTGTTTGTATGTGTGCAGTCTACATGCACATACGCATGTGTGTTGGCATTTGTGTGGGCACACGTGCATAGGTGGGAGTCTGAAGCTGATGTCAGGAATCTTCCTGCATTGCTTCTCCACCTTATTCATTGAAGCATCGTCTTCCACTCAAGCTCAGAGCTCAATGTATGGCTTGTCAGGCTAGCTAGCTAGCCTCAGGAAGAAGAGTCTCCACCTTCTGAGGCTGGAATTACAGGCAGGCTGCCAGGACCACCTGGGCCTCTGGCATCTGAACTCTGGTCTTGTTGCATGAGTGACAAACACTTGAACCACTGAGCCATCCTCCCCACCCCCCAGTTCTAAAGGTTCTCTTCTTAATTACAAACCTTTCTCTTATATTCGTTAACCAACTAGACACATATTAAATGTACTTTATTAGAAATTAATAATCATTCATTATCAAACATCATTTTGAGCCCTTTCTATTTTATACTGAATTCCTGGGGAACTAGTGGTGGCCACAATACAGATTCAGACTGAGCACTCACTAGCTGGGAAGCATCTCTTTTACCATAATGAGTGCCAAGTGAGCAGGTAAAAAGGAGGGAAGTATAATAAAGCCTAAATAGTTTAGTGCAGGGAAAGTTTCGCTGTTCTCAGCTGTCTGCAGATGGAGCACTCATTTTGTGCTTCCTGGACAAAGGTCGTTTTGGAGGTCTGTCTCAAGGCTGAAGCATTAGACAGAGTTCAACTCACCCTTGATTCCACAAATACCATTGGGTCTTAGTGGACTGAGTACTACTCTTTCACATGACTATACTCTGAACACAAGGAGAACAGCACAACTTTACACCAAAAGCATCACTTAGTTGAGGGTAGGTAAAAGGGTTCAAAGACTAAAAGCACTTGCTTTGTAGCCATAAGGATGGAAGTTCGGATTCCAGGACCCACATGAATAGCTTGATGTGGTTCCCCAATTGCCTGTAGCTCCGGTGTAGAGGTGAGCTGAGACCAGACAGCAGGGTTTCTATGGCTTGCTGGGCTACATTCTATCTGAGATGCAAATTATGGCTTCCAGAAGATATCCTGCCTCAGAGGAAAAGGTAGAAAGTAATGCAGGAGATACCTTTAAGGAACAAAGAAATGTTGGTGATAGCATTGCTTACATACTGAGGGTACCATGCTGCCTTTTCTTCCAAAGTCAGAGCTGGGTGGCAATAGTTTCAATTGAGGTAATGAATCAAATGGAGCCAGTAGGATTTGTGCTGGTGGTCATCCATGATAGTCACCTGGAGAATAACTCCAGTGGATGCAAGATCTTTTGATTGGTGGGAGAATCTATAATTGTACTATGTAAGTTTCATAACGTCATTGGACAGTTTTCTCTTTCTCTAGAAAAGGAAAGAGTTTTGAAAGGAATCCTTATAAGCCTTTGTAAGCTCCATATTTTCTAATTCTCGGGCTAAATAAGCCAAACGAGAAGCTTTCTGTTGCTGTGATAAAAAATTCTGATCAAACCAACTTAGGGAGGAAAATTTCTTAGAAGACTTATACATCCCGGTTACAGTCTATTAGTGATGGAAGTCAGGGAAGGAACTCAAGCTGCAATGAAGTGGAAAACACAGAGGAAATCTTGTTGCTGGCTCCATTCCAGACTCACACTCAGGGATTTTTTTTGTTTTGTTTTAAATAAGCAAGCGTCCACCTGCCTATAGATTCATTGTCGCTGGGGGTCCTTCTGCATTGATTAATAATCAAGACAATCCCTCACAGACCAATGTGATCTTGAGGCTTTTCTGCAGATGAATCTAAATAGTGTGAAGTTTATAGTCGGAGATAACCTGAATGCTTAGCAGGGTGTCCCCTCCTCATTTCCCATCTCCCACAATGTACGTGTGTATATATACACATTACTGATTTGTTACGTTGTAATCATCAGATTCATAACTTTTCACGTCTTGTGTTGTTTTTTTCTGGTAAAAAGATATGGTTACAAATGTTCAGTTATATCCATTTGTTAATTCATTTTTCCAAAGAAGCTTCACCTTGTGCTTCCAAATCTCCAGTTATCCTTAAGAATGGATTGGATCAAGCATCTACCCCATAATAAGCTGTTTTCTCTGTAAGACAAAGAAATTTAAGAATCAAATATCAATTCAAATGTCAATTCAGAAAGATTCCTGAAGAAAACATGAATCATTTATAATAGCCTCCAAAGAAAAAGGAATGCTAAGATTCCTTTTATAAGAGACAGAGAGCGGGCTCAGCAGTTAAGACCATGTGCTGCTTTTCCAGAGGACTCAAGTTCTGATCTCAGCAAACTAAGTCAGACATCTCACAAAGCCTATAGCTTCAGCTCTAGTGGATCTGATGTCCCCTTCTGACTTCCAAGGGCACTAAACTCATACGCACAAACTTCAAACAGACACATATACACACACACATAAAGCAAAACAAAATATAACTTAAAATAAATAGGAATGACATCTATTTTTTCTCTGTGTCTCATAATATAATATTAGAGCACAGCAAACAAGATCTTGCGAGATTTGAATTCAAATTCTCACTTTGCTACTGGCTGGTATGACACATATCAAATTGTTTAAATACTCAAACCTTTAGTTTCTGAAGAGGCTTTCAGAGTATCATCCATATGAGCTTGTTTTAAATTAGATGCTGTGCTGGTGGTAGGATGGAGAGGCTCAGTAGATAAAGGAGCTTACCACTAAGACCGACAGTCTTAGTTTCAAAAAGGAGAGAAACAACTCTTTCAGGTTTCACTCCGGCATTCATATATAGGCTATGACACACACTTCTTCTGCAATAAAATGAAAAGAATAAATGTGGAAAAATAATTTAGATAATGCAAGATCAGAGGAGTTAATAATTGGCATCATAGTTATTAGCAGTAGTTTATACTTGTGTTATTTCTGCCTAAGTGAACCTTGTTCTCGTGAGCTCAGACATTCAGTATCCTGTTAATATCCTTGCCACAAAACTTTCTTTGCTTAGTATTTTATGTATGCAAGTGTTTTACATACATGAAAGTTAGCATACAATATATATTTAGTGCCTGTCAAGGCCAGAAAACAGCATCTAGAATTACAAAAGATGGTAGGCCACAATGTTGGTGCTGAGAACTGAACCCAGGTCCTTTACAATAGCAGCCACTGCTCTTAACCACTGAGCCATCTCTCCAGGCCTCTACTTTGTATCGTTAAACATTTTCTTATTGTCCCAGATTTCCAGGCAAAACATTTTGTTATCACCCCCGAATCTCTATTATTGATTTATTTACTCAGATTTGTTTCTGTACTTGGAAGTGATACTCTTTTATAAAACATCTGGGATAAACAAAATGCAAATAAGGAATATTTTGTTCTCAAAGCAAGTACCTGTCAATATCAATATAAGAGACTTAAAGAAGAAAAGCCATTGAAAAAATTTCCTGCTTCTTTCACATTGGTTATTTTTAAGAGAAAGGATAAGCTTTTGTGTTGGTTTCCTGGAGTTGCTATAAAAATTGCAACATTCTCCAAAACTCTAGGTTCTAAAACAGCAGAAATATATTCTGCCACAGTATAGAATGCAAGAATTTGAAATGGACATGTCCTGATGGGAGAATCTGTCCCATTCTTCTGTCAGCCTCTGGTGTTTGCAAATATCCTTCATACCCTTAGCTATAGAAACATCATTCTAATCTTTACCCAAATTTTAAATTTTACTTTATCTTTATTATTTTATGTTGTATGTATGTGTGTGCGTGGTGGTGGGGGCAGCAGCCAGGGAACCTCAAGCATCTGACTGTCTCTCTCACTTTGGCACTGGGGTCATAAACACAACCATCTGACCCCGAGTCTTTCTCCATGGGAGCTGGAGATTGCACTCAGCTCCTCATGCTTGCAAGGCAAATACTTTACCACCAACACATCTACCCCATCTTTAAATGGCCTTATTCCTCTGTGATTCATTTGTGTTTCTATATATCTGCTAATCTCATACACCTTCTAAAGATGATAATCACTGGGATTACGGATAAGCCTAACCCACTAGGATTTTATTTTGAGCATTTGTCACTACAGTTGGCTTTTCAAATATCTTAGAGGAATAATAGTCTTAGAAAAGTACTAAAAACACATGGAATTGGGGGAACAAAGGAGGAACTGGTTTCCGTTTCATGAAAGACTGGTCATAAATTCATCATTTGTATTTGTTTTTCTCTTGCAGGCACATGCTCACAGAGTATACTTGAACTAAGGCAGCTACAAGGTTATATGTGCTCTGTCACTGGCTGAAATATCTACAAATGGCACCTGACTATTCTAAATCTGGCACTGTGATATAGTGAAGGAGCCTGTATATCCTGGCTTAAATTCTGGTCCTGCCACTCGATGAGAATATCCCAGATGAGGTCAATAGAGTGCTATGAACTGGAATGTATAATATGATTTAAGGTGGATTAGGTTTGTCAACTTGCTTTATTGGCTGGCAAATTCATCTTTGGGGAAGAGACCCTGGGAAGAGAAGAGAATCAAGAGAAGCAAGGACCATGCTTGAATCTCACTGAGAAAGCAAAATAGAGTAGACATCAGGGGTGGATGGATGAAGGGAACTCGGTGGGGGAGGGGAAGGAAAGAGGAAGCGAGAAAGGAGCGAGAGGAATCAAGTAGGGAGAGGACCAGAGGGAAAGAGTACAGGGCGAGAGAACTGGAATCGTTGGGGGTGGATCTCTGGTATGAACTAGAAACCTAGAATGATGGAAACCACCAGGAATTGCAGAGGATGACCCACCTAAGTCTCCTAGCAATGGGGAACTAGGCAACATTTCCAGTAGAGGACTGGGGCACAAACTCAGCCACAAAACCTTTGACCCACAAATTATCCTGCCTAGAAATGTACGGGGGTAAGGATGGAGCAGAAATTGAGGAAGTGGCCAACCAATGACTTGCCCAGCTTGAGACCCATGCCATGAGAGGGAGTCCACCCCTGACATTATTAATGGTATTCTGCTATACTTGCAGACAGGCACATAGTATAACTGTCATCTGAGAAGCTTCACCCAGCAACTGATGGAAACAGATCCAGAGATCCACAACAAACCATATGCAGAGCTTCGGGAATCCTATGGAAGAGGGAGTGGAAAGATTGAAGGAACCAGAGAGGTCAAGGACACCACAAGAAAACATACAGCGTCAACTAACTTGAACCTGTAGAAGCTCACAGAGACTGAACCTATAAACAGAGAGCATGCACGGAACAGACCTAGGCCCTTGGCACATACTGTGCAGCTCGGTCTTCAGGTGGGACTCCTAACAGCAGGAGCAGTGGCTGTATCTGACTCTGTTGCCTACCTTTGGATCCTTTCCCCTAACTGGAATGCCTTGCCTAGCTACAATAGAAGATGTGCCTAGTCTTACTGCAACTCGATATGTCAAGGTAGGTTGATATTCATGGGAGATCAGTCCTTTTCTGAGGAGAAGGAAGGGGAAATGAGAGGGAGGGACTGGGAGGAGAAGAGGAAAGGGAAGATGCGATCAGGATGTAAAGGAAATAAAAAAAGGAAAAATAGAAATAGCATGAGCCTTTGATATTCAAATTACTTCGTTGCAGCTAGAACTATTGCATTATAAATTTGTCTATTTGTAGAGGAGGAATTAACTAAATTCTTTTGGAACTAGTGTCTATGTTTAGGAAAAAAATTGAAAAGCCAGGGATTTGGGTCATCGAGAGTACTCTCAAAATATATAGAAAATGCAATATTCATGACTAGTGTTTCTCTAGGTATTTGGAATTGGAAAGAAAGAGCTGTAAAAGTGTCTCTGCTTTCCAGTTACAAGGACATTAAGAGATAGCGGCAAGATGTTAATCAAGATTTGGGTCACAATAGTATCTGCTAGGAGATGAAAAATTCATGACAGTCCATTGTTCCTGCCATGACAAACTGTGGAAAGAGGCTGGTGTTCCAAATGTCAGCAGAGCCACAGCAACCCAGAAATCTAAAGACACCACATTCCAGAGAAGGCACTGCCTTTCTAAGGTAGCCAAACAAGAAATACCTCTAATACGAAGATGGTGATGATATGAATGGAATAAGGGTAAAATCCATATGCTCTGCAAATAGTAACACTGGTAAAATTAGTGTGCTATGTTAGACAGTACGCTTCAGGACGGGAATCATTTTTTAAGCAAAAGGGGATACTTTAAAGTAATAAATTAAGTAGATGACAGTATTGAATGCATACTGTCTCCTCTCTTTAAGAGGAAGGCAGGAAAATCCCTTGAGCCTCAGAATTTGAAGGATCTTGGATAGCATATGATATTCTGGATAAAAAGGTGGGGGAGGAGAGATAAAAGGGCTCATTATTCTAACAGCATTGAGATCACTGTGTCATTGATCTAAGGGGTGCAATATTTCCACGTATCAAGTACTGCACTCCTTTGAGGCTGCTTCAGTCAGCAGAAGAGGAAGTAGCTATGGGTGGATATTTAAATTCATCTGATTACATGACAAAGAAGGAGGATTTGAACACGAACTGGGTCACCTTAGAGTCAACAGATTAACAAACAAAACCAGAAAGTACAGATGTCAGGACCAAACAGAGACTACAGGGCCAGAGGTTTCTGCACCAGCAGGAGGATATCGGGGAAATAGCAAGTAATGAGTAATGTACACTTGAATTTGCTGTTCCATTTGGTCCTGCAGTTACAATGCCATGGAGGTCAACATGGGTAGTTGATACCCATGGATCAGCTGTTAAGAACCTTCCTGAAGGCTCTATTTCAAGTTTACTCTAATTCCATCTTACTCTTACTAAATAAATGGACTCATATCATTGTTGGTTGAAAGTTAGTGAGACAGACCTCCATTGGAGTCCAATGATTGTGTAACATGTGATTTTAGGTGTACCATAAAGAAGAGAAACAGGAGCAAACCCAAATGTAGTTCCCCCACCACTTACACCACAACACTACCATTCTGGCCACATCCTGAAGGAAAAGATGTCTGCAGGTTCTTCAAACTACTCTGCTACTGAAAATGCAATAATGGGTCTTTGTCACAAGAATGACGGAAATGAAATGTTTATGATTACACCACAGGCTTTTTTGTGTGTTTAAGTTCATATTATTGTGCTTGTTTGAGACAACATTGTAAAGATTGTAAAGATGCCAGACAAATATGTTACTGTTAAAATGGCAGCAATTTCTTAAAGAGAAGATTGGTCAGAGATGTCTCCGTGGGTAAGAGTATTGATCACTCTTCTAGAGGGCTCTGGTTCAATTCCCAGCACCACATGGTGCTCACAACCATCAGTAACTCCAGTCCCAGATCTTCTGGCTTCTGAAGGCATCAGTCATGCAGATGGAGCACAGATATGTATGGAGGCAAATACATAAAATAAAAGTAAAACAATAATTTTCTAAAAGAGCTGAGGTTTGTTTTCTTCTGCAGCACTGAGGATTTCTCTGACGACACCTCCTCAATCTTCATGCCTTAAATATTCATGTAATTCAAGCCTTTTGGGGATTCACAGCCTCAGCTCAAGCACAAGTGGATACAGTAGTACCTGATTCTGAGGAAACTGTTCAACAAGGAGGAGGTGGGACTCAGTTCAGTATTTTTAGTTCCATTGGGATTCCATGAAAGTCTAGAATGCAGGAGCATGTCTTCCCACCAAAAAGATTTAAAAGCCATACTTTCTTTTCTTTTTCTTTTCTATTTCTTCCCACACCATTTCTCTCTGCCAAAATCTCATGTTATCCAAGGATGCTTCAAACTCTAAGGCTCAGGGGTCTTCCCGCCTCAGTCTGCTGAGTCTAGCTGAGACCACACACATTCACTTGGTAATGTGTCCGCCACCGTGTCTGACTTTAACAAGGTGTTTTTAATTAGTGAACTTTTAGCTCAGGTGAGTTCAATTGTCTATGCAACTGTGATGTAACATCAACCACTCTAAAGAAAGTGTGCCACATGAATCCGTCTTGCTAGTCAACAGCAGGAGCAGAAAGAATACGATTCTAAATACTGATCTGTCATTTTGATCCCTTCAGGCTTCTACTGAAAGTTAGGGAAGAGAGGGGGACATCATGGAATGGGAGTGTTCTAGAACAAACTCAGGAGACAACTACAAAAGCAAATCCAAATCAACAGCAGAAAGTTAAGACAGGAGGGTGGAAGAGACACACAAACCAAGTCATTCATTCATTCTTTTCCATTCATTCAACTTACACACCTGTTCTCCTCTGGAGACTGAAGTTACAGGTTTGAGGCAGGAGACAGCTCCTGTTTATGCAATCACTATTGTGCCTGCAATGAATTACTGGGTTGCTCCCTGAGTAGCATAGCGGCTCTGCCCTGAACAGGAGCTAGCAATCAGACCAAGCCGCCATGCTACAGCCTGACCATTTCACTTGCTTGTCCCAGCTAAAGGACTCCTAGCTAACTTACTGGTTCTATTTCATAAAAGTGACTCTTGGCTACTGAAGAAAAAGTTATCTTTCATTTTTTCTGGATGTGCTAAATGTTTGGGCAAAATTCATGGCCAGGATCACTTGGCAATGTTTTGATTCCTGTACCTTGGCAAAGCGAGGAATTTCTGTGGGTGATTGTTCTTCTGAACATGTTTTCCTGGATTAGCCGTGCCACCCACACTGTCCTCTTATTAACATAGCACTGTCCTATTAATTTTTATTTTGAAGATGTTAATATGTACAAATTATATTTTCCCTGTTTCCGTGTGGCTTGTCTGCCATATACCCCATTATTTATAATGGCATAATGTCCTTTAAAGCACTCAGTCTTCTTAAACAGAATTTAAATTTGAGAATATAAATCTTTTGGCATGAGGTAAAGGGTTTTTAATAGGCAATTTTATATTGGCCCAGGAAGCTTGTTGGGATTTACAAACACAACTTGAGTTATAGTTTGCTTTGGCAAACTGGAACCAGGAGACTTACTAATTGGAATCATGACTCAAAGCTGTAAAGAGTGACTATTGATTCAGATCTTGAGAACCACCCGTATGGGACAAGGCACACACTCACCTCCCTCTTCATCCAGGTTCAGGAGGTTGAGTGGAGTTTGCCTCTCACCGTGTTCATGAAGTCCATCATGGCGGCCGAGAAAAAGAGCGCCATCTCTTTGATCTTCGCTGCAGCGCAGTCATTAGGAAGATCCCTCAATTAACAGGGCTGGGCGACAAGCACGGCTCGTTTCTCACCTTGCCTCTTCTGTTTGAACACATGAGCAATTGTCACATTCGAGATTATGTCTACTGCTCTGAGAGTGGATTCAACTGCATTAGCAATTGGACTGCCTGGTGTTTAAAACAAGGAGGACACGGCGTGCAGAGAGTGCTTTCGTTTATTTGCTATTTTAATTATATTGAATAACATCACACAATTGCAAGCCTGTATCCATCACTTGGCATTTTATACAGCTTAAGGCTTTAGAACTTGTCATGTAACTATGTAAAAACACACCTGTCCTTGGTACTGAAGCTCAGCTCATAACTTAGGGTATAAAATCTCTGAAATCTGTATTAAAAAAAAAAATCTACGCGAGGTGGACTTGCAGGAATGCAGAAATGTTACAGAATAATCAGAGCTGTGTTTAAATATTTATGTACCATGTTAATGTTAGTCATTTTAGCATTATTTAAAATGGTGACAAATTAGAAACAGCATAAATGCCCAACAGTTGAAAGCCGGCTAAATAATTTATTGTACCAGGGAACATTACTCCATCATTAAAATCATGTTTTCAAAAAGCACAACCATTTGTAGATACTTAACACGATGGAAAGCTGAGAAATAAATCAACTTGTGAGTCAGCAGAGGGTCATGAGCTTGCTCTTAAAAAAAAAACCTTACCTGTATACACATCCATTAGAAAGCACTTTCTAACCTCGGAAGCAAAGACATAATTTCAAAAGGTGTGTGAAGAAACAAAAGTGGAAGGAATAGATGAAACCTTGATTGAGAGCTTCTATTTTGCGTGATATTAGAATGCTGGGAATCAAAGCCAGGACCTCCCTCATGCTGGGCGAGTGTCCCACAATGGACATAGATTCCCAGGCCTGACATCTTTCCTCAGTTTGATCTGATAAGTGATTTTAATTCTCTTTGGCACACTTACCTCCTTCAGTGTGTCAGCATGAGGCGTACCTGACAGTGTTGTGACACTCACAGTGAGATGAGTATTACAGGAGAGCAATTCTACACGTCTGTTATCTTCCATAATACCTCTCTGTTATGTATGTGGGAAGTGAGCCTGAGATCTCCTCTCAGCAGCTTTCGAACTGTGAGACAAGATCACAAAACATCACTCTCCTGCTGCATGCTACGTCTCAGGGCTTATTATATTATGTAACTGCAAATTCATATCCATTCATCTACATCTTCTGATTTCCTCTCCTTTCAGTAATAAGAATTCTACTCTTAGCAATGAGTATGACTTTTAATAAAATGAAAAGAATAATACAGTTTTTATCTTTCAGTGCTTGACTTATTTCATTTAGAACAATGTCCATATTCGTCCATTCATGTTGTAATAGCAGGATTTCTTTCTCTCTCTTGCCCTTTGTCTTTTCCCTTTCCTTCTTTCCTTCTGTTCTTTCTTCCTTCCTTCCTTCCTTCCTTCCTTCCTTCCTTCCTTCCTTCCTTCCTTCCTTCCTTCCTTCCTTCCTTCCTTCCTTCCTTCCTTCCTTCCTTGCTCTCTTTCTTTCTTGTAGGGCTTAGAACTGAGAATTCTTGTAGGGCCATTTGCATGCTAGGCTAGTGATTATTGACTACTGAGCCACATTCTCTAGTCCTTAGATTTACATTTATTTTAAACACCAAATAATGCTATTAATACACATGTGTGCAGGCACACACACGCGCATGTTCACACACACACACACACACACACACACACCCCTTAAATTCTATATCCATTTACTCACCGATAGACACTGAGGTTAGATTAGAGATATGCACCACCACAGATTGTTTTTGATAGCTAAGATATAAGGCAGGGAAATTCTAATAAAAATTTGAAGAGTTAACACTAATCTCCTCAAACTCTTCCAGAGAGTGAAGAGCAGAGAAGATTCCAAGCTAACTCTATGTGGCTTTCATTATCCCCCATTATACCAAATGTAGAGGAATCTGTTAAGAAGGAAACAAAATCAAGACCAGTACATCTCATAAACCGGATGCAAAAATTCCCAAGAAAGTACAAACAAATTAAATTCAATAGTACATTAAATGGATCATGTGTTATAACCAATAGGGTTCATCCACGGCATGCAAGAATGGTTCAACACACACAAATGAATAAACATGAAGAATGGGAATTATATGATTATTTCAACAGATGCCGAAAATCTTTGGCAAAAGTAAACAGCGTATCATGGTGAAAATTCTCTACAAACTAGTTGTGCTAACCATGTGTTTCAACAGAGCACACACCTGACAGGTTTACAGATCTATATAGGTCATACCTATTAGATTATAGATAACATGATACTTCCACATCATTCTTAATACAGTCTTCTGCCACAGATTTGCTGTGGTTTGGTTGGTGGTGGAGGTACAGCACACTCCACTACTAATTTGTCTGTTCATACATGACTGTCTTTCTGCAATAAAGCAAATTGTTTTATCTATCTCATTCACTACGATAAGATTAGTACTTGTGGGAATGGGTGGCACACAAAAATTGCTTAACCAATTCTTATATTAAGTTCTATTAAGTTTGAGGAAGAAGGTCATAAGAAAATCAACTCTTCATGACTTGTAGTACTATATGATGATCTTGAATATTTGTTAAATGAAGTAGAGAGTTCTTCAAATTTAGTTTCTGCACATAGATTTTCATGTATCTTCAAATTAATAGCTTCGTTTTCAAAGGAGACTAGAAAAGAACCCTTGCCTTAAGAATTTAACATCTGTGATCATCTCTTGACAGGTGATGAGGAAGTTCATTATGTGAATTTAACTGAGAAGAATTTGAAGGCTGTGGCTGAAGGGAGCTGAATCTGGTGGAGGTTAGCATGGCCTGAAGCCACGTAAGCTCCCAGGTGCGTACCTTTGGGTGGGAGCTGGGGCTCAATGTATGATCTTGTGTGCGTATAAAAAGATTTTTGTTTTTTCAGAAAACCATGTCTTAAATGAAGTCAGCATCAGGTGCTGATGTTGACACAAAGAAAATAAAATTAAAAACCATTAGTTCTTAGCAGGAAAATAGACCTTTTGGATAAAGAGTAAAATGTTACATTCTATGCTATAACAGGCCAGCCATATGTTCTTTATGTAAATTTTTAAAAGCAAACATTTTAAAATGGATTTAGTGAGTGTTTCTTCCAGGACAGAACTGATCACCAAGTGAGAGTTGAATAATTTACATATATATATTAAGTTATGTTACACTCTATTGTATAAGGAAACTGAAATGATCTCTGTGAAGTTGGTAATTTTTAAGAGCTTCAAAAACCTTCCTTCTGGAGTTAAAAAAAAACCATTGCTCTTTAATGAGCTAATAGGGCGTTGGCATCTTTACAAACAAGAGATGAAGATTAACCTATAAAAGGAGTTAATGTGTAGAATCAAAACATTGGCAAGCTTTAGGGAGAATGTTACGTTCCTAGTGTTGATGTCTCTGTTCATTCTTCTTTTCCCAGAAGCCCTTGCACATCTTACTTCCATCACTGTATACTCTTGTTTCTGTCTCTAATTCCCCCACCAGCCATCTTCCCCTGGAGCTGTCCTGCCAACAGACTCCTTGCTGCTTAATAATCTCCCTGCAAACAACAGAGATGGTGTCTAATTATTAGCTTGCACCACAGGACCAGTGTGGACCTTGTTGCATCTCATATAATTTCATGGGCAGAAGCTGTTTTACTTAAATATCATCAGACTAATTTACTGTGGACCAATGAGCAGGCTAGTGACAATCATAAAATCATTATGTAGACCCAGCCAAATCTATTTCATCCTAAATTATCAAAAAGGAACAACACAGAGTTTGTGGTATTTTATGTTGTTTGGGTTCTCTGGTGTCTCTCACCTTCCCTTCCCTACTAAGTCGGGCAAATATCAGATCAAGTATTATCTACTCACAATTGGCTCAGTGGGTATAATCAAGTATGTTATTCTTAACTTTGGTGCCTTGAAAGTTGAAAAGCATGTATTAATTCTCATGCTTTGGAAGACTATCCAACTGGGTGTTTTTTTCATATTTCTGGAAGAAAAAGATAGCATGGAATAGGAGATGGGAAAGAATACCTGGAGACGAGGCAATTAAAGTAACCTCTGGATCTTTGCAAACTGACCTAGTGTTCCATGCTCAAGCCAGGCTGAAAATGCCTAGATGGCGATACATGGGGTGATAGAAATTCCAATTGAAATTCTGAAATTAGAGAGAAGTTTAGCCCTATGCTCTAAAGGGCTAGGGAGAGCCATGGGACTTCAAGTTGCCCTCCTTACATTGGTTGTTTTTGATCATTCATTCTCTTATTTTTCCATTTCACACATACTGACTGCCTGGCAAGAAGGAGGTGCCTAGCACTGGGGTAGCAATGAACAGAAACATGGAACAGGAAAGTGTAAAAAACGATCTTTCCCACTAACTTGTTCATCCTTATGTGTTCCTATTAAGCTGACAGCATCTTCATCAGTGCTCAAAACTACACTTGGCATCCATCACCTGCCCTGGCCCCTTTTCTCCCACACTGGAATTCACATATCTGGAAGAACATCTGTTGGCTTTATTTCAAAATGCATCAAGGATCCAATCACCTTCATCTCTGCTACTGCCAAACACTTCCTGTCTTTTCCGTACTTTCCCCCATAAGATGGCCTCGACATAGTCGCTGGAGCAATCCCCTTGAAAACTTCCAAATCATGATAGTGCGTTGTGAAACTCTTCAGGAAATTTCCATTTTGTTCAGAATAGGCGCCTAGACCACTCTGTGGCCTCCATTGCTGCTCTCAAAAGATCTCTTGCTTTCCCTAACCTTGCTCACTTGATTTGCCTACTTCAGACTCCCATGGTTCTTTGAACTATTCCAGCTTGTCTTCTGCCCTTTGCATTTGCTGTTTCCTTTGCTTGGAACTTCCTTTTCATGACTCTCTTTTGACCAGTTAGAATGAGTTCAAAGCAAAAGATTCTAGGGGTAGAACAGGGACATGGCAGCAGAGAAAAATGAATAAATAAGTGTTTGGACCTGGTTCTACAGGGTGACTCAGTAGAAGGCAGGAAAGACAACTGGCTACTGTATCAGACAGGGTTCTCTAGAGAAATAGAACCAATGTATGCATATTATGAGAAAGAACATGTTAGATTGGCTTACATGTTAGGAGCTGACCACTTGCATGGTGGAGAAACTGAGACTACAGCAATTTCTAGGTCCTGAAGACTGTATGTCACATGTCTTGACCTCCTGGAAAGTCTCTGGTATTGAGTCTAAGTTGAAAGCTCTGAGGCTGAGGCTGATGTCAGTGGAGGCTAACAGATAGAGTAGCAACGACAGATACTCTAGAAGCGTAGCTATACAGGTGTGCACAACTTTTCTCCTGGACCTCTTTGGGCCACTAACTGGGAGATGCCGCTTACTTCATGGATGGGATTTGCCCTCTTGGTCCATCTTTGGAAATGCCCTCTCAACACATGCACAAGAATTTTCTAGGTGATTCTAAATCTATCAAGTTGACACTCAGGACATCACAGCTACCACCAACCAGACAACCCAATCCATGCAACACTGGTATTTATTTGTATGTCTCCAATTCTAGTAATTCATGGATAAACAGTTCATTAATATTGACCTATAAATCTTTATGGTGAAACATAATTTATTGGTATTTTAAATAAGTGTTTTGAAATGAATTGTGAAGTGAATGCACCATACTTCTTTATGATATTCAGGGAGCCAGACCTACAGCAATTTTTTAGCTGCCCTGTACTGCACACTTTTCAGTTTATTATAAAATTCTGGGCAGTGGCACACCTGACAAGGATTGCTGGAATTCAAGTCTCCCTCTAGCACTTTCTGAAGGAAATATGACCTACTGCTAGTGTACAGCACAAATCATTAGATTTACCCAAGAAACTGACTTGTCCAGGCTGTGAGCAAATCTATTCAAAGGCTGTCACCATTTTTCTATAAAATCTCACACACACACACACACACACACACACACACACACACACACACACACACACACTATTACATATAATATATACATAATGATGTAATATGAATTACATTATATATATTGTTATATACATATACAGATACCTGTATATGTATGTATAAAATCTATGACCAATGCATAGACATATGAATATGTAATGTTCTGATAAAACTATATTTAAAGTATACACAGTACTTACATTTTATATGTAATGTATTTATGCAATACAAATTTGGTCCATGTGCTATACAGTCTTAGTCAGTTCTTACAACATTTAATTATCAGAAAGGATATAGCATTTGAGAAAGGATATATATTGCTAATTGCTAATTCCTATGTGGACTGGGCTAGTCACCTGACATTATTTTATTTATGTTTCACAGCAAGAAACAGGAGCATCTACAGGGTAAATTTTTAACATTAATCAACTAGGCGGAAGAGAAAGATGACACTATAATTATCTAAGTAGTGTGAAAATATTACATATGTAATAATGATGATTTCTCTTAACTTAAATGAGATTGAAGTGATTAGAAAGATCGCATTAAAAATATTATCTAGGCCAGGCAGTGGTGGCGCACGCCTTTAATCCCAGCACTTGGGAGGCAGAGGCAGGTGGATTTCTGAGTTCGAGACCAGTCTGGTCTACAGAGTGAGTCCCAGGACAGCCAGGGCTACACAGAGAAACCCTGTCTTGAAAAACATCCAAAAAAATATTATCTAGACTTCAATTGCAACTGATGCTTTGATTTGAGAGATGCAAACAGTGTCAAGTATCAACTTTAACAGTTTGTTATCAGTCTAGAGACACAGGTGCTGTGGTGTTAAGAGCAGTCAGAAAAGGTACCTTTCACGCCAATACAGGCAGCAAAATATAAAATATTGTGAAAGTAGTTTAAATTTCATGGGGTTTGTTTATTTTCCATAAAGAGAAAAATACAAAAAGACTAAAATTCAGATAATTGTTCATCCTGAATCAGTGAGGCTTGCTTCATGCTGCTCTCATTCTTAGACTTAAGCTAAGACCCTCAACCACTGGAGCGTTCCTGTGGACCTTGGTTTCTTTTCCTATTGCCGTGATAAATTACCATGATACAAGTAACTTAAGGGGCAAGCGGCTTATATTGGCACCCTGTTCCAGGCTACATTCCATCATAGCCCAGTAAGTCACAGCAACAGAATCTCGACATTGCATTTCCAGTGAAGAGAATCGCTGACGGATAACAGCATTCATGTCACTGTTCAGCTCAAATTCTCTATTTCACATAGCTCGGGAATAGTCCTGCTCACAATTAAGATAGGTGTCCCCACCTCAGTTACATAATCAAGATACCCCATCACAGGCGTGCTCAAGGACCTTTCCCAGATGTTTCTAGAATCTGTCAGATTGACAGTTAACGTGACTATCACACCTTAGTAACAAAGGCTGATGAGAGAAGAGATGGGAAGGCTGTGCCCCATGCTAAGGCTTTGGCACAAGACAAAGGCACATTCTTTCTCTTTACCCTTCCCTTGCTAAAGGAAATCAGTGCGTTTTGTTGTTGCTGTTTTGTTTTTAAAAACTAATTCAAATGGGGACATGCAGCTTTCCATGTACTCTGGATGTACTGAACTAAAGATAGGCATAAAGAACACAAATGACTCCCAGTACATTAGTGGGAAAATTAATTGTTTGGCAAAGTAGATTAAATATCAAAAGTTTTTAAAAATTTTTTGATACTTTATTTACATTTCAAATGTTTCCCCCTTTCCAGGTCTCACCTTAGGAACCCCCTATCCTTTCCTTCGTCCCTCTGCCTCTATGAGAGTATTCCCCCGCCCACCCACCTGCCCACTCTCTTCTTCCTCCATGGCATTCCCCAATACTAGGCCATTTAACACCCTCCGGCCCAAGGACCTCTCCTCCCTCTGATGGCCAACAAGGCCCTCCTCTGCCACATATGTGGCCAGTACCATGGGTCCCTCCATGTATATTCTTTGGTTGGTGGTCCAGTCTCTGGGAGCATCAGGGGTCAGGCCAGTTGACACTGTTGCTCCCTCCATGGGGCTGCAAACTCCCTCAGTTCTTTCAGTCCCTTCTCCAACTCCTCCATCTGGGACCTCACACTCAGCCCAATGCTTGCTGTGAAGTGAATCTTGGGTATTCCGAACTTTTGGGCTAATATCCACTTATCAGTGAGTACATACCATGCTCATTCTTTTGTGACTGAGTTACCTCGCTCAGGATGATATTTTCAAGTTCCATCCATTTGCCTGCAAATTTCATGAAGTCATTGTTTTTAATAGTTGGGTAGTATTCTGTTGTATAAATGTTCCACATTTTCTGTGTCCATTCCTCTGTTGAGGGATATCTGGGTTGTTTCCAGCTTCTGGCTATTATAAATATGGCTGCTATGAACATAGTGAAGCATATGTCCTTATTACATGTTGGAGAATCTTCTGCGTATATGCCCAGGAGTGGTATAGCTGGGTCCTCAGGTAGTAGTATGTTCATTTTTCTGAGGGTCCATCAAACTGATTTCCAGAGTGGTTGTACCAGCTTGCAATCCCACCAACAATGGAGGAGTGCTCCTCTTTCTCCACATTCTTGCCAGCATCTGCTGTCACCTGAGGTTTTGATCTTAGCCATTCTGACTGGTTTGAGGTGGAATTTCAGAGTTGTTTTGATTTGCATTTCCCTGATAACTAAGGATGTTGAACATTTTTTTTAGGTGCTTCTCAGTCCTATGAGTTTTTGCAGTTGAGAATTCTCTGTTTAGCTTTGTTCCCATTTTTTGATGGGGTTATTTGGATCTCTGGAGTCTAACTTCTTGAGTTCTTTGTATATATTGTATATTAGCCCTCTATCGGATATAGGATTGGTAAAGATCTTTTCCCAATCTGTTGGTTGCCGTTTTGTCCTACTTACAGTGTCCTTTGCCTTACGGAAGCTTTGTAATTTCATGAGATCCCATTTGTCGACTCTTGATCTTAGAGCATAAGCCATTGGTGTTCTGTTCAGGAACCTTTCCCCTGTACCCATGTGTTCAAGACTTTTCCCCACTTTCTCTTCTATTAGATTCAGTGTATCTGGTTTTATGTGAAGGTCCTTGACCTACTTGTACTTGAGCTTTGTACAGGGAGATAGGAATGGATCAATTTGCATTCTTCTGCATGTAGACCGCCAGTTGAACCAGCAGCATTTATTGAAAATTCTCTCTTTTTTCCACTGGATGGTTGTAGCTCCTTTGTCAAAGATCAAGTGACTGTAAGTGTGTGGGTTCATTTCTGGGTCTTCAATTCTATTCCATTGATCTACCTGCCTATCACTGTACCATTACAATGCAGTTTTTATCACTACTGCTCTGTAGTACAGCTTGAGGTCAGGGATGCTGATTCCCCCAGAAGTCCTTTTATTGTTGAGAATAGTTTTTGCTATCCTGGAATTTTTGTTCATCTAAATGAATTTGAGAATTGCTCTTTCTAGGTCTATGAAAAATTGAGCTGGAATTTTGATGGGCATTGCATTGAATCTGTAGATTGCTTTCGGCAGGATGGCCATTTTTACTATATTAATCATGCCAATCCATGAGCATGGGAGATCTTTCCATCTTCTGAGGTCTTCTTCTATTTCTTGCTCCAGAGACTTGAAGTTCTTTTCATACACATCCTTCACTTGTTTGGTTAGAGTCACAACAAGACTTTATATTGTTTGTGACAATTGTGATGGGTGTGATTTGCCTAATTTCTTTCTCAGCCTGTTTATCCTTCGAGTATAGGAAGACTACTGATTTGTTAAAGTTAATTTTATATCCGGCCCCTTTGTTGAAGTTGTTTATCAGCTGTAGCAGTTCTCTGGTGGAGTTTTTTGGATCTCTTAAGTATACGATCATATCATCTGCAAATAGTGATATTTTGATTTCTTCCTTTCCAATTTGTATCCCTTTGACCTCCTTTTGTTGTCTAATTGCTCTAGCTAGAACTTCAATTACTGTATTGAATAGATAGGGAGAGAGAGGGCAGCCTTGCCTAGTCCCTGATTTTAGTAGGATTGCTTCAAGTTTCTCTCCATTTAGTTTGATGTTGGCCACTGGTTTGCTGTATATTGGCTTTACTGTGTTTAGGTATGGGCCTTGAATTCCTGATCTTTCCAAGACTTTTATCATGAAGGGACGTTGAATTTTGTCAAATGCTTTTTCAGCATCTAAGGAAATGATCATGTGGTTTTTTTCTTTGAGTTTGTTTATGTAGTGGATTACATTGATGGATTTCCAGGTATTGAACCATCCCTGCATCCCTGGGATGAAGCCTACTTGATCATGATGAATGATCGTTTTGATGTGTTCTTGGATTTGGTTTTCGAGAATTTTATTGAGTATTGTTGCATCGATATTCATAAGGGAAATTGGTTGGAAGTTCTCTTTCTTTGTTGGGTCTTTGTGAGGTTTTGGTATCAGTGTAATTGTGGCCTCATTGCCTGAAATGGGTAGTATTCCTTCTGTTTCTATTTTGTGGAATAGATTTAAGAGTATTAGTATTAGGTCTTCTTTGAAGGTCTGATAGAATTCTGCAGTGAACCAATCTGGTCCTGGGCTATTTTTTGGTTGGGAAACTTTTAATGACTGCTTCTATTTCTTTAGGTCTTATGGGACTGCATAGATGGTTTATCTGATCCTGACTTAACATTGGTATTTGATATCTGTCTAGAAACTTGTCCATTTCATCCAGATTTTCCAATTTTGTTGATATAGGCTTTTGTAGTAGAATCTGATGATTTTTTTGAATTTCTTCAGAATCTGTTTTTATATCTCCCTTTCCATTTCTAATTTTGTTAATACTGTCTCTGTGCCCTCTGGTTAGTCTGGCTAGGGGTTTATCTATCTTGTTGATTTTCTCAAAGAACCAGCTCCTGGTTTTGTTGATTTTTTTGTATTGTTCTTTTTGTTTCTACTTGGTTGATTTCAGCCCTGAGTTTGATTATTTCCTGCCTTCTACGCCTCTTGGGTTTATTAGCTTCTTTTTGTTCTAGAGCTTTCAGGTGTGCTGTTAAGCTGCTAGTATATGCTCTCTTCAGTTTCTTTTTGGAGGCATTCAGAGCTATGAGTTTTCCTCTTAACACTGCTTTCATTATGTCCCATAGCTTTGGGTATGTTGTACTTTCATTTTCATTAAATTCTAGGAAGTCTTTAATTTCTTTCTTTAGTTCTTCCTTGACCACGTTATCATTGAGTAGGGCGTTGTTCAGCTTCCATGTGTATGTGGGCTTTCTGTTGTTGTTGTTGCCATTGAAGAC
>CM052714.1:55082879-55138871 GCA_028551405.1 Uromys caudimaculatus | reverse complement strand
CACTGTGTCTCTGTTTAGTTTGTGATTCCAAGATCTGTCCATTGATGATAGTGGGGTGTTGAAGTCTCCTACTATTATTGTGTGAGGTGCAATGTTTGCTTTGAGCTTTAGTAAAGTTTCTTTTATGAATGTGGTTGCCCTTGCATTTGGAGCATAGATGTTCAGAACTGAGAGTTCTTCTTGGTAGATTTTTCCTTTGATGAGTATGAAGTGTCCTTCCTTATCTTTTTTGATGACTTTTAGGTGAAAATCCATTTTATCAGATATTAGAATGGCTACTCCAGCCTGTTTCTTGGAACCATTTGCCTGGAAAATTGTTTTCCAGCCCTTTACTCTGAGGTAGTATTAATCTTTAACACAGAGGTGCATTTCCTGTATGCAGCAAAATGCTGTTTCCTGTTTATGGATCCAGTGTGTAAGTCTATATCTTTTTGTTGGGGAATTGAGTCCATTGACGTTAAGAGATATTAAGGAATAGTGATTGTTGGTTCTTGTTATTTTCGATGTTATTTTTATGTTTGTGTGGCTATCTTCTTTTGAGTTTGTTGAAAGATTACTTTCTTGCTTTTTCTAGGGTGTAGTCTCCCTCCTTGAGTTAGCATTTTCCATCTATTATCTTTTGTGGAATAGATGTGGCTGAGTTTGTGGAAACATATTGAGTAAATTTGGTTTTGTCATAGAATATCTTGGTTTCTCCATCCATGATAATTGAGAGTTTTGCTGGGTATAGCAGCCTGGGCTGGCACTTGTGTTCTCTTAGGGTCTGTATGAGATCTGCCCAGGATCTTCTAGCTTTTATAGTCTCTGGTGAGAAGTCCGGTATAATTCTGATGTTCTGCCTTTATATGTTACTTGACCTTTTTCCTTTACTGCTTTTAATATTATTTCCTTGTTTTGTGTATTTGGCGTTTTGACTATAATGTGACTGGAGGAATTTCTTTTCTGGTCCAATCTATTTGGAGTTCTGTAGGCTTCTTGTATATTTATGGTCATCTCTTTCTTTAGGTTAGGGAAGTTTTCTTCTATAATTTTGTTGAAGATATTTACTGGTCCTTTAAGTTGGAAATCTTCACTCTCTTTGATACCTATTATCCTTAGTTTCTGTCTTCTCATTGTATCCTGGATATCCTGGATGTTTTGGGTTATGACTTTTTTGCATTTTGAGTTTTCTTTGACTGTTGTGCCAATGTTTTCTATGGTATCTTCTGCAACTGAGATTCTCTCCTTTATCTCTTGTATTCTGTTGGTGATGCTGGCATCTATGACTCCTGATCTCTTTCCTAGGTTTTCTAACTCCAGAGTTGTCTCCCTTTGTGATTATTTTATTTTTTCTATTTCTATTTTTAGTTCCTGAATGGTTTTGTTCATTTCCTTCGTCTGTTCGATTGTGTTTTCCTGTAATTCTGCCTGTTTGATTGTGTTCTCCTGTAATTCTTTAAGGGATTATTGTGTTTTCTCTTTAAAGGCTTCTAGTTGTTTACCTGTGTTCTCTTGTATTTCTTTAAGGGAGTTATTTATTTCCTTCTTAAAATCTTCTATCATCATCATGAGATGTGATTTTAAATCTGAGTCTTGCTTTTCTGGTGTGTTAGGGTATCCAGAGCTTGCTGTTGTGGGAGAGCTGGGTTCTGATGGTGCCAAGTAGCCTTGGTTTCTGTTCCTTATGTTCTTGCCCTTGCCTTTCGCCATCTGGTTAATTCTGTTGTTAGCTGGTCTTATTCTTTCTGACTGTGTCTTGTCCCTCCTGCATGCCTTGGTGTCAATATTCCTTAAAGACCAGCCCTCTCTGAGAGGAATTTGATTTTGCAGAGCTGTGGTACAGGGTCAGCTGTGGGATGCAGACAGAAACCAGAAGGATCTTGTCCCCAGCTATCCCTTGGTTTCTGTGTCCTGATGGCTCTGCAAAGGTCCCTCTTTATTCAGTTAATTTGAACAGAAGTGGTGGTCTTGCCTGTGATTGAAGGTGTGTAGGCATTCCTGGGATACCAGCTCTCTCCTGGCACTATTTGAGTATGGATCCCTGTGTCACAGGATCCGCTCCTGACCACCGAAAGAAAACAGAAGACCACTCCTCAGTCCCTGTGTCCTAGGGATTCCAGGTGGGTCCCTCTGAGCAGACAAACTTGCCCACACTCCTGGGAGTCTATCTTTCTCCCAGCACTATTTGGCTATTGTCTTAGTCAGGGTTTCTATTCCTGCACAAACATCATGACCAAGAAGCAAGTTGGGGAGGAAAGGGTTTATTGAGCTTATACTTCCATGCTGCTGTTCATCATGAAAGGAAGTCAGGATTGGAACTCAAGCAGGTCAAGGAGCAGGAGCTGATGCAGAGGCCATGGAGCAATGCTGCTTACTGGCTTGCTTGCTTCTCCTGGCTTGCTCAGCCTGCTTTCTTATAGACCCCAAGACTACCAGCCCACAGATGGTACCACTAACAAGGGGCCCTCCCCCCCTTGATCACTAATTGAGAAAATGCCTTAGCTCTGGATCTCATGGAGGCATTTTCTCAACTGAAACTCCTTTCTCTGTGATAACTTGAGCTTGTGTCAAGTTGACACACAAAACTAGCCAGTACAGCTATGGAGCCCTGGTAGCCCAGGCAGAGGTCTTCCACCACAGATGGAGACCAGAAAGCTCCTTCCCCCATCTGTTCTTCAGTCCCTGTGTCCCAAGGATTCTTGGCAAGTCTGGCTGATCAGTATTGCTGGTCTTACCCCCACACACGGGCTTTTCCACAGTCCTGGGAAGCTATCTTTCTCCTGGAGCTGTTTGGCTATGGAGCTCTGGTGGCTCAGGCAGAGTTCTTCTGCCACAGATCATATCAAAAGTTTTAATGTCTGAAATCATGCCAGTTTGTAGGGGAGACAAGGAGGTAGATGCCTTCAGAACACATTAATGTTAATATCCCTGTATGTGTTAATTATGAAAACACTCTTTCTAGTTCATTTACTTCATTGTATGTTAGGATATCAAGCACTCTCTCTAAGCATCCTGGCAATGGGAAACAGAGGCATTCTACAAACCTGGGCAAACACTCATGAAATTATTGTTAACCTAATGGTTTAATGGAAATTTAGTAATATTAGAAGCATTTATATGGTGATGTTCTTCTATCGAAGGGCAAATGTAGCCAATAGAGCCAAGTGGCAAAAAAAGCAACTCAGGGAACGGAATAAGGGTAAACTTGATTCATTAGCTGTGCTTGAGCAAAATTGTCCTTAACCACCCATAAATAATTCTCACCATTAGAACTAGGTCCTTTCTTATTATATATCAACGCCTCTTTAGTTGCCCATATCTGTAGACTTGAAGTTTTTTTTAAAAAGCTACTTTAATAAAGGTTCTTAAACACTTCAGCCTCCCTTTTAGCCCACCTACCAGAGGTAGGGGAAAAGAAAGTTTAATAGGGAACAAGGGATGTGTACCTGTTTAGAAGTAGTTCTTTGGGGGTGATTCCAAGCTTCACTTTCAGGACAGCAGTACAGTACAAAACACCAAACATGAATCAGAAGCAGTGGCTTGCTACAGAAGAAACTGTGAGGCTCCTTCCAAATTGGCATGAATTCACAGAAGTGCTAAGAAGCAGCCAGAATACTATGAGAAATTCTCTGGTTCATTTCTCTCTACAAAGTCATGACAAGTGAAAATCAGTGAAGACTATCAAAGCATTGCAAGGTTAACCAATGCAAGGCCATCCCCTCATTGTCTGTGGGGATTTTATATTCTTTCAATCCATCACCCCCCTCCCCAATGTCTATTCTAGCAAAGCACCACATATTCTTTCACAAGACAGCTTCCAGAAAAACATGTCTCTGTTCCCAGGAAAACATCCTCTTATGTGTCAGATTCAGCAAAACATCCTCTCATAAGATAGCTTCTAGAAAAGCATCACATGACACAACTGAGTCTCCAAAGAAACCAGGAATTTCCTCTTCCCACCTCCAAGTTCAAGGATAAGAGAAACATGGTAGGATAATTTGTAAGAGCTCTGAGAGGACCTTCACTGAGCAATTAAACTGGTTAGAACAAGTATGTCCTACAAATCTTATAGCATGTGCTACTTGAATCTTAACAGAAAGAGGAAGACACCTACATAGTCCCATCTCATATGCCCCAAACACTCTTGACTGAATATATGCTTAAAGAGTATATTTATTTCCTAATAAACTACAAAATGAAGTACTTCACATCCATACAGATTTATTTATTTTTAAAACTTGCAAAATGAGTCTCAATGAGCTAAAGTTAAGATGTCATCATGGTGCATTCCATTGGAAGGCCTTCAGAGGAGGAGAACACTTTCTTGCCTTTTTGAACTCCTAGAACTTTGCATGGTTCCCATTCCCTTCCATCTTCAAAGGAAGTATTGAGTCTTCCTCAAATCGAACTACTAGTTCTAATGTCCATCTTCTTATTTCAAGAGTTCAAATCCATGATGACAGTGGAGTTTCCTATATAACGCATGAAAGTCCTTCAAGTTTAAGGTCAGATAATAACCTCAATTGTGTCGATGACCTTAGTTTTTCTTAAAATGGAATATGGCATATTTGCAGGTTCTGGGCACTAAGATTTTGACATCTTTGGGTATGGGGACGGGCATCATTCTGCCTACCAGAGAAAACTTGACAATATAAAGGAGTATGTGATTCTATAAATGAGAACATGAAAATAGTCTATTAGCAGAGGATTTAAGAATGTAAAGTTAGAAGGCATGAGCTTTAAGAACAGCTTCATTAGCAAGTAGCCATAGATGTGTTGGATTAAAGTGGTGAGTGTCCCATGTCCACCCCAGGACTCGGGCCTCTGAGAGAGGCAAGACTTGGGAAGTTTGACCGAGATCACCCCACGGCACTGCTGGGTGGGTGTCGGGCTGTGAGAAGCCTCAGGACACTGCCCAGGGGTGGGGAAGTATGGCCTGTGGTCTAAGGGACTTCACGGAGCCAGCTCTCTCTGGTTCTCAGGTTCTTGGGCATCCCAGGCGCTGCTGGATGTTGTGGAAGAGCTGAGAACAGAGTGGGGGCCCGTGAGCCAGATCTAGCCCAGGGTCAAGGGGGAAAGGCAAGGAGGAGCCTAGCTGGGTCTTGCTGGGGACCGTGTCTTTGGCTTGTTGCTGGCTAGCTGGTTTGGTTTGGTAGAAGCGGTAGCTGGGAGCATGGAGAGACTAGACATGGCTGTTTAGACAAAGGCCTGTTCCATTGTTCCCCACAGTGGATCCCGATGAAGAGAGACAGTCCATGGTTCTAGGGTGTTTATTATCATAGTGGAGAGTGGTGATGAGTGAAACCGTACTCCACAACCTCAGGGCGGGCCTGAGGTAAAAATACATTTTGCAGGGAGGAGTGGCTGGGAAGGGGAGTAAATTGGCTAAGCCTCTAGGTGCCTCATTAAAATGGGAATGTCTTGAGACCATGTAACCATACCTCTACCTGAGGAGGGGTTTGGGGCTATGTGATTGATGGCCACATACCTATGGAAAGCTGTGGTCTCATGTCAGGAACCTGGGGCCCAAGAGCATGGCGAAAGGCCTTGTAAGGTTATCCCCTGCTGGGGCCCCCTTACTGGGTCGTCGGGTTTTAAACCTTAGCTCAACCAGAAACCACGCTGTCTTTCACGGTCCCACATAGATGTTAGGGAGCAAAACTTGTAGCTGGCAAACTAAACTGTCCTCTGTTCCAACAGATAGGAGTTATCTTAATTTGAAAGGCAATGCATTTCAAATCCAAGTACTTAGAAAGAAGAGTAGAATTTCTTACTCAGCTATGAGTTCAGTAGTAAATTCTAGACCCATGAGTTTGGGCATTAATACCCTTCCAATACATATATTAAAGCTAAGCATTATAGTACCAACACTATTGGGAACATTGACTTTGACTTATGAGTCTTTTTTTATAACCCTTCTGTTTACCCTCATTGACTTTGTTAGAAACTTCATCATTAGTCAAACAATGAGACCACTGCCTTTATTTAAAATCCAATCATACCATTACAGTAAGGGTTGGGCTTACTGTACCATAATGTATTTTCCATATTCCATCATCAAAGAGTTCACAAAACTCTTTGTTTTCACATCTTGCTTCCCAAAGGAGAATAAAAAGGCAATATTAAAATGGTAAGATAATACAAACAAAAATAATTCTGAGGCTAAAGAAGAGACTAAAGCATTTTCCAATTCAACAGGTACATGTGGATTGGACAAAGTGACCATAAGACTGTAGATACACAGTCACATGGGTCCTTGTTCATAATGCATTGATATTCATAATCACGTTATATGCAGTAAGATGACTGTTGTGTTTCTGGAACACAAGCATTTTTAAGAAAAAATGTTATCAGACCTATTTCTCCAACCATTTATTTTTTTCTTCCAAAAATCATAGTAATAACCTTTTCTAACTACATGAAAACTGTATTTCTGCCAACAAATTACAAGAACATATGTTGATCCAGGGCTATAGTAACTTCATGACTCAATATTGCCTTAGATATAAAAACAGCACTGAAACATGATTTGAAAATGACCCTCTGAACAAAACTTAACTGGGAACATAAGTTGTGTTGCCCATTAAAGGACAGGGATCTAGTTCTTAGCAAGGGATGCATAAAATCCCTTTGAAATATACCCAGTCAAACTCAAGAGAAGGAAGAGGTCACAGAGATCACAGAAGACAAGAGGAGGCGCTTCTCTATAACATGGACATATCCTATTATATAATCATATGCAAATGAGTCATGACTGATGACTAAACGCATTACAAGTTAGGGACAGCTGCATGATTCCAGTGCAAACACTCTGAGCAGAGGTTTTTTTTTCCTTATCTGGAAAATATCAATAACTATCTGTACATATTCTTTGAAGTAGGATCATCTTAATGGGAATGCATATGGAGAATATTGGATTTCAGGTGTAGAGTTGAATTGAACAATTTGCAAATGATTGAGGACCATCGGTTATGTACAGTTCACACTGGAGAACTGGTCACTCACGGTACGTATTCTAAGCCAACAATATTGGAGTAATAGGGGCAATAATACACAGTCCCCATGATTGTCAAGGAAGTAAGAAGATGGATGGGGAGATGAGATATGAACATTAGTAGATAGCAAACAACACAAGATGACACTTAAGAAGTGTCTGCTGAGACCCAAAGATCTTATATTGACAGTCTTCTATTTTGTGCTACTGTTTATATCTCATTCACTTTGCAAAGACCATCTCCCAAGAACCCTTCCCTTAACAGCCTTTTCTCTTATGTGTATCTGTATGATACCATTTATCATCTTTATGGAGCACAATCAATTCTGTGTGTGCATATTTATGTCTATACTCAATGGGAACAGAACTAGAGGACAGAAAGTTCAATCAGCTCGTTATTAGCCAGGGTTTCTGATACTGAGGATTCAACCCACGATACATATATTGAATGTGCATACACATTGCAGTAATGATTGAGATGTACCATGACAATGCTGTTTTCAAATATGCCTTACTGATCAACAGTTCTTCATGTTAGGAGTAATATATGAAGATTCACTGAGTTTTCTGTAGCACAGCAGTTTAAAATTTCATGCTTATAATAAAGCTGCACATCTGATTTTATTCCACTCAATTTTGAAGAAAAACCTAAGAATCTATGAGAAGTTTGTAATTTTTCCAGGTCACATTGTCAATAAAGAAGTAGAGAATTCAGTCATAATCTTTTCATTACCAGGATATGGAGAAAGCAAATGACGTCACCGTCTTTCCTTGCCTAGTTGGTTCATATTCTAAAATAGTATCATTATTCTTATTTTAACCCATCCTTCCATGAGGCAGACTTGTCTTCAGCATCGTCTTCAGAAGTGAGTGTGACCTTTCTTTGGAAAGTGCTTAAGTCTCCTGTTTTACCCAACGACTTTGGGTTTAGAGCTGTGCTCACAAAAATCTTCCCCTCTTTTCCACAGCATTATTTCGAACCTCGTTTCATTTTTACATTAACACATCCTCTGGTATTATATATATAAATAAAATAAACTAAATTCAGTGCTTCTTGTGCATTCTGATTGGCCGGACCAGATGGAGTGATTTCTGAACCAGAATTGAAAATCAAAACACAAATGCTTTTTAAAGAGGTTGAAGTTTAGAAGCAACTGTTCACGGCAGACTTTAATTCTGAGCTGGCTTGGGTGGTTTTCAGCTGTGTTCAACTGTGGAATATTTGAGCCTCTACTCTTGAACTACTATAAATGTACTTCATGCAGATATGGTCCCTGACACAGTGGTTGAGACAGAGCTGTGGAGTTTTGGAGGAGAATGAGGCTGTAATTATCACTGTCACTGTGGAAGTGACAGCTGTTTGTTTTGCTTTTTGCTTGGGTTTTCAAGAGCCTGTGTGCAGGCACTAAGTGATGGAAAAGTCTTTTCGCAGAACAGGGTAGGTTCTGGGAAGTCCCTGAAAACCAAGCTGAGGAGAGAAAGACATGTTCATTTCCAAGGGTTCATTGTGAAAGACCAATAATTCTTTTGCCATTTTATGAACTCCTCAGGATGATCCTACAAAAGCAATTCCTACAAAGCAGACTATATTAAGGGCATCAGAACGCCGCCATCGGAATAGACAGCTGATGCTTTAATAATCAAGTGTGTGGGTCCAAAGCTCTCAACCTACTTCATGGCACCCACTATCAAGAGGGTAGATTAACTAAAAAGCAGATTTTTCCTGTCCCATTGAGCAGAGAAGGAAAGATCTGATCTCTACCTCTTAGTAAGGTGAACAGTGTTCCATGATACAGCGACTGCAGACAGGAGTGACAGTGTCATACTTTACAACAGCAGTAGTGATGATGGGATTGAGGTATGGCTTCTGTAGAGTCTTTGGATCTACAAAGACTTGAGGATTTGTTTCTGCTTTTCCCCAAAGCTGTGCTAGCTTAAACGAATTATTTACCATTTCTACCTCTGTTTCCTTATCCACAAAATGAGGAGAAATCAGTCAGTCCTCATTGTTTGCTGATTCCATATTGATAAAATTGGCTGACAGCTAAAAATTATTTGTGTTTCCAAAAATCAGTGCTTATAAGGTTTTGTGGTCATTTGTAGTCATGCCTAAAGCAGAGGAACTCAGGTTGACATTTCTCTGTCTCTGTCTCTCTGTCTCTGTTTCTCTGTCTCTCTTTGTCTCTGTCTCTCTGTCTCTCTGTCTCTGTCTCTCTCTCTGTCTCTCTCTCTCTCTCTCTCTCTCTCTCTCTCTCTCTCTCTCTCTCTCTCTCTCTCTGTACTCTCAAGGTTTGAATGAGGTGACATTCTACCTTATTGTTCCAGCTTTCATAACTTAAGTATTCTTTTCAGGGTCAATTTAGTGTCGTATTACAATTTTTTGTGTTTTCTGGATTTTTGGCTCTCCAGAATGATCCTCACCATGGTACTGAAATGGTGTATAGACTTTCTGAAAGTTAAAAGAATAGTGCTAGGATAGGTAAACTTTCCATTCCAATGTGAGTTGATCATGGATGGCCCTGAGTTCAATATTAATGAATTAACAATATGGTTCAATCAGCAAAGAAAAGATGAAACGTTTCTATTTTTACATGAAACTGCTCTGGAAAATGCTAAAATAGTATCTGCAGCATGCAATGGGATGAGGGTAAAATGGAAGTGTGGCTGAGTGTGGTTTCATGAAGGGTTAAAAAATAACCTAATAAACATCACTGTTAACTGTTAGAGAATCTTTTCTCAATTAAAATTATTCTCTCAGATCATAGTTCTGATAGAACTACCTGATCATTTCCTGATAGAAACTCTATAAGCCACTAGCACAGGTGAATTTATTGGACTATATATTCAACATCCAAGAGAGAAGGGTCACTGGGGAATAAGGTAGAGTTGCACAACTATCTGGGTCACTGTTCTGTTCTGGAGAACAATGCATTCATAACGGATGGTATCGAGTGTAAAGATAGATTGTGGAGTTGGCAGACGGGGGGCTAGTTCCAACAACCACAAGGAAAAGGAGTGCTTTACGTTCCTATTATGGGTTGGGGGGCACAGTTCTGGAGGTAAGCAGAGAAGACATAGACGGGAATTGACTTTGAAATGACAAGCTTTCTCAGTTGCTTTATTTCACAAGCTTACTCAGAGTCGTCAAAGCTCATAAGAAATTGTTTCATTAACATGCCTTGCAGAATGAAAATTCAGCCCATTTGGCTCAGTCATGAGCATTCAGAATTTGTGCTAAATGTTATTTGTGTTTTCCATCATCAAATTGCATGGCAGTCATTAATTAAACAATTGCTAAGATTGAAAATGTGTCTCTTAGACTGTTAAAAAAATAATCGCAGGGAACATAATCCTCATTAAGAACTATTAGTCCATGTATGGCAGGCTTCATTTTGCCTTGTAGAAAACAGAGGGGCAACTCAGTATTTGGCTAAAATAAATAGGTTCTGACTCATTTATCCTGTGAAGCATTCTAAAGCTGGAAGAATTAAAAGGAGATCTGCAGGTGCTATGCCAGTCAAAGACATCTAATGAATCTAGCGTTGCTACGTAGCAACAGCATCAGCAGCTCATTTGCTGGAATGAATTATCTAGGTTTTCCACTTTCTCTAAAGGTCCAGGCAGCAATCTTTTTCTGGTGGTGTCACTAATTATTAAAATGAACAAAGACATGAAAGTTGGACTTAGTTAACAAAGATATAAGATCTGAAATTATTAAATATGAGAGAAGCAGATGAATTATATTGTCAGGACTTCTTGGGGTAGGAATGGGGATTGCCCAGACAATAATAACTAGCTGGTCACTCTCTCCTTGGAATACATTAGTAAATCTCAAAGGTTGTCTACCTGTAGCATGATCAGAGTTCTTGGATTGAGTTATGAGAAGGAATCTGCTCATTTTGGCTGGAATTGCTAAAACAGTTTAGTGAAGATATATGTTACTTCTCTAGCAGTTTTTCTTGTGTCTTCACCCAAATGCCTATCAGTCTTTCTTGGCCTAGGAGATGTAGGAATGGTTCTGTCTGAAGATAGTAGACCAATCGATGTTTTGATGTCTTCATCTTAGTAATATTCATGGCTTAGTCACTATAGATGCTGGATGCTATATGAGCCCACTGCCATTCTAAGGATGCGAGCCTTTATCCTTTTTATAACGAGTATCTCCTATTAGAGGTTGGCAATGTGAAAATAACTAGTGCCTTCCCCCTGAGGAGCTCTTAAAGCATATCCATTTTCTTTGCCTCTCATACATACAAGTTCATTATTGGCAAAAGCAATTTTATGCATATTCACTCCGTCATCCTCTGCTCCATCTTCCCCCTCCGTACCTTAACATAACCCATATAGAACTGACACTCAAGGGAGTGATTTTGTGAATAAAGATCATATCCTTTGCTTAAGAGCTTTGGTTTGTGATTATAGATTAAGCTTTCATTTCGAAAGTCAGAGCAATATACTGCCATAAAAATAGCAATAGCACCGTTATTTTAATTACATCATGTAGAAACCCAAGACTTAAGACAAATACAACAGTGGAACGTTAGGCTTCAAGAGCTGTGTTCTAACTGTGCTGACACTCATCCTGGTACTCAGCAGCCACCTCCTGGAGCCCAAGGGATGCTATTCTAGTGTTACACCCCACTCACACTGGTTCTGGATCATTTCTTTTACACGCTTTAGTTATTTGAGGTCCCATTGTTTTGGGTTTCCCACTCTATTCAGACACTGCAAAATTTGAACACACATATATACATACACATGCATGTATATATATATATATCTTTTAAAAAACCTGTGTGCTTGTATGTGACTATATACATGTGAGTGCAGGTGCCAAGGCAGGCTAGAAAAAGACAGCAGATCCCTGGGAGCTGGAGTTACAGGCAGTTGTGAGCTGCCTAATGTCAATGCTGGGAAACAAACCTGGGTCCTCTGCATGAGCAGTATTTGCTGTTAACTATTGAGACATCTCTCCAGTCTCCTTGTTTCTTTTTTATAAAGTGTGTGTGTGTGTGTGTGTGTGTGTGTGTGTGTGTGTGTGTGTGTGTGTGTGTGTGTTTGCATATGTATGTGGGTAGGTCAGAAGTGGCTATTCTCTTTGGTTGTTCCATGTTTTGTGTTTTGAAAGTTTCTCAACCTGGAACTCATCAATCTGGACAGAGTATCTGGCCAAGGATCTATCTGTCTTTACCCATCCATTGCTGGAGTTAAAGACACATTTCACATGATTGCTAGAAATCCAAACCCAGATCTTCATGCATGTGTGGTAGGCACTGTGCTGAAATACCCAGTTCCCCAGCCCTGGGGATGCCCGTTGCTTTCCCCTTCTCTTTGCTTTTTCTCCAGCTCTTCCATTTGAAGGGTTACTCTAGGTGCAGCCTTCTTTGGAGACCTCCTCTGATCCACTAGCCAATAACACCTTTCTTATGAGGGCTGAAAGTATCTAACACTGTGATGTCTGTGATCAGCACTATGTTATAGAGTTTGCATCCCTGGCTTCACCTGGAGGCTGCTGTGAGGATTTTGAGAGTAAGAAATGTGTTTTGTTCAATTTTCTATTTCTCCAACCTCAAACATCTCCACAGACTGATATATAAGTGTTTGCTGAATTGAGCTGATTTGACTCTACATTTTGTTATCACTAATTTAATGGTTGATGCCACAGAGGCACTGTCTGCCACATTGCCTTATCTGAATCATTCACTTTTACTGTAACTTTCCAAAGACTCAATCAGTTAAATTCTTCTTTATTAGTATTCTGAATATCAGTCACAGAAATGACCCAGTGCTTTGGCCTTTCCAAAAAAAGAAATATGGAGGTTCTCCTCAGTGAGCAGTTATGCTCAGAGTGATTTAGAAAGGTTTGTCATTGGAAATAATGTTTTTTTTCTTGTATCTTTAAGTAGAGGTTCTTATATAGGTTTATGTCAATAAAAAGCTTTCTGCAAAGTATTGTTAGGAATCTATATTTCTATGTAAACAAAGCACATTATACATAGTTAAGGACTGGCTAATTTCAAAGTCTAAAGAAAATCTTATATTAAATTTTAGTTAGTTGACTCTGTGTGGTTTTTTGTTGTTGTAATTTACATGATTTATTTTTGGCACAGATGTCAAACACTGGGCTCAGATGCAGAGTTATGCCCACTGATAGAATGTATACTTATTAAGTGTCAGAAAAAAGGGGGCGATAATTTTTAGAATCTTGTCATCAATATCATTAGCACGGCTTTCTGCTCCATGAAATATGTCTGAACTATGATAATTTAAAGAGATTCAAAGCAGTAGTTGTTGATGTTTGTACTCTTTGGTTAATATCTGTGATGTTTAAACAATAAAATGTCCTGGACTGTTGATCCAGATCAGGAATCTCAACCCGTGAGTTGAGACCCAATTGGGGGCTGCATATCAGATATCCTGCATATCAGATATTTATAATATTATTTATAACAGTAGCCAATTACAGTTGTGAAGTAGCAGCTAAATAATTTTATGGCTAGGGTCACCATAACATGAGGAACTGTACTAAAGGGTCCCAGCACTAGGAAGGTTGAGATGCACACAACATGGTTTGATTTTGTGAATTCTTACTCTGTGCAGGCTCAAGGCAGTTTCCTCCATTTTTCTTCCTCTGTCACTGTAATGTACTTCCCAGTGCCCAGCCTTGATGGACTGAAAACATCAATGAGTAAAACGTGCTGAGATACTAAGAGTCAATTTGTTTTTACTCTTCTTCCTTGAGCTTACATTTTCTTTTGAAATTACTGATGATATTTTCCTAACATGTGTCTGATCTGGGTATTAAATCTCAGGAGAAATCGATTTTATTATGCTGGTTTTATATCAAGAAACCCAAGATTTATTTTTACCAGTTTTTTCATCTAGTTTTAGACTTCCAAACATTAGTTAATTCAATTTTGCTTTTGGATTCATCAGAGATAGCTGCATTCCTGTGTGTTTTAAACTACTCCTGAGTCCGGCCCTCTTCTGATGGATCCCAAACTCTTTTTAACTAGTCCCTGTTCATACTCCAGTTCTCACCCTCAAGTGAGCACATTGTTTTCTGCTCCTGTGCGTTGCCTTGCAGAGGGGTCAGCATAGCTCCATCAATAGGGCAAATGCTGTTTGGAGGGCAGCTGAGGCATTTTAGCCAAGTCCCTACCTAGAAGCCAAGACAGATGTAGATAAGCCCTCCTTGTATACTTCACAGGTATCTAGTTGCTGCTGACATCTGCACTGGATTCCCTCCATCCAGGTGACTCTTGCATACAATTCCTAGAATTGCCCAGAGACCTCTCAAGGACCCTTTGGATCTTAAACAGAGTCTAGGACAGCTACCTTGACTATGGCCTAAAAGTCTATTCCTCGGGTTTCCTTCTAACTGCTCTTATGGCTACCTTGTTCTCTCCCCACCTCCTCTATTCTCATCAGTTTCTCACTGACCCATTTACTTTATTTTTATTTTTCAAGGGAAGTTCTATCCATTAGGCAGAAACTACACAGTATAGTAAAGGGTCTTGTGTAGGTTCAAGCTATGCCAGATCTCATCTGTTTGCCCTTCCAGAATCACATTCTACCTGTTAGCTTCAATTTGTTCTGGCTCTGCTTCTTGGACTATGGTCACACTTTCTTTCTGCTAATGAGCCAATAGCATAATTTAATAACAGTGTCTTTATTTATTGGTGCCAAGTTGTCATATAATTTCTTCATGTTCAGAAGTTAGACAAATTTATTATTATCATACACACAAACACATACACACACACACAGACACACAGACACACACGCACACACACACCTTAATGCTCTCTTGTTCTGCTCCCTTTTTCAGGTTTTGCTCTTCATAGTGCATACTAATCCATCATTTGTATGTATTAGATCTGTACTAGGCTTACTGGATAGCATATCAACAATCCCTTTACCCTGATTTGTAGATATTTAAGTCAGCTTCATTTTCTAAAAGTAGCTTCCCCTAATCACAGACAAATCCCTTTCTAAGATCTGTGCCTGCCTGCTCCCAAGTGAGAGCTAAGCCTTATCACCAAGTCATTGTAGCAGTGTCTACCTTCTGTTGTTCCTGTTTACACCAAGAGGACCACTGTTCTTCTAGCCTCAAATCTCAGAGTCACCTTCGATTCTCTTTTTTTTTTTTCCTAGACTCACATCTAGTCATTTACTAAATATGGCTTCAAGTGTGCAATGAAAAGAATATTAACAAAGACATTGGGACCATGTCCCAATTTAACCTTCACGTCTAATCAACTAGGGCTCTATGTGGTGCCCAAGTTGATCTATCCACTTCCCTGTTTTCTTTTTGTCTTGATCATAGATAGGCTCCCAGGCTCTTTTTTCTGTTCTCTGCCCCCGGTTTTCCATTCCTCCACGTAGACCAGATCATTCTCCTAACACAATGGGGAATGAGATTCTAATGTAGGCAGCACCTACACTAGGCACTGTATTCTCAATACAAGTCACAGCTTCAGTTTCAATGGTAACCAATCCCAACATATTGCATAGTAAAACCCAACGTCTCCATGAAAGAAATTACAAGTTCTCTGTTATATTTAAAGATGAGAAACCATTACAACCTGCTGAGCTTTCAGGGACTTATTTATATTGTATACAAAGTTTAGATTTGCTGCTTCTAGTTTTCCATCCACTGTAGGATTAGGTGTTTCATGATATACTCCTGTGTTGTTTTATGTCTCTTTGGTTTGGGTACTGAAATATTGATGGCAGGGTTATTCCCCTTCTTGATCAGCCATAAGCTCTTTTGTTCATATAAATATATTACAAAATTGTTAGGGGGATCATAAACATCTAATTTTGTTTTTTATTGAGCTTATTATCAAAGTACATCCGATGGGAGGAAACTATATATTAATAACACACAACTTAATACATATGTAGAACTAGACGAACACATAACTTGTACACATATATAGAACTTCATCCATAATGTAGCACTTTCTAAGTTCTAAAATTAATGAGTTGTGAGAGACTTAACAAGATGTGTGAGGTTTTGTGTGGATCAGTTATTCCTGTTCATCTGGTTTTCCCGAACATCGATATTGATATATTTTCAACTCTTGACAGAAAAAAAGTGGGTGATATGACTTATTCTGCTTAAATTATGTTTAAATAGAAGACTTTATTAAAGCGTGTTTCTGTTGCTGGCAGAACATTAAGATGTGCTTTGCTGTCTGTAGAGATCTGATTTTGAAACTGAGTATGCAAAATGACTTCTTTAAAACACACTGAATACAAAATGGCAGCTTCAGTTGGCCAGCTGTTTGGAGATGTGCATGGCCTGTAACTCAGCAATGTCTGCGGAGGCCACACAAAAGCCTTCATGTGTCTTTGTGCACAAGTTGAACAGGTAAAACTGCTTTGCTAATAGTCAAATAAAAAGCCTTTTTTGAGATCAAATATATTGTGTGTTGCTATTTATTCCAGTGACTTTCGAGTTGAAAACTTATCTAATATTATAGTAACTTGTAAAACTCACAAGTTGGTTGCCAGACATTTGAGCTGATTTTCTCTTGGTAGATTTCTAAGCATTTGCATTAGGAAATTGCTTTCTTATTTTACACACACACACACACACACACACACACACACACACACACACACACACACACACACACTCATGTACTTTTAGGAAATCCCAATGTGAAATTTTTAGTTGAAGCTAGAATACAAAGGTTAGAGACTCACCTGACTTAATTATCCTAATACCACTGGTGTCTAACCATTAAGAATTTGCTTAAGGTACTATGATTTAAGATACTTAAGATTTAATTATCATGGTGCATTGAGATAGGTATAATAAAAATGTAATAAAAATGTGTAGCTTTAGCCAGGCAGTGGTGGCACACACCTTTAATCCCAGCACTCGGGAGGCAGAGGCAGGTGGATTTCTGAGTTCAAGGCCAGCCTGGTCTACAGAGTGAGTTCCAGGACAGCCAGGGCTATACAGAGAAACCCTGTCTTGATAAACCAAAAAATAAAAAAATAAAAATAAAAGAAATGTGTAGCTTCATAGTCAAAGAATGAAAATCAGACTTAAATAAATGGAATCACTACTTGATTGACACCATGCAAATAAAAATAAAAGTTGTCTTCAAATTAATATGTATTTTGTTTAGATAAATTAGTTTGTAAGATCTCAAAAGAATTTAAAGTGTGGAGTTATTTTAAGTGTTCAAAGAAAAGAGGGATGAAAAGAGAATAATTCAACCAGATATTAAAGTTTGCTCTGAGGTTGTGATAATTAAAGTGATATTAATTCAAGCACAGGTTCTTGTTAAATTCTAGTCTAGGATGCAAGCTTGTCCTTCATCTCGTTCCCTTGCCTCTCCTGCTTGCTTTTATTTCTCCCCATTTCCCAGTCCCCTCTACTCTTCTTCCCCACCACTGAGTTACCTTATCATGCTCATTCTATCTTCTGTCGACCTTTCTTCTTAAAGGCGCACATGAAATATCCTCTGTGTGTGAGCGTCACAATGAATTTGTTCATGTCATGCCTTACTGCTGGCTCCTCCCACAACACTGGAAACTTGATGACTTACGGAGACAGATTTCAGTGACAAAAGGAAAGCCAGGGAGCAAACTCAGAGCCATGGGAATGCTGTAGGTGGATAGGATCTGAAGGGTTTGCTCTGCTGATTACTAGAAATCTGCTTTTCTTGGCCAACCAGGTTTGAGTACTGTTGAATTCCTGAGAGAATTTATCTTCTCAGTAATCCAATTTTGTTGTTCTAAGACAAATATGACAAATGCATTAATACCAGGGAATATCAGTTAACAATTATTTTATTTTCTATTTTTTTAAAGAATTTTGTTTTTACTTATTTCAAGTGTGCGCGCACACACACACATGAATGCACATGCCCACAGAGTTCAGAGGAGTCAGATTGCCCTGGAGTTACTGGCAGTTGTGTGATACTTAGAATAGGAGCTAAGAATTAAACTGAAGTCCTCTGCAAGAACAGTATGTGCTCTTAGTCACAGAACTCTCTTTAGTCACTCTTTTTATTAAAAATTTCATTTAATTTTTAATTACAATTTTACAATTTTTATTAAAGTGTATTATTATTGTACTGCATGTTTATGATCAGTGCTCATGGGCGTGTTCACATATGTGTATATGTGTGCAAATATATGTACCACAGCTCACATGGAGGTCAGAAGACAACTTGTAAGAGTCACTTTTCTCCTCATTGTGCGTTCCAGGGAAAGAAGTCAGATTTTCAGGCTTCCACTGCTAGGGTCTTTACCCACAGAGTCATCTTACTTGCCAAGTCACAGTTATTGACAAGAGGTGAGGGATGACTCTCCAGTAAGTAAACACTTTCTCTTTGGATTCTATAACAGCAGTAAGAAGATAATACACTCCTAGTGTACAGCTGAGGAAAATGAATTTTCAAGAAGTCAAGAGAGTGAGTGTCTAATATACTATCATACCTAGAGTCAACCTGTGAACTCAGAGGTGATTATTCTGTGACAAGACTGTAATTACAGACACTGTGATTGAAGTCATTTGATTTTGCCATGACTCAAATCTCCTTAACATCACCCTGGTGGTCCTTTTAGTTTCACACAAAGCGTCCCACTGGCAGGGTGTGCTTTTTTTTTTTTTTTTTTTTTGATATTTTATTTACATTTCCGATGATTCCCCTTTTCTTTAGAAACCCCGTGTCCCCTCCCCCTCCCCGCCTCTGTGAGGGAATTCCTCCTCCCACCTACCCGCCCACCCATTCCCATATTCCCACCTTGACATTCCCTTTTACTGGGGCCTCTAGCACCCTCAGGCCCAAAGTCCTCTCCTTTCTCCCTGGTGGCCATCGAGGTGATTCTTCTGCCTCGTATGTAGTCCAAACCATGGGTCAATAGATGTGTATTCTTTGGTGTGACGTGCCACTCATCCACGAGCTGCCTCAAATCAGAATTCTCCGTTGTCTGGCATTCGAGCTCCACTTTCATAGTTGTGGGAAGCCAAGGCCAACCTTTCAAATAATTTTCCTGAGATTATTCATTTCCATTATCATACCTCTCCCATCTCCAGAAACCCCTTACTAGGGCTGATTTGCTCATGTGGAATGGTCACAAAGGAAGGGGGAAGTTGCTGGCAGTTTTGAGGGACTGTGAGCACAGTGGCTCCTAGAAGCTAATAGTGATCAAAGTTTCTCCTTAGAAAACCTCTGAAGGATTTGAAGAGGAACACTGAAGGAATACAGCTTGTCTGCAGTCGGCGAATGGGGTTCTCAGAAGCCCACACCATGAGGACTTCTTACCATGGGCTTTGTATATACTGACCTGTTTTCTTCGCGACTTGCAGTTAAGGGTGCTTCCTTTAACCACTGTCTTCTCCGTAGCATCCCATTTGGATACACTGCCTTCATTCCTTTTTAATATTCAGTGATTTTATTTAAAGGCTCACAACACATGTTCACATTATTAATGAAAGTCCATTTGCCACAATAAGCCTCCTCTGTCTTAAATATTTTAAAGTACAGAAAGACATATTAAACAAAAATCTCCGGATTCCTGTCTGGTTAGATCTTCGATATCAAACCTTTCAGAGAAATCATATTTAGTCAGTGACTTTATGACTTGTAATGAAGCAGGCAGCTCCTTGAAGGTTGATGTCATGTCTGAAAACTCGTGTTCCCAAAAGTTGGAGCTAGTTCTGTGATCAGAACATGCTATTAAGTAAACTAGAATGTTCTAGTCTATTATGTGTAATAATATTTGAACTATGGCTGGGGATTTTTATTTTTCTGAAGTGATAAATGAACAATTTGTTCTCAGAAACACTAGTGAAATTATGTGTCAGAAGGAAAAAGAGAGAAAGTGGATGCATCACGGGATAGGTCTGCCTGAGAATGTAGGATGTCAGTAGAGAGCTAAATCTGAGCAGGAATGAAGAACCTGTAAGACTCCATGATAGGATATCAAATATAACTGACAGAGGAAAGAGCAATGAAAAATGTGGTAGCAGCCACATGTGTGGGGCAGGAATAGGGACAGAAAGACAAGCGCAAGAAGAGGGTACTGAAGTGAAATGAGTACAAGGGAGACTCAATGCACCCAACATATGAGAAAGGTTTGTGGCATGAAGGGGTGTCAAAGAGATAGAGACCATGTTGAAGTAGAAATCCGTGGCTTAGGTACCAGGACAAAGACTCGATATAAATACTTACAAGGGAAAGTGAGACCAGTACTGCGGAGATGGCTGGGTGAGTAAGAGGAGTTTCTGCACAAGGATGAGGACCTGAGTTCTGAGCTCAGCAACTCTGTAATAAGACAGACTGATTTGCATTTGCCTACAACACCAGGCTGTTGTGGGTAGAGAAAGAAGGCTGGTTGTTAGCCTGCCTCCAGGTTCAGCGAGAGACCCTTTCTCAAAGGGATGAGGTAGAGAATGAGGTGGACATCAGACATATTTCTTTGGCCAGTATGTATGCATAGGCACCTGTGCACACAGTTAAGCACACACATTCACACACACACACACGCTTATACATAAATATACACAGAGAGATAACCAAGGAATGGAAAAGAGAATGTCTTAGGTGACAAAGTACAAAAGAAAACTGGCCATTGTTCACTAATGAAGACATGCATGTAAGTAACATAACACTGGCTAAGCAGGTTACATTTAGGAATGCACGCGCGCACACACGCACACACACATTCACACACACATGTAACAACAATTAATGAGAAACATACATCTAGAGCCCAGCCCAAGTTTCTCGGACCTACCACATTGTTCTCACAGAGTCTGACAGAGTCTTTTGGCAGCTGGCCCATTGCCAAGGCCTTGGACAGCAACCAAGAAAGGTTTTTCCTTAAGACTATGTAGACATGGCAGAGGGACGAAGCTCAGTGGGTGAGTACTTGGCTGGCTTCAATTTCTAGTATCAGAGGACAAAAAAAAGATTATCTGGATCAGAAAAAATCTTGTGTGTGTGTCTTATTTCTAAATTGAAATAGAATTACATCATTCCCTTTCTTCCTCCGGCCCCTCCCATACACCTCACTCTCAAGCTCATGCTCTCCTTTTAATTGTCACTGCTACACACACACACACACACACACACACACACACACACACACTCACACACACACCTATATATGTTTATGCATATATATATTTGTATAGACGCAATTTGTAAGTCGTTTTTATCATTTGCATATGTATGGTTTAGAGTTGACCACTTTGCATTGGACAACCAATAAGAAGGTCAATACCTGAGAGAGGCTAGCTCTCCTTAAAGCAGTCATTTTTGTCTAGGGTGGGACTTGACAAAATTCTTCCTCTTCCATGCTAGCATGTCCAAGGATACTGCCATTGTTCTGGTTTTAAGTAGCCATTTTTAGGAGAGATGGTTTCACAGTAGACCTCCTGGTAAGCTGGCTCTTACAATCTTTCATTCCCACTTGCATGAGCCATAGATTCAGGGGCTGTGACAGAGATTTATCCAAGGAGACTGGGATCCCTACACTCTCCTGATCTCTGCTGTTGGTGATTTTCTGTGAGGTCTCCATTCTCTGCAAAGAGAGAGCTTCTTTGAAGAGGGTTGGAAGCCACATTTATCAGTAGGTATAGTGTTAAGTTTTAGAATGTAGTTAGGAATTATGATTGTCTAGCAAATTGGTGATAATATATTATTTTTAGAAAAATCCTTTCAAAGGTAAAAATTCACACCTGCTATCTAAACCTACAACCTTATCTCTCATCCATGCTTGTTCTGTGCCCCTTTTCTTGTTTTTAATAACCCTACCTTTCCAGGAGAGTTTTCTTGAAACATCTTCTCTAATATATGACTCTCTTCCTTGCTCCAACTGTTTATAAAAATAAACAGTATTCTGAGAAATCTAGAAGACATTCCCCAATTTTATCACCACGAGCAGTGGAATGGTACTTTTCCCCCAGATACCCTTCTCCATTTTCCTTCTATTCTGCATATATAAGTGTTTGACAGTCCAGTGCATTCCATTTTCTCACTGTCTGCCTGTGACATTTTAGCTGTGTAGAAATTAAGAAAATTAACATTCCACTGATGCAATCATAGACTGTGGAGCTGAGAAGGGATTTTAGAGACGTCCAGGTTAGCTCACGATGAGTCATTGGTTAACAGCTCCAAGGGACTCCTTCACAACAGGGAATATAAACAATTAGGGCCTCTTAAAACAATTTCACAGTAAGAAAAATTATAGAATCCCCCCAACGAAGGAAATGAGGCTAAGTGCATTAATTTGGATAGCTGCTTAAATAGCATCTCCAACACAGGCTGATGGAAATGCAGGGCTCTGCTGAGTCAATACAGTCGATGGGACTTCAAATCAAAAGGGATTTTTATTAAGTGTGCTATCACAATTAAGATATGCTTAAGGTACATGAGAGCCAAATACATTTCAGAAATATGTGAGGCACTCATTGCAGCTAGTACTGACAGCCAAAGACGTTCTTCTTCTGAATCTGTGGCTTAATAAATTTGGTGCTCAAAGTGAGAAACTACATCACTGGAGACAGCAGTCAGTTGGTGTGGGACATACAGAGTTCTGGGATAGGATATTCCTTACTGCAGTGTGCTCAAGTCAACAACTCTACCTTTCTCATATAAATTGGGCAGTATTCCGGGATCTTCTTTTGTACTTAAGTTCCACAATGACAAGGTTAGGATTGTAATGAGGCCTGCCTGAAAGCACCCCAAGCATGAGAGACTGAGACGTGCTTGATTCAGAAGCCTCAGCTTACATTTCCTTCCCTGGGTAAACTTTGCTAACTCTCATCCCCAGATTGGTCATGCTACTTTAAAATTCATCTCCTTTTTCTTAAAGCTCCCAAGGGCCAGAGGGACAAAGGACAGTTGTCCTTTCTAGGGCATTTTTGGAAACACATGATATAACCTGTTAAAATGGTAATAGGCACTGCAGGCATTTAGTGGGGAGAAGAAAGTGTTAGTCAGTTGTATTCTGTTTCCAGCATATTTACACTATTTTGTTTAATGTATAGTGACTTTCTGGAAGTCCAGTTAAGATCTGATTGAATATTGACTTTTGGAGAAATAGCCTATAGTCCGCGACAATGGGTCTCATGTATCTGAGCTACCAGAACCTATTTCCTGAAGCACTGTATAGGTCAGAGTTGTGGCATGTCTGTGTGTAAAGGCAAGGGTTTTATTATATCTTCCGCTGTAGTCAGATCTGAGTGTCTGTGTAGTATATCATAATGAGTTGATTTTCTTTTATCTCTTAATTATTTTACAGTTGGGAGTCTTGTATTGCTTTTCTGTTGCTTCTATTGTTTTAATCACCTCCTATGATAACCAGTTAAAAGCATGACAGTTTGTCTGCCCAAACCTAGGCTTTTGAAGCAGGTGCTGTCCCTGAGAATTGCATATCGTAGTACGAGACGGCACTATGTAAGCTTCCAAGGGAAGAGGAGTAGTTGGTACTTCTACCTAATTTCAAAGCCACAAACCACAACAAGGATGGTACTAGAAGGACATCCCTCTTGGTGCAGTAGGGGCACTTTCATCCTGGGGATAACCAGCAGCTGTTTAATTGGACATAAGAGCTGCTCAGCAGGAGGGAATTCATGCCTGGGGCTGTAACCCTAGCCAACTACCTATGGCTAGTGAGGTCATAGACCCGAATGGAGAATCTACAACTACCACTTTCTAAACCAATATAATTTTTGACTTTATTCTCAATACTTATCTTTATACACACAGACAAGGGTAGCTTTAACTCTACATTAGAGAAGCTTGTTTTTATGAAATAGCAGGAGACTATTATAGAGATCTACAAGTGGTCAAACACAGAGACAAAGGAACTGTGGAGGTTATTCCTGGCTGTCACCTTAGCTACATCTGGATTGAACTACAGTCCAGAAAAGGGGGCACACCTGTGATGTTGAGGCTGGAAGACACAGGCTTCTGAAACAGATCTCGACATAGGAAAACCCATGCTTTTGATTTAGATCTTGAGGCATACTGGGCATGAAAAGTTTAGGCCCAAACAAGGTAGTACACATCTTTAATCCTAGGAGACTGAGGCATGCAGTTCTCCGAGTTCAAGGCCAGACTGGAACAAGAGCAAGTGCCAAATCCAGGCTTGGTGGCACACACCTACGCCAACAAGGCCACACCTCCTAGGAGGACTACTGCCTGGGCCATGCATGTTCAAATCACTGCGTGAATTGTGGGCTACCCAACCCCAGGTGACACATCTATAAAGCAATCCTTACAGCCAAGTCGAGCAAAATCATGGAAGACGGGGCAGAAAGATTGCATGAGCCAGAGATCCAGGATGCCTGTTAGAAAGTGCCCCTTAGCTAGAACACGGAGAATGCATCCATGAAACCTCAACAATATGGTTGCCTGGCCAAGACCAGCAAAATTTCTCCCAGTCCTACAAAATTTAAAGATGACTCTATTTTGAATTATTTTCTTCTCATTAAGACAGATTGCATGCTATATGTGTGTGTGCGTGTGTCTGTGCATGTGTGTGTGTGTGCTTGCATGTGTATGTGTAAGTATGTGCATGTAGGTATGTACATGTTCAATTGTATGATGTTTCTTTCAGAACTTCTATGATTGTGGGCATCAGAAAGAAGGAAATCTTTTACATATATATGTAAAAATTATATATGTGTACATATAGCATATATATATATGCTTAGTATTGGTCATGCACTTAGTATTGCTCATGCAGGATTCCACATTTCAATTGTATCATTATGTAGGCTTTCTTCTTTGCATATTTTCCTGATTGTGAAGAAATTCCCATGCATAAATATCACTCTATCTTGGATACATCATAACAATGTATGTTGGGCCTTAAAGCACCCTTAATATTATTAAGTTTCTGTTTAAATTTCTTAACAAAACATCATTACAGTTGCTTTAACAGAAAGAGAGCCATGCATTTGTTTGAAATTTCCTGTTTTAGAATCTTCTCCATTTTTCATGCAAACTATGAAACAAAGATCCCCCTCCAATGCTTGCAGCATTTAGGACTTTTACATGAAGTTACAATTATAAATATACAATTACAAATAAATAAGTAAATGTATGCACACATAGATAGTCTGGTTTGTGTTGGTCTTTACATATTTCTTTTTCATAATGCTTGTTTAATATATAAATGCATTCCTCTTTATTTACATGTGATCTCTTTTTATACGTATTTATAGTTTTAAGACGTTTGTTTCATTGTATGATCTCTCTAATATGGAATATTAAAAGGCCAAACATATATAAATATGGTAGAGTTATACTCCCCAGAATAATTAGGAGGAGGGAAAGTGGAGAAAAAGTAGATACTCATAAAAACTTTAAAAGTTTTGAGTAAACAGTAAGCATAAATTTGAGAAATCTGTTGCACAAATATAGACTAGGGCTCATAGCAATGAAGTGTATCTGTCAGAAATCTACTGAAATCATACAATTTCATTGTTCTCACCATATGAAAAATAAATATGTGAGATTATAACTATGCTCATTGCCTTGATTTAATCATTTCATAATGTAAGATATATAAAGACATTACCTTGTAACAATTATTAGTCAGTTAAAATTAAGTAAAAAGAATATATTAACATACTTATTTTGTATGCTATATAATATGTGATATTATTGGTAATATATTTCCTGTGGACATAACTATCACTAGTACTTTGTAATGTTCTTTTAAACATTGTTTTTAAAGGAGTTTTTAAAACAACTTTTTGTCAGTTAACTAATTATATTAAGATAATCAGAAAACTGGATATGATTGTCATCTGAAAAGTCTTTGTCTTTGAATTTATTATTTAATTCTTAGCTAATTAATGCCATACATGTTTATTCTTTCATGAGTCCAATTGATACCTGACTTTTCTCTGACTAATGGTATCATTTAAGATACTAAGTAGAGGTCGTGTGTTACTTCTATTACAACTGATGACATTCATGTATTTATTTGTTCAATAATTCAACAAAGCATATCGTGATGGTTATTCTTGGTTATCAACTTGGCTAAATCTGTAATTAAAAAAAAAACCCAAATGACTGGGCACACCTGTGAGGAATTTGGTTTTCTTAATTAAATCATTTGAAATGGGAAGACCAGCTTCTCATCCAGATCTTTTGAAGTGGGAAGATACACCTTTAAACTGGGATGCACCTTCTTCTGGCAGCCTTTATAAAGGACACAGAAGAATAAAGCTTGCTCCCTTTGCCTGCTTGCTCTCACTTCACGAACAAGTCCACTTTCCCACTGGCATGCGATCCTACGTCTTAGGGATTCCAGAGTCTATCGAAGAGCAGATGAGACGTGCAGCCCTTTCGACTAAACTTCTGGACTCTCGGGCCTTCCATTGGTAGACAGCCATTGTTGGACTAGCCGGACCACTGCCTGTAAGTCACTCTAAAAAATTGCTCTCCTGTCTCTGTCTCTGTCTCTGTCTCTGTCTCTGTCTCTGTCTCTCTTTCCTCTCCTCTATCTATCTATCTATCTATCTATCTATCTATCTATCTATCTATCATCTATCTATCATCTATCTTTCATCTATCTATCTATCTATCTATCTGTCTATCTATCTATCCTCTCATCTATCATCTATCTTTCATCTATCTATCTATCTATCTATCTATCTATCTATCTATCTATCTATCAATCATCTATCTATCTATCATCTATCTTCTGTCTAATATGTGTGTGCTCTACAAGTTGTGTTTCTCCAGAAAACCCTAACTGATACATCCATTGAGTGGCTACTATGTTACATGAAGGGTATTCAAAGTGCTGCACTGTTCTATGTGTCTCAACAGCAAAGAGAAACAGACTCTGTTCCTTTATCTCATGGAGGAAAGGTGGTAATTTATTCACTGCACCAGAGACTTCTTTGAACTCTGGGTTTTATTCATCCACTAACTCAAGAACACAAATAATTGAGACTGTTCAGTCCCAAATCACATGGGTTTCCATTTTCTGTACCAGGCATCATCGGTTTTTTTTTTTTTTTTTTTGGGGGGGGGGGTTTCGAGACAGGGTTTCTCTGTGTAGCCCTGGCTATTCTGGAACTCACTCTGTAGACCAGGCTGGCCTCGAACCCAGAAATCTGCTTGCCTCTGCCTCCCAAGTGCTGGGATTAAAGGCGTGTGCCACCACTGCCTGGCCCAGGCATCATCATTTAATTGTGAAAGCTAAAGCTGCCATCTTTGATTTTTTTCTCTTATTCTGAAACCATAACCCCTGCTGTCTTGTGCCTGAAATGCTATCAAATCCGTCCACTTCTTCCTATCAACGTTTCTTTCCCCATGCTCCTGGATTCCTTGTAGATTTTAAATGGATTTCAAAACATCTATTTTCCCCATTTTGCAGTCAGATTATTTCAAAAGGGGGTGGGTTAGGGAGAAAGGAATGGAGTGGAGAAAGACTGCAGTGGAGAGATATTGCATGAGAGAAAATTAAAAAAGTATGAGTTGATCTTATCTATGTAAGCTCTGATACCATCAGTAAAAAAACACTTGAATCTCTATCCCTATCAATTAAAAAATATCCTTTCTGTGTACCTTGCAGATTGCCTTACTGGCTTGAGCACTATCCTCCTGCCTAGTCTCCGTGACCTCCTTTGATGTCTTAGAGAGGCCAGGGTTTCATACGCCAAAGTTCATGCACACAGACCTTTCTGTTAGGACCTCTTCCCCAGCACTGCTATATCAAAATTCCTTCTTTTTAATGTATATTTATGATGACTTGCTATTCTTTGGTGAAATGTTCTCTGATTTCTGTCTCATCTGTGTTAGTCACTGTCCCTTTGTCCTGTAATTAAATACAGAGTTCTTTCTTTTCCTTGTCTGTGGTGTTAAATTTGAAAGTATGACTCATAGATCAGTCTCCCATGTGGCAAGAGAAAGAGAAATGGGTTTGACAGCCATTGTATCACCAGACTTGAACACTCAGATACAAGGTGTCAGCATATTTTTAATGAATGCAAAGAATATATATGACCAGTGTATTGGGAAAAAGAAATGGGGCTCATATATAAGTTAAATGTAGCTTGATAATGGCAATGGAAACAAAATTATTAGCTATAAAACATGGATCATTGCTGGTTATTTGTAATGAATATTAAGAAATGAAAGAGAGAACAAATCTGTGGGGAATAATATTTCCTATCAAATTATTTTAAATCATACTTTTAAAAATCAGGCCAGGCAATTATAGGGAACACCATGGAAGTTGTTATATTTTTGTTGTTTGTTTGTTTGTTAGTTAACATTGAACCAGCTGACCCTCAGAAGCTAGCTCTAAAAGTTAGACCTAAATTACATTTGGCATTACATTTCGTGCTTCGGTTCTCAGAGGGTGAAAGGAAGACAAAATTCACAGAAGAATATTTGACAATTTTTTCCCATTTGGTATTGTTCAGGAAAAGTGACCAGAGGAGACCATGGCAAGATGATGATGTGAGATCCCAGGAGCCAAGAGAGCAAATAAGCTTGAAATAGTAGGCTAAAGGAGAAAGCAGAAAGGAATAGAAGCAACAGAAAGGGTTTGAAGAATATGTGTAAACCAAAGCCATTTTAACTGAAATTGTAAACACTTTAGAAGAAAGAGTGGATTTTGTACTTGACACCAACCGCTAAGACTTTTCTCAATGAAAATCCTAAAAGAACAAAGGAAAGACATTTGCTCAGAGGTGCTCTGAGCTTTCCCTGAGGAATGATGCCAGATAAACCCAAGATGTGGTTAAAAATAAAAATGGTACAGTTTACAAAGAGTACGTGGCCATGTACACAAAGCAGCTTATATGTGACCTTGGAGAACCCCCAGTGTAAGTGCATTTGCCAAATGCTGCTGCTGTGATACAAAGGTGAGCACTCAGTGGCCAGGTGAAGCTTGGAATCTCAGGGTTAGGTTAAAGGGGTGATCCTCATGCAGGTGTAGTCTAAGTGCTTGTGTGTGTTTGTGTTGCTTTCCCTTTTATGCCCAGAAACATTGTTTCAGTTTTGCAGCTGGGAAGGTAAAAGTGAGAAGGCTTGCGCCCTCGGATTTGAAAGGATGCTTGTTTTTACACTCAATTAATGGCAAGAGAAGCCCTTCCGGGAGACTGGCTGCTGCCAGGAAAAAAGGAAGGGATATCCCTAACCTGACAAAGGGGCACTGAAGCCAGTGCCCACAATGCAAAACATTTGTTTAAAGGCTGGTGGGGAACCTGGGTCTCGTAGCTACTCTACTGAGCATTAGAAGCCTCTATTTCCACCCCAGCTTGCCCCTCCTTCTTTCTCTGTGGTCTCTTTACAAGCCTCCCACTCTCCTCAGCTGCCACAGTATCTACTGAGCACAGTTGTTCTTTTCCAAAGCCCAGAACCTTCTCTCACCTTCCTCTCTGCCAACCCTCCAATACCAACGCTTTCTGCAAGCTGCCTCCTCTCTAGCTTCCCGGCCTCCTTCCTCCTCCCCCCACCTCTTTGTTCAATTCTCTGAATTCTGTGCTTGTCTTGGAATTTGGATCTTTGGCCAGGAAGCCATGGTACCTCTCCATGAGTCAGGAGAGGGCTGGAAGGCCAGTCACTAATGAATCAACTGGTTTATCCATCTCTATTCTCTAGGTGTGTGTGTGTGTGTGTGTGTGTGTGTGTGTGTGTGTGTGTTTCACTCATCTCACAACATTTAGTCAGTCTCTCTAATATCACCTATTAAATATTTATTTGCTCACATATTTTGTGTATCTTTGGGTATACACACACCAGGCCATGCATGTAGAGGTCAGAGGACCACTCTTAGGATTTAGTTCTCTTCTGCCACCTTGTGGGATCTGGGGATCTGATTCAGGTCTGAATGCAAGCTCCTCTGTTCATTGAGCATCCTTTAAATGTTAACTATACACTAGGCTCATTTTCTGGGAACACAGTAATAAGTAAACTGTTATATTTTCCATCTTCCTCAAGTTTATAGATCACCATGAGTGAGACAGACAGGAAAAGGGTGGAAAATGAAACCATGACAAAGTGCTACCGACGGAAGGAATGCATTAGGAGTCTGTCCTTATCACCATGTCTTCCTCTCAGCGACAAGGAAATTGGCCTTGGATTTGAGAGCCAGATAGCAAAGCCACCTTGAGACTGTAGAATTGACCTTTACACAGCCATGGCCTTTGAAAAACTCTTCAAGGTCAGAAACTGATATGAAAGCTAATCAGTACAGGGGCTTTGCTTAAGTTCAAAAACATCATGAATAGAATACTGCTCATAAACAATCAGACTTGTAATCCTGTACATTTATGTACATGTGTGCCTCCACATAAACTTCACAATAACCTTGGGACTCTGGAACCTCAGAAAAATAAGTTAGACATTGGAACCTAAGACCCGTTACTAATCCCTAGTTAAGGAAAAGGTAATAAGAAAGAAGAGGAGGGGAAATCAGGAGGCCTATGAATCCAGAGTGAACTCCCAGCAGCACTTGGGTCCAGTGAACTTTGGCACCTTCAGCAGATGGCTCTTGTAGAGCTCCCAAGATACTTTTGATCACACTTAAGTCTAGTTGGAGACTGTGCCTGGGTCTGGTTCTCAGCAGCCAACCGTGTTGCAGGGTGGGAGCAGAACCTCTCAGGCCAGCAGTGTCAGAGCCACCAACCAGCACACAAGTGTTTGCCTTAGCCGTGTGGTGGCACACGCCCTTAATTCTAGTCCTCTACGGTCAGAGGCCGGCAGGTCTCTGTGAGTTTGAGGCCAGTCTGCCCTACACTGTGAGTTTCAGGATAGCCATGCTATGTAAAGAGACCATGTCTCAAACAAGCAAATAAAACAAACATCAACAATAATAAACGAACAAAAACAAAAGTTTTTCTGGCTTATTTTCTAGACTGAACAGAGAGGGAGATTTTTGAGAAATACTCAAAAAGATCAGGGAAGCTGCTCCGAGGAGAGCAAGTTTCTCTAAAATGAGAAGTCTAACCTTGTTTGGTTTTGTTTATTTGTTTGCTTTGTTTTTTCCCCCTGTCACTGTCTCTTGAATCAAGGGATGGTTTAAACATGCTTCTTACTTCTTTCTCATTCTCTAAATGCCCCTGCAGTACCCGTGGTGTTCACAACCCCCTCTTGCCTTTCACTGAGTACAGCCTCACAGTTTCCTCCAAGGTCACGATGATGCAGAAGGCAAACTGTGCTATCTGCATCACCCTGCGCCTCGGGATCACTCCCACATCTTTGGTCCACCCTTCCTCATAATGGAAGGGGTGTTGAGAAGGTGGACGGGTCCCGTGGAGCCAGAGCTTCAATATGCTTTTCATAATTTCCCCACTGTGCCCTGCAATCAAATCAGGCTGCTGCTCATTTTGAGACTACGGATGTAATGTTCTGGGAGACAGTGTTCTCGGTCCTGCTCCCGGTGGATGAGTCTCCAAAGATCACAAATAGCACAGCCGATGTGAACAGTTGCTTACTGCCCTGCAGCTTCTGAGACAGCCTGCAAAGTTGGCAGGCGAACTCTTGGGCATGGAAGCATAGGCTGCCTGTTAAATCATCTTAAAGCTCTAAGGTCCTATGCCGAGCAGGTTTCAGAATTGTTCGTGTATCTGTGTATCTTGGCTTTCTGAAAGTGAAGTGGGTAGAAGCCTATCAAATGCTGGCATGTGAAATACTGCTAAATAGACTAGTTACAAAAATAGACAGGTATACCATACGAGCTCTTGAAAATTGCAGCCCACATGTCCATGAACATAAACATGCTGAGTCTGGCCAAGTTCCAGGGTTCTTGTGAACTTGCATTCTCTTCATTCTGGACTTCATGGTTACCACTCGGTATGAGACTGTTGATAATACACACCAAACCCTGAAGACAATTTACTGAAATAATAGTTAAACGAAAGAATTCTGCACACAAATCACTCGCATCCTTTTCCTTCTGTGAATCAGCCATGATTTGGTTTTTCTGGGGATCTCACCACCTGGTTCTTAGAACTGGGCTTTCAGGAACTACTGCTGTTGGATCAAGTATTAGTCAATGTGACCTCCAGAGAAGTTATAGAGAAGATTAAATTTGATTTTTTTTCCTGGTGCTCTCAAAGCACACTGAAGATCCAAGTGGTTCATTAAGTAAGCCAATCACAAGAATGAATGGGACATCCTCACCCACTGAAGAGTCTCATTTGTCTAAGCAGTTCACAGAGTCACAGATGGCATTAGCAACCTGTTTGCCCAACAGCTTACTTGATGATTGCTAGCCTTTGAAAAGACAAATGTACTAAATGACTATCTCCACTTAATGCTTTCTTTCTCCTTCTCCTAAAAGAATCACCACCCAAATTCTAGTCCTTCCCAAGAGACAGTTTGTAAATCATTCTACTGCTTTTCAATTTTCGACGTTGCAGCTTATTCTTTTTTTTTTTTTTTTAATTTTTCTTTTTTTTTTTCTTTTTTTTCTTTTTTCTTTTTTTTTTTATTTACATTTCCGATGATTCCCCTTTTCTTTGGAAACCCCGTGTCCCCTCCCCCTCCCCGCCTCTGTGAGGGAATTCCTCCTCCCACCCACCCGCCCACCCATTCCCATATTCCCACCTTGACATTCCCTTTTACTGGGGCCACTAGCACCCTCAGGCCCAGAGTCCTCTCTTTTCTCCCTGGTGGCCATCGAGGTGATTCTTCTGCCTCATATGTAGTCCAAATCATGGGTCAATAGATGTGTATTCTTTGGTTAGTGGTCTGAACTAGAGGACGACCAGGGGGAGGGTCAGGCCTATTGACGCTCTGGGGGAATCAGCATCCCTGATCTCAAGCTGTACTACAGAGCAGTAGTGATAAAAACTGCATGGTATTGGTACAGTGACAGGCAGGTAGATCAATGGAATAGAACTGAGGACCCAGAAATGAACCCACACACCTATGGTCACTTGATCTTCGACAAAGGAGCTAAAACCACTCAGTGGAAAAAAGGCAGCTTATTCTTAAGATGTCGTTCAGACTCATAGGACAATGTTTTGATTTGATGAGTGATCAGCAACACAACATGCCCGGAGTCTAATTAATACCAATCTTTAGACTGAAGACTTATGGGAGTGCCTATCATAAGCATCTATGCCCCACACTGACTATGGTAGTGCTACTGTAAAAACACTATAAATAACAATTATGATTAAGCCAAGTTCCACTCAAAATTCTCTCTACATTATAAGTGATCACCTAAATCCTTGACTCATATGAACATTTAATTTGCACAACCACTATGAGGCCAAGCCCTAGTCATAATGTCACTAATGGGCAAAATGATGTGTCTTCCAGTCATCCCACCTCAGCCTTTATAAGAGTTTGCCTATCAGGATGGGACTGTAGTGGCCCATGTTCTATTTAATCTCAGCCCATGACCAACCTGCTACCCCATGTGTCTGGCATTTGCTAAAACTCGTAACTTTAATTTTTTCAAACCTTATTTTTAATGATGGTTCTTAAATGCTTTCACCTCCCTTGTAGCCCACCACCCATCAGAGGTGGTGGAAAAGAAAGGACACAGGGGAAGTGGACCTGTTTAGAAATGGTTCTTTGGAGAACTCCCCTCTGTGTTGTCTGGAAATCAGCCGTTCAGTTCACAGGTCAGCAGGCAGTAGCAGCTCCATCCACTCATGAATACTTCATGCATACATCAGCAGTCCAGTTTGGTAGACTTGGGTTGGCAACAATGCTGACCCGACCTAGAGAGACAACCAGGCCTCAGTCCTGGCTTGAATCAGCGGGAGGGATCAACAGGGACACCAGGAGAAGTTCATAGCTGTGTCTCTCTCAGGGAAGCGAAGATCAACAAAGACTCAAGACCCACAAGCATTGCACAGCTCGCTGTCCCAGCAAGCCAATCTCTGTCTCAGCCACTCTGTGGAGCCCTATTTATACCCTCCAAACATTACATGTCCTCCATGTGTCTTGCTTCAGCACATGCATCCAATCAGCTTGAGTCCTTGGAAGTGGCAACAAACTGCAGCACACCACCAGAACTCTTTGGTGTGTTTCTATGGCATCCAGACAAATGCAGCTCAACTACGCAATGTAAGGCAGACCAATACATGCATGTCGTAAGCAAGAGTCCTTCATCACACGTCCTTTCATGTGCTTGCTTTAGCAGAACATCCTCTCTCCTGTGTCTGCTTCAGCCAAATGTTTCTTCACGCTCATCTGTGTCCACTTTAATGAACTTCACGTGTTTGCCCCAGATAAACACCCTCCAACTGACTTTCCAAAGAACCCTTTAGTTTCCACTTCAAAAAATCCTATATATTTTATTTCACAATAAAGTTTCCAAATGGCCGAGTTCTAAATAACTATAAACCTTTCCATTTCTTCAAAGCGCACGTTTTGCAGTACCCACAACTCAGACATGGTGCTTACATCTCCGGGTAGGGTTAATGCTCATGACAGAGAAGGTGAAGGCTGTAGTCACCACCACATTTTTTAAAGGTTTTCAGCTGGGCTATCTCTAGTCTCCCAAGTTTTCCATTTCAATGATCAACTAGTACAAACACTTGCAAATGCTTTTATAAACACTCCTGGTTTTGCATGCTACATCTGTTAGAGCTAATGCTTTATCAAGAAGCAACACAATCCAGGAGCTTTTAAAAAATTACATCAAGACACAAACTTTATGGAGGGGTAAGAGGGAAGTGGGATATCATGGGATGGGAGGTTGGTGGAGGGAGGGGATAACCAGAAAGTGGGATATCATCTGAGATGTAAATGAATGGAATGCTAAATAAAAAAGTAAAGACACAAACTTTAGTTCTAGATCCTCTGAGAAATAAGCTATATATAAGAACTTAAGAGCCTTCAATATTTCTTCTCAAGAATCTTTCTTTCCCTTCACCGTGGGGCTTTCTCTGCCTGCTTTCTCACCCAATCATAATACAAGTGTTTGAAGAGATCAAAACTATGATCAATTCACACCATAATCCTGATGTTTTAAAAACCACACAACCCCCATATTTCTCTACAGTTGAACATATTTATCAACAAATACGTACCTGTGAGGCAGAGGAAACAACAACAAAAGATAATTTAGTCTACTCTGGTTTAAAGCAAAATGTGATGAAATAACTTGGCATGTTTATGTAGGTTTAAGGCTTATTCTTTGGACAACTGTTCAGGGTTTCAGAAGAGCCTGCTTCTTCTGGCTTTTGTACAAGAGGAAAGCCATGAGTTTGGGAAGGGACCATGGGCATTGTGGAGTTGAGAGGAGTTCCTGATGACTGAAAAGATCTGAACATGGTTTGGCATATCCTGTTATGATATCAGACAACCTGCTGCTCTCCGATCCTGATATCTACAGTTGGTGAACTCACACCATGCTTTTTCATGGTGTCAGAACTGTGAAAATCCGTCCCAATGAGGGCATCCCCTTTCATCTTTATGAGGTTTGAGGGCTCTGTTAAGTCACTGTCACACTCACCATATGCTTAGTTCACACCCACAGACCTCAGTCTTCTGCTGGTCATTTGATAAGACTGGTCTGCTTACCTTTAAGGCTTATAAATCAGTGCCTTCTGTTCAACAAGCTGTTTTTCTAGAAACTAGGGAAAATGATAAACAGATACACTAAAAACAGAGGCTCTTGTTGTTATAGTTTGTTTATTTTGCTTACTTTTAATCAAGAATATACTAAGAGAGTGCTTTCATTTTACTAAAATATTCAGGAAGATAGAAAAAAGTGAAAAACCACACATAAAGGCTCTTTAGACCTTGTATTAGTAAATGCATAGATGTTAGAACAAAACATTATTGGTATGTAGTGCTTGATACGTCTGCGAACACAGAATCTTTCTAAAATTTAATTTGGATAATTTACCCTGTGATAAGCATTCTTGGATGGCATCTCAGCTGTTTAGAATAAAGTCCTGACATATCTGTGTCACATAAAGAACAGATTATAAGCTCCTCCCTTTTCCCTTAAGGTCTTCTCCTAGCCATGTCTGGGTCCACCATGCTGAGTATGACGGTTTCCTAAATCTTCTAAGTCCCCTCCACCTCTGTACCAATGTGTTAAATCTCCCACTCATCTATTTATTCTTTTTAATTTATCTTTCAGACAAATTATTGGAAGGCTTTCGTGAGTACAGTTACCTCCTCTCTGTTCTAGTTGTCTCCAGTATTGACTTCTAACCTGGCCTCGAAGTCAGATGAAACTGCACTACTTTCCAACTTGAGTTTTCCAAAAGGTGCCTCTCAGTGTTGAAGACAGCAATGGCATTTGCTCGGCAATGCCTTCATTAGCTATTCTACACTGTCAAAGAGAAAAATCATCCCCTAAACCATTATCTTTCCTTTAAAATAGACCCACTGGAGAGTTTCCATGTGTGGGCTGATGATCACGAGAGGGAGTTACTGAAGACTGATAACCATGACCCAGATTGAATAATGCCAATGTCTAGTTATTTGTTAAACTCCGTGACCTACTATGGGCAGTCAGTGACCATTCTATAGCCTCTGTGTATTTATATTTACTTTATGCTATATATTGTTTAATTTTTTAATCCATAATAGGCTTTGATTAATTTTTATAAATACAAGAACATCTGGTTCTGAAATTCAGTCAATTAATAGTAAGATCCGAATGCTAAGTCTATTAGTTCATCTCTACAGAAACTCATAAGAGCTGTTAATCATTCTCATGATTATGTACCTTATGTCAAATGTTAGTATGAAACCACTTCAAACTCCAATATTGCAAAGAAATCACACTGATGACTATTTCCAATTTAGTTTTTTACTTATTGAAAACTATGTCCCCCTCACAATATGTTACTTACTGAAATGTACCTGTAAATAGGAGACTGAAACCTGTTGATATTTTGAAGCCCCCAAATGCAAAAATAGCAAATATCAGATGGTGAAATATTATCTTGTAAAACAGTGTTTAATGTGTTGTTAAAATTTAATGTACATTTTAATATATATTTATTCCTTAAACCAAACACCCTATGCTTAATTTTCTATGTAGATAGCTCATGGTTTTCTTATGATATTTAAAAGTAAAATGAGTCACCCATGACTTGCATTGGAAGAAAAACAAAGTCAAAATTAATTTGTACTTATTTATGCTCTTTTCCTAGATATCTTCATGATTCATAGAATCGTTTGCTTTTGGTCTTCACCCAAAAGTCATACTTTCAGCAAGACTCTTATTAGTCAACTAATATTAAAAAAAAAAAAAACAAGAAAAATTCTAGCATCATTTCAATCTATCTTCTTTTCATAGTCTAGTTTCTTAGCACTTTTTTCCTTTTTGCACATAGTGGATTGTACTTTTGCAAATTGTATTCATTATCATGATGAGAACAGAGGTATTGTCTGTCTTAAGGGCTATTCTAATAACGTTATTTGGAATAGTCTCTAAACCTTGTCAGAGAGAGGTTCACTAAAATATTTCTGAAAAAGAATAAGATAATCGTAGAATAAATATTTCAATTGTTCTGACCTAGGATAAGACACTTTATACTCATATACGTTCATGTATTCACATACCATATGTACCAACATGAATAGTTTACACTCTTCTTACCTTGTAACATTATACAAGAAATGAGGCATTATTTTCATAGATTTACTATGAAAATGAATTGGGGAGAATAGTTGTACTGTGTTTTTATTATTATACATTTAAAATTTTCTTTTTTCTCTGTTTTATACTTGTGAAGTTAGCACACAGCTCAAAAGAGTTATTGAATGAATAAATGAAATATTCCAGAGGGCAGTTGAAACAGACTCCTTCGCTACAAATATACTCCATCCAAAGTAATTAGTAAGAGGAGACATCCAAGGAGACATAGATCTTAATTAAAGTGGCAATTTTTATACTTATTAAAAATTTCAAAGTATATTTGTGGATTACTTTCATGTTAATATGGGTAGCCACCAGCCATCCATCACTCCCTGAGTATTCCTTCCTGTCCTCATTCATTTTGACATGATAATCCCAGTGTTGGTTAGAGACAGAAACATTTGCCCATTGTAGAGAGTAGAAGCTGTAGAAGTTCTTGAGGTAGCCATACTAGAGATTACTGAAGGTATAAATGACACACAAGCAAGCATGAATACAAACACAAGGAAATAAAATGAAAACTGAGAGGATTTGAAGCAGCTCCTTGGTTACTGGGTCATGAGCCTAGGGACATGTACACAGGTGTATGTGTACATGCGTAGGCGGATGCACTTAAGGGCGTGTCTTAGCATATAATTTTTACTATTTCATTGGGATCTTATGCCTCTACCTCCTTCCATCCCTTGTTATACCCTAATCCCTTCTACCTCCATCCCAATACTAGTTAGGAAAGAAAGAAGATTAGAGGGGAAAAGGGGCATAGATCTTTTTAGACTACTTCATGCTGATCGAGGCAAGTACAGTCTTCTCCAGGATATCTCTAACTTCTTCTTGCCTCTTTGCTCAGGACCACAACACATAGTGTTGTGCATTTTGCTCTTGTCAAACCACAACAACAGCAACCAAGAGCAACAGGGGGATCAGCCGCCTTCTTCTTCTTCTTTAGAGACCCTGTCACTCTCCGGGTTCTGGCATTTATTACCTCTCCAGGGTCCCCAGAATTAAACTCTCTGCAGCTGGCAAAAATCATGCCCCTCTTAGAGCATGAGATATCCATAGTTAACAGCCATGAACAAACTGAAGCAGCCCATATCCCACATCTGGGATCAAAACAAAAACATATGCACATAACTCTCTCACTACAGGCACACACATAGGGACATGTATATAGGGGTATGTACATGAGGGTATGTGCATAGGGATGTGTGTATAAGGGCATGTACAAAGGGCGTGTGCACAGGGGCATGTACACAGAAGCATGTACACAGGGGCATGTGCGTAGTGCCATTCGCATAGGGGAATGTACATGGGGCATGCACATAGAGGCACATACAGGCATCTACAGATTCTAGCACGGGGGGGCATTGATAAAAATCTTGAGTCACAGAGGTTAACACTGATAAGCATGATGCTCAATTGATGCCCCAGTGTAGGGGAATTTGAGGAAGGGGGAGGTGGGAGTGGGTGGGTGGCTGGAGGAATACCCTCATAGAGGCGGGGGGGGGGAATGGGATAGGGGAGTTCCAGGATGGGGGAGAAATCGGGAAAGGGGGTAACATTTGAAATGTAAATAAAGAAAATATCCAATAAAAATTAAGATTAAAATGAAGAAAAAAAAAAAAAAAAGGATGATGTCAGATGTCACCGTATCCTTGTTTTGTGTTCTAAGCTGCTCAGAACATAATTCCTATTGCTCTCAGGGAAGGGGAAAGACCTTGTGAGAACACTGAGCTGGAGGTTGCAATCAATTTCAACTTGGTCTTCATTGAAGAACTGAAAGAAAGAAGGATGAGAGTCGGAAGCCAATGATAGTTTCGTCGGGAGACCGTGGGTCTATCTTCATTCTTTTCATGCCCTTGCAACCACATCTTCTCTGCCCCAGCAAAACTATAGATCGATTTGAAAATAAAATGTGAGATTCTAGCTTACTATACACAATGACGGGATCATTTACTTGCTTAGCAAATCTACAAATCTATTTTTAGAATGTCTCCCACAACCTGACTGTTCGACTCTATCCACTCCCAACTGGACATACTGAAATTCCAAGGGTGTGACTCCTTTTGGCTGTTGTTTGGTTGTTGTTTTGTTTTAAATTCAACCACATCTCTGGCTACCTCAGTATAAACAACTCCCATACACTAAGTTTTCCTCAGAATTCTCCAGGAGCATCGTGAGAGGGTAATTAAAGCAGTCTGTTTCTCCAGCATGTTCTGTCTGTTTTTTCTTTTCATTATTAGATGTGATGACACGTTTGCCTGTGTGGCTTCCCACAGATGGTAGAGAAATTGTGTGATCAAATGGTTAAGAGTAAACCAACTGTCGCCTCTGATCACAGCTTTGCACGCTCTTCCCCCTGTGCAGGAATCTCACTTTAATAAAACGTTGGCTTCTTTTAACGATTCATTATGTGCTACCCAGAAGAATTTAGAATAAACTGGAAAATTTTGAAAAGGCACCCAAACATGCCAATTTCTGGCTAGTTGTAGGCCCACTGTCCTATGACTTTGATACAAAAGAGAATTGCTTTAAATAACCCCACCTTGGAATAAGGAATGACTAAGAAATAATTTAACTCAGCAATTTTGTTCATAAGAGAGGTAAAAGAAACAAGGATGAGAATTTAGGGCTTTCTTGAGTGTTTATGAAATGACAAGAGTAGTCTATAAATTGCCTTTGGTAGTCTTTTACATTGATTCAAAACAGATTTTTATTGCTTAGATACCTAGACAGCATAGATTGTGTGTGTGTGTGTGTGTGTGTGTGTGTGTGTGTGTGTGTGTGTGTCTTTCTGAGTGTGTTATTAGAGTAATTCATGAAAGTAAGGCTTTCTCATTAATGTGTTAAGTTTTGTACTTATAATAAAACCTAAAAATGAACTTTGATCTACGGAGCTAAAGGCAAGAACTTTCCACATTCCTAGGGAATGTAGAATAAATGGCCAGGACACTGCGCCATGTCTGAAGATGCCCTATATCTTTATTTTGGACAAGAGCTGATTTAGAGAGATGAGGTACAGTGAATAGCTGGGTTGGAATGGGTTGGGCTTGAAAAAGAATAGAAGACACATAAAAATTTTAAAAACCATAGCTATGAAATACACACCAGTACTCATTAGGTAAGTGCAAATCTAGACCACAGTGAGGCACCATTCATGCCCATTGGAATAAATATGATAAAACTGCAGATAATAATAAATGTTGGCAAGACACTACTGCTGATGGGAATATAAGATAATGTACCCACTTGGGGAAACATTTTGGCAATTTCTCAAAAGGTTAAAAATAAATTTACATGGTGATCTAGCTATTCCACTGTGTAACTACTGGAAATAAAGACATATGCCTAATTCTTTAAAAATGTACATAAATAATATTCCTGTCTGTACCATTACTGATATCCCAAATAGGAAAACAATTTAAATGTGCAACTATTGAACAAATGGGTGAGGAAAATATACTTTGTTGTTGTTCAGGAATTTCTGGATATAGTTAATAAAAAAACAATACATTATGAGGGATGAGGAGGTTTATCAGTGGTTAAGAACACCCATGTGGTGGCTCACAACCATCCACAGCTCTACTTTCAGGAGATTTTGCCTTTTCTTGACCTTCATGGGCAACAAGAACACATGCGGTACACATAAAAACACTCAGGCAAAGCACTCATACACATAAATAAAATGAACAAGTCTTTTAAAATTACACTTATAAATTTATAATTTTTTATAGATTTTGTATAGATCATAAGTTATAAATTTATAATAATAAACTAATTTTGTTATAAGCCACTAGATTGGTGGTAATTCATAGTTTCTAGAGGATGCCAATAGAACATCCTCCTTACCTGTAACAGGCTTATAATGGTTAAATTTGACTAAAACAAGTGCTATGTGTTTGGGAGACCTTCCTTCTCTGGATGCATATGCATGTGCACACATGCTCACCTCTGCAGATTTTCCAGGCTAAAGCCATTCCAGGATTCTTGCAAGTCACCATTTATTTTATATGTGGGATTGCTCTTCTTGGTTGGGAGGAATTTATAGATAGCACGTTACTTGTGAGGAATTAAAAATTTACGGTGCTTACGGGATGTGTAACCACACCTCGTGTGGTTACACAATGCTCCCTCCAGCTTCATTGGTCTTCCTATTGAATTTTAATTCTCAAAAGCTTTGCCTAATGATATCTGCATCATACAAAATTTTTGTGACTATCAGGGTGGGGCTCAGGAGGAACAAAAGTAGCGTTTCTCCAGGTGGAGAAATGGGGAACACCTGTGAATCATCAGATGTAATCCATAGTAGCAGAAGCAAAATATTTTATTTTTGCTCATATTTCCAGAAATAGAAGAAGAAAGGTGTCAAAGGGGGAGGAATAAAAATAGCCTGGATGAGCGCTCCTCTTATCAGTGGTTCTGGATACGGATAACTAACAGAGCCTTGACAATAATCTGATTGTCATGAACTCCAGTTAGGAAGCAGGGGAAGGTTATGAGATGCTACGATTATTTGTACTGAGTCTAAAGACAATATCCTCCAGGATCCACCATCAACAATACAAAACAATCCCCACTTCTCTCAAATCTGCCCTGTGATGGGTATTTTATAAACAAAGCCTACATAAAATACAAAGCACAATTAGACTGTGCTTAGTAAACTTTTCATGAACAGGAAATCAGTTGTGAACGGGATTTATTTATCTGAAAAGGGGCCAATACAATCACTTCACTAAAATGTTTCCTGTTGATACTGTAAAATAACTGTGGTGGTCACAATGATACCTGAAGGAAACTTGTATGTCAGGGATAAGAACTCTTACGAGATTTTTAGTCCATTTACTCAGGATGTGATCTAGCTCTTCCCTTGCGCTGCAGTTGGCCACTTCCTTATGGGTAATTAGAAGAGCTGAGTCTCCCTCCAATGGAAGACGACAGAACCGTCTTCACATTGTCCGTCACACACAGGGCCCAACACGACAATCTTAGATGTCACTGTACGATGTTTTCTGTTCACTTGGCTATACCATAAACTCAAAGAAAAATTACTTGAAGAATTGTAGAAAATATATTTTTATAAAATTATATGATATCACTTGCAAAAGGTTCTGACTCTTTAGAATGAGAAGCTTTTTAGTTTTCAGTCTCCCTGTATCGCCCAGGCAGATCTCCATGTCTTGAATTCTAGGGACCTTCCTACTTCATCCTCCTGAGTAGAGGGAGGTTACAGACATATATCATTTTTTCCAGAATAAAAAACCCTTATTTTTAAAGTAATAAATATCATATTTTTATAATTTTAAATTATGCAATTTCATGTGTTTAGGATTTTTATTCACCTTGTCTATGGTGAACAAGATTTGTGCTGAGTGATCATCTAATGATGAGTTTTTCCTGTCTAGTGTGTTGACATTTTACTTATTTTTCTTTTTGCAAGTTTTGTTCATGTCTAGTCAAGCCTTCTCGTATGATCATTTTAAACATCACAAAGAGATGTTGATATTCCCATTATAAACATTCCTCTTTCTTTCTTCTCTTCTAGTTCCATGGCATAACTGCAAAGTGAATTTGGAGCCTTGTTTAGACTATCCACAGAGAGAGTGTGTCATGCTTACATAACGAATATCAAAACAGTCCTTTCCAGTAACGGTGGGTTGCTGAGGGTTTGCATGCCGATAGATATGGTTTGAAATGATACGGTTTCCAAATGAACAGTTGGCTTAAAACCTTTCTATTTTTTCTTTGACTTTTTCATTGTGTACTCAAGAATGGTTGTCTATTGTGATCACAAACATCCAGTAAGATAAAATAATGTTTTCTTCCTAAATTAGTAGCTTTTTCCTATCATCTCTTTCAAATGTGTGGAGAGATGGGAGCAGGGAGACATACTGTTGAATCAAGGTCCTCGATATACTGGAGATGAGATTTATAAAATAGTCCTGTGAGACCTCAACCCCTTAGGGACAGTCCCATGGTAGTCCAGTTTCTTCTTTATCTCTGTTTATATTGCTCTTCTTTCTTTCTCACTCTAAGTGTAAATGGTGATAATTCCCAGATACAAAATATCAGGGCAATAAAAAAAAAAAATGTAGAAAGATCTAGAAAGATCTCACTAATGACAACCATTATTTCCATTCCTCAAACATTTTCTGGTATTGTGCTAAGTGTTCTCTACATACTATCCCATCAGCGAGCTCAGGACTCAGGGATGACATCTATCCATTTTTACAGATTGAGACTCAGAGATTCAGAGAGCTTAAGCAATTCACTCCGAGTGGTATGATTATGTTGGGTCATAACTGTGTTTCTAACCAAAACTCGTGGGCTTGGCTATCTAGTAAAGAGGTCGCAGTGTCTGGCTTTACCACTAAGTAAGACACTGCCTTGAATTATTTCAACCTGTGTTGCCATCCACAGTACAGTGTGAGATTGGATAGGGGAATAAACCGCAATGCACAGCCTGAGGATATGCTTGGCTCACAGACTTTTGTTTTTGTCATATCACACGCAATGTATTACTTTTTAAAAAAAGTTTCTGAAAAGTATTTAAATCAAGTGTTTTCACAAAAAAAGTGGATTCCTCGCTATTCACTTAAAGCTCAGAATTTGAGTAAATCTGTGCCCATATTACCTCACAGGGAAATGATGGCAGCTAAGTGTCTCCTTTAAGAGCACTAGAGGATCCCCAATTCACCATTATTTCTTCCTAGGAGTTTCACTTAAGAGTGCTGTTTGTTTGATTCCTATATGCAGTTGATTTTTAGCTTCAGGATTAGCAGATTCCTAATGAATTTGCTTTTTATTCCAATGATTCCGTGCCCACACACAATACGGTCTTAATTTATTTGCAAATTAACTTTCCTATTCCCTGAGTTCAGACTTTAATGTAAAATGACTGGTAGACTCTGTGGAAGTTTACACAATAGACCTGGACATAAAATACCGTCCTCTATTCCACGAAGGAAATGCAAGAGTGACTCTGTGCCGGTTTCTGCCATATGCTCTTAAGAGTGCCTCGCAGTTCAGCTGGGTCTTCCCAGTTGCTTAAGGAAAAGTGAAGAGACTGCAGAAGACATTAGAACACTGACACATACTTTCTTGTAATAGCAATACTTCAATTTCTACAGAGGCAGGGTGTAAAATCACATGCAAACTCTGATGATGGGACAAGTTGTTTTCCAACTGATGCTGTACTTGTGTTTCTCTCACTGGCCATTGTGATGGCTTGAATGAGAATGGCCCCCATAGGCTCCTGTATCTGAATGCTTGGTTCTCAGTTGGTAGACTATTTAGAAAGGGTTAAGTGTGGTCTTGTTAGAGGAGATGTGTCACTGGGAATGGACTTGGAGGTTTAAAAAGCCTACACTAGGTCCAATCTCTCTTTCTTTCTGCCCCCAATTTAAGGGTTGTGGTGTAAGCTCTCAGTTACTTCTCCAGCACCATGCCTGCTTGCTTGCTGCCTTGCTTCTGCCATGACAGTCATGGACGCATCCTCTGAAACATTAAGCAAGCTCACAACTAACTGGTTTCTTTTGTTTCCTTAGTCATGGGGTCTCTTCACAGCAATAGAGCAGTTACTAACACAGCCATAAAGATGATTGTTACTGAATATTCTCATGGAAAAATCTAACAGGATTTGTTGCTTTCTTTAAAAAAATTATTTCGGATTCAGTTATTTCCCTTCTGGCTTCTATTGGGATATGATACATTTTTAATGAGCCAAACTAAGTACTAGAATCATTATATATCTTTCTGTCTGCCTGTCTATCTATCTATCTATCTATCTATCTATCTATCTATCTATCTATCTATGTGTGTATATATATATAATGTTTGTGTTCTAATAGGGAATAAAATTAAATATAAGAAAAATTGTACCAGGCCAGAGAATGTGGCACAACAGTCTTGTTTCCATCATACACAGAAACAAACAGCTTGTTTTAATAATCAAATATGTTTCCTAAGGGTCTTGTTAAATTGTTGAATGTAAATTGCAATTGGAATTGACTATTAAAGATCTTGGTAGAGTAGATTAAACATCTGCTCAATTTATTACAATTTTATTTGTACTTCAGCTGTAACTGGGGCAATTAAGCCAATCAGAGCAAGCAAATCAAATCTAATTTACACTCTAATGGACTAAAAATGAATGAATAAACACAGTACTACTAGACACAAATGATTAAACATGTCTCTGAGGATTTTTTTCTATTTTAGTATACAAAATTATATAGAATTTATACTATAATTAACCATTTAAGATTCATAGAAATGAATAGAGTATCTCTTTGTTTTTTAAATATGTTTTAAATAAAATTACTAATGAAAAAAGCAATCACATAATAAATTAGAATTCTTAACTGAGATAAGATTGCTCATAAAATTGTTCATTTAATCCAAGTTTATGCTTCATTTGAATGTGGGCATTCAATTGGAACATTCAGACAATTTTTAAATAAAAATTTCTGGATTTTTTTTGTCTTAGCCATGAGCTGTAATATGGAAGATTAATATTTTTTTAATACTGTGAGTTAAAATCTTATTGATCTTTGCAGTGCTCATACAATTTAGGAACAGCAAGTTGACAGTGTAGCGATGTAATGCCCAACACAGTCTTTAGGTACAACAAGCTAACATCCATCTTATTAGGATCCTGGTGTCACTAAAACTGCCAAGAAGTTACAAAAAGGAACACAAATCCCACAGTACAAGCAGAGCATTACAAAGTGAACATTGTTTTAAATGCAGAGCTGGACAGGGCTTACATCAATGTCTCTAGCGACAGTGTTTCAGTTTGGCAAATATCAAACAAAATATCATTAACTGTCATGAGGTAGCTTGAGCATTGATTGGGTCATTTTTATGGAGTAGCATAGCAGGAGAAGCTTTAGTGTTCTTATAGACTCCTTATTCGGAGAAGTAGAAATTGCCTAGTTTGAGGTGATAACTGTAGAACAACTATCATACCATTTTGTTTAATTTCAGAAGGTCTTCCTCTTGATGCTCTCCAAATGGTCCTTCTGTGAGTTCACTGGAAATATTTGCATAATTTAATTGAGGACAAGAGGGCTTAGCAGAAGCCAACTAGTTTATTCTTTTATTTCCAACATATGATGAACATAAGCCCAACAAGGTCTGTTTCCTCAAAGGGAGGCTCAAACAATGGCCTCTGGTCATGTTTCTTAGAACACATTGAGTTTGGAAGATGTCAGCTAAACCCACCAAGCCAGGAAAGTCACAGCCAGCTTTGATATTCACTGCTGTGTCATGTAGTGCCCCTTTATCTTTTCTGTGTGCCTTTTCTTACTATGGTCACCATGTTCCTCTGTCACACAACTATTACTGCCATCTTTCCATGATCTGTGAATGAAGCAACAACTCCTTATCAAGAAGCTTTGTCTTCCTTAAATAATTTTTAGATGGAACCAAGTGTTATCTAGACCCCAAGAACGTAATGATAAATGCTAAGAGTCTATCCTCTCACCTGTAGGTAGCACGTGTCTGTTGGGGGATAAGCACAATCGAAATTTACACAATGAAGATGAAAAAAACTTTGTTAAGATTCTAGTCAAGATGGGAAGAAAACAGAACACACAGAAGACTTGTACATCTAGGATGGAGATGGCTCTTTGATGACTTATCTCTTGGACTGATATTTAAGGTTGAATTGGAGTTAAAAATGAAAGAAGATAAGAAGTTTGGGGCAGAAGAGATGGATCTGCATAGCTGATCTGGTCTACGGAAGCCTAAGGAGTGAACTGAAGATTCTCAGAACAGGTCCAGAGGCTGGGCGACATTCATATGATATTTTGAAAGAAAATGTTTTAATGTTAATGGTACAAAGAAGCAAAGTTAATTCTCTACTGCAGAGCTATATAGTTAGGGTTTCTATTACCGTGAGAAAAGCAACTTGAGGAGGAAAGGGTTTATTTTATCTTCTACTGCCAGTTAATAGTCCATAACTAGGGGAAGTCAGGGCAGGAACTCAGGTAGGACAGGAAACTGGAGGCAGGAGCTGATGCAGAAGCCATGGAGGAGTGCTGCTTACTGGATTGTTCCTCATGGCTTGCTCAGCACTCAAGACCACAATTCCAGTGTGTCACTGCCTATGGTGAGATTGTTACTCTTGTCATCCTTCACCAATAAACATCAACAATCAATCAATATACCACAGCCTTGCCCAATCGACTGAGACTCCCTCTTCCAAAATGACTCTAGTTAATATCAACCTGACATAAAATGAGCCAGTACAAATAGGGAGTTTGTGCTGCGTGAGAGCAAAATATCTAGTTTGATCAGATAGGCAAAGGCTATAGAATCCAGTTGCAAGAAGATTCTGCATCTATTAGGGTAGTGGTGATAAGAGAAGGAGCTGACTTGGGGGCAGACACAATAGAGTTATGAGTTCGAGGCCAGTCTGGGCTACATAGTAGCTTGGGACATATAATGACATAGTGAAACACTATTAAAAGAAAAAAAAAAAAGGAAAGAAGAGGATATATTTGAGAACATATGTACTGGTATTATGATATTATATTATGTTTTAGGCTCATTACATCTATCACTTATATGTAACCTTGTCCTTGAATAAAAAAAAAAATTCCCAAACAATATTACTCTTTTGCTATACAGTAGAACTCAACTTGAGGAAAACAGCCTAAACAAAACAATTATGATGCTTCCTTCCATTTAAATGGTCCATTTTCTCCCCCAGGTGTTCATAGAGCATCTCTGGAGCTGTGACATGTGGAGAGATGAGAAGTTAAAGAACACATTTGGAACATATTCCAGACATCTTTATCTTTATTGAGTCCTGATGAAGTTTGGCTATTACAAATCCTGATTGAGTGCCATGATGTTTTCCAAGCAAATGGGACCACTTTGTAAAAAGTAAAAGCAGCCTGTCACCATGTGCAAGAGGAGGAGGTGTCAATGGAGAGCAGCCACCAGCATTTTCAGAAAGCGACATGATGTAACAGCCCCTCTACACCGCCTCATTTGTGTTGGAAATTTTTAAATAGAGAAAAATAATCCTGTACCATTAGCATAGCAACAAGTATGTTCTTCGCATAATAAACTTGGTTCCAGGGTGGCGTTGGGCTCCATTTTGCTTGCCCTTCTGTCTCACCTTCCATTGCCAATGCTATTGCTGTCCTAATGGAAAGACAGCCTTTGAGAGAACCCTGCTGATTTCTTGGCTGCCTGTTGGCAACAGAGGAGAATAGGAGGACAGGAATATACATTTGTAAAGTTCCATTATTTATCTTACTTAGGGACAGCATTTTCTCCTTTCAAGCTCATCTCCTAGCCACTGTAATTAGGCTTTCCAGAAACATCTTGCTGCTGTCTTGACATCACAATAGCATTTTGATAAGCTTGGACTGTAACCAGCTCTGAAGTCTGGCAAAACATTGCTGCACAGTCAAAGAATTCTCTGTACCTTGGTAGAAACCATGAGTTCTCAGGAGGGGGAAGAGAGATGTTTTTATAACAATATTTAAAGAAGCTATCCGGGAACAGGCTTACAATATCCAAACTTTTGTCTCCAATCCTAGCAACAAGTTTTCTCATATTGGGTCATTTGCCTACAGGACTTAAATGAGGACAGGATTCTTTCATTAATGAGTAGAAAAAAAAGAGAAACAGATACAAAGGAGAATGACAAAGAGAGGTGCTCGGACAAAAGAGTGAGAAAAAGAGAAACGAGAGGAGCTTTAATGGGAAAGTGTCTCTGGTGAGTTTCAGGTTTCAGTGTGGTTCCTGTTTTGAGTGGGATGGTATGAATTGTTTTGTTGATACTGTGACAACTAGGAACTGGTCCTCACTCAGAGCTAAGAATCATAGGATCTGAAGTCAGATCTAATACCTCCATCAAGTATCTATAGTATATTCTATATGAAGGCATCATAGATTCAACAGCACCACTGGAATGCTGGCCTCATGTTTCCAGGAGAGCCTTTAGCTGGAGCAAGAGTGATCAATAACCTCCCTCATGGTTATGGAGACATTCTATGCCCTGCCACCAATGCACAGGAAGTATGGCTACTGCACCTAGAGTTCCTAAGTTTAATTATTTAAGTTCCATTTGGCTTGTGGTTATCATTTGACAGTGCCTCTGCTGTTATTGATGTAGCATTACACCCCAAGACATGAAATACAAGGTTTCTATAAGACAGAGACATACTTCTTACTAACTTAATTCTGTTCAGTCAACTTCAAACCCACAAAGTCTCAGAAAACAGCATCAGAGGGACACCACGGTGTTTCAAGTCCTTGAGCTAAAGTCATGACCTGTGATATTCATGATTTTATGCTGTTCCTTTTTTTTTCAGTCAATGCAAATATTTCTGGCATTAAAATATAAGTCAGAAGGAAACTGCTCTTTTGATTAGCATCTAGCACCGCACCCAGCAGAGACTCCAGTTAAGATGCTTGATTAAGCAGGCTTGTTGTATGTTCTGGAAGGGGATCTTCAAATATCCTTGAAACATGGTGACGTTTGCTCCAAAACACGAATTTCAATGCTTTTAACAGAGAAAGAATGCTTTCCCTCTTGATGGCTCGATTGCCTTTTAAAACCCTTTTGCTTGTGAGACCTTCAATTGAGCAATACACAGATCACGCTTCTCAGAACATTTTGAGCTGGTTTGTTGACCCATTGAAGCCTTCATGAACAGGAAAGCAGATACTCTGGGGTCAGACTCAGCCCCTGGCACTGGTTTATATCAACGAGGCAAATGGAGGAGGCAGCATTTGGCCCAATGATTTCACTGCAGCTGCTGCATCAGACATGCCAACGTGAAGCTGAGCCACTAATTGGAAGTGGAATAAACTAAAGAAATCTTGGTTCAAATGGCAGCTATATTTTTCAAAGCGAAGATTTCAGTTGAAATGCCAAAGGAGACAGTTAGCCAAAACATTTGTCTATGGAGATTTCTCTTCTCAATTTTCCTCAGCTCTACAGCTGGGTGCTAAGCAAGGCATATCTTGAGAACACATGCCATGGATAAACCAAGATGCTTATTTTCATCAATAGCAGATCTGATTGAACTCACAACAAATAGTTCAATTACCATGATTACTAATAAGCTAATTAATTTGTATGATAATAAATAAAAGAGGGCGTGGGAGAACTGAGCTCCTAGGAAATGGTATTCCATCAGGAGATGGGCTAGGCAGTGCCATGAACTCTCAGTTTAGAGAACATAAGAGTGAGAAGGTAAGATGCAAGCAAGCAAACAAATAAAATGTATTTGGAGCTGAGGAGATGGCCCAGTGGGTAAATCACTTGCCTTACAATTATGAGGACTGGAGTTTAGATTTCCAGAATTGAATGATGTCCAGAATCCAAAAAGATGGTTAGAATCCACATAAATGCTTAATGGGCATTGCAGCTTCCCAAAAATGCCAGTGGGTGGAAGGCGAAGACAGGGGAACCTATCTGTGCAACCTGACAAGCTAGTCTAGTCCAGTCTGAGAGTTCTGGGTTCTCTTGAGAGATTCTACATCAATGAATACAGGTGGAAGCAGTGGAAGAAGACAATCAACATCAACCCCATGCTACCACATATATGCCCATGTGCTCACAGATGTGTAAACACACACAAAACCCCACTCTAATATTGCCCTCCCCCCACACATTCATAATCTTGTAAAGCTGTTTTCTACCTAATACTTCATACAAGGTATATTTCTGACATTCACACAGCATTCACTGGCCATGTTCAACATTCTTCTTAGAATTTTGTATCAGAAAGCTACATGGCTCTCCTACAAGCTGCTATAATTCTTTACACCTGTCAAAAACAGCGCTCCATCTCATTTTATTGCCCCGCTGCCCTGGATCTCTAAAAGCTTAAAACTGAACTCACTACTCGCTTTCATTATTGTCTTTGGCTTTCGTTCTCCCCAGTACCCACCTGGTTGGGAACAGGCTCCAAAGACATTAGAAGCCAGTAGGAAATTTAGTTGTTTCCTTTCTTTCTGAACCTGAATCTACTTGTCTGTGAAATGGGGTAATAATTCTTATTTCCTAAGAGTTTGTTTGTAGTGCTAGTCTACAGAAAATGCGCAAATATGAAGGTATCCATTGGGTTTGAAGCATTGCAAATTATTTTAAAGCATTTCTGAGTATGACAGTGAGGTAATCTATATAATCTGGGGGTAGCTATTGGAAAAGCTTAACAAGAATAGCGCATTAACTCTGCTTTTTGGTTGACAGTTCCTTCTAAGAGTAAAATATGCATCAGCAAAATGTTCAGATCTCATACAGACAAGTCAGTCAATTTTCACAGGTGGACATATTTATGTAACTCTGGCTCCTCCTAAAATGTACACTATTTCCGTTACTCAAACCACCTCCTTTGGGATCCTCCAACTTAACACATGCCTTGCAGAGATGACTCTTTCATGTCATTTCACTGTGAGTTCTTTTTGGTTATTGTTGAATTCTACAAATATACATTGTGTGTGTGTGTGTGTGTGTGTGTATGTGTGTGTGTGCGCATCTGATCAGTTTGTTCCCAGCTTTCTGACATTAACTTATGCTCATCAGAGTATAAATGGCTCATCTCTAGTAAGTATAAGGTGATTTGTCAGATGAGGATATCATGCTCTTCACTCATTTTTTCCTCAATGACATTTGAATGTCTTCATCCACTGGCTAATATGGATAAAAGTGCTCTGAACATCCTTATAGAAAGCTCTTGACATCAGTCGTGTTTGTGTTACTTCAAGAAAGATATATGAGAAGAACTATAGTGTGAAGAAGTAGTGTGACTTTACGTTTCCATCAGCAATGTGTCCCTCGCCAAGACTGGGTGTTACTACACATTTCTTAAAGTAACACAGAAACAGTGCTTGCCTTATTGTGAGAAGAGTAATTGGTTGCTTGTATTTTAGATAATATCCTAATTTAGGCATAGTTTTCTTTACTTTAAACCTATTTTTAAAGATTTATTTATTTTATGGATATGAGTACACTGTCACTCTCTTCAGACACACCAGAAGAAGGCATCAGATTCCAGTACAGCTACTATGTGGCGAGTGGGAATTGAACTCAGGACCTCTGGAAGAGCAGTCTGTGCTCTTAACCACTGAGCCATCTCTCCAGCCCAACCCTAAAACCCATTTTTAATTGAAAAAATCATACAATATATTATGATCAAGGTTTCTCCTTCCCCAGCTCCTTCTAGGTCCTCCCCACCTCTCCACCTCCCTAGCTCCCGACCCTACAAATTCTAGCTCGTTTTTCTCCCTCTCTCCTTAGAAGACAAAAAGGCAAATAAAAAAGCAAACAAAACCAGAATAAAATAAACAGAAAAAAAGTAGAAACAGAAGACAACACACACACACACACACACACACACACACACGCACACGCACGCACACATACACACACGCACACACACACGCATGCACGCAAGCACGCTCAATCCATAAAAACTCAAAATCAGAAACCATGATACAAAAAGCAAAAGATCAATAAGTCAAAAAAAAAAAAAAAAAAAAAAGCTCAAACAAAGCATTTGAGACAAAAAATATCCAAAAATAACATTAACATTGACTTCATTTCATGTTGGCCAACTGCAGCTGGGCATGGCCTTCCCTTAAGTGAGTTTGCATACCCAGTGAGACTCAATTGTAGAAAATTAATTTCTTTTACAAGTGAATGTTTGTTGGAGAAAGCTTTTTAGTTAGGCATAGAGGCTAGTGGTCTACTATCCCTCTCAGTGATGGGATCTCACCTGGCTTGGACCTGGGCAGGCCTTCTGTATGCTGCTACAATAGGTTACTGCTCATCCATCCATTTACCTGTCAATTTCATGGCGAGTAAACTTCATGGGTGGATTTACATGGGCTTGTTTTTAAATTACTATTATTTAGCTATATCTTTATCTCTATGAGTTTGAGTAGTTTATGTCTCTCTGAGAATTTGTCAATTCATCTATCTTAAATTTGTGGCCAGGAATTCTCATGGTTTTCTTTCTAATGTCTCCAGGTTCTATAGTAATACCTCATTTTTCACAGCAAACCTCCCGTGTCATCTTTCTGGATGCTGGAATTACAGGATTAGCTGGCAGGTCTGGTGATTTTTCTTTGTCTATTTCCTGTTAGCTTTTTTGTTTAGAATGAACGTCTTACAGATAATGTAGAGCTGTATTTATTCTTTTTAAAAAAGAAGCACTATTATCTTTTATTTAGTATATTTTCACATTTATACTTATAGTGGTAATCAATACATTAGATTGAATAGAGTCATGCTCATTATTATTTTATATTTGTTTTCTTTATCTGAGATTATGTGGAAACTTGTTTGATGCACTCACTTTATCAGTGAATGCCTGTGTTTGGTTTTCTGTTTGAATATAGGGGTTTGTACACACAAGGCAATTGTTCCATGAATGAGTTACTGTCTATAGCTCAATAGTACTTTCAAAAAAGGGCTTTTCCTGAGTTTAGAATAGTGACTTCGCATGCTCAGATGCACCTTTCAGCTATGCTCTCCTGCCTTAAGAACAATACGGTGCCCTAGAGTGGAACATCCTCATTTTCTCCGCAATAATTTTCAAAATATATCTGTCCTTAGTTCCAGTATCAATTGGCTCTAATGGTCCAATATATTGCTGTAATTATTACACTAAACAGAGTTCACATCAATTGATGAAATGGAAGCTTCTCTTTTCTCTTTCTTTTCCTCTTTGTATTTGTATATTTACCATCTCATTTCCCTCCACTATGAACACAATCTTCTCTGTTTCTTTCAGGGTATGCCTGCTTGTAAATTCTTTCAGCTTCTCGCCATCTGATAAACACATCTCACTCTCCTCACTCTCCTCTCAATTTTGAATTAACATTTTGTCAGACTTTGAGTTTAGCAACAGTTTAGTTTCCTTGTGGGGAGATTAAATAATGTCTGATGAGAGTATTATCATGAAGGTATATTCTTCTGGCTTCTTCCATGAAGTTAGTCTTTTTTTTATTTATATGAGTACATTGTCACTATCTTCAAACACACCAGAAGAAGGCATCAGATCCCATTGCAGATGGTTGTGAGCCACCATGTGGTTGCTGGGAATTGAACTCAAGATCTATGGAAGAGCAGTCAATACTTTTAATCCCTGAACCATCTCTCCAGTCCAAGGTAGTCTTTAGTGTACTGCAATTTTTAAAATTATGTCTTATTTTTGTTTTTGTCTCTTTAATCTGTGGATTGTTTTTAAAAATTAAATTTTGGAAATTCTGGAATTGTCTCGTACTTCTGTTTTTCTTATTTCCTCATTTTTTCTTTTATCCTGTTTTTATTTTTTATAGCATTTGAAGTTTCTATTGACCTATCTTTGAGGTCAATAGTTTTGCAGCCTTTTAAGACTTTCAGAGATCCTATCAAATCCATTTCTCTGAGGTTCGCATCAATGCATTAATATTTTTCTTAGTTTCTTTCTTAGAATTTTCATCTATTCTAATATCACCTGCTTGTTTCTTTACTATGTCTGCTTTTCAAATTAGAGTACTAAGCATATCAAATGTAACTATTTCTCTTTCTGCCTGGTGCTCCCCAATTGTGTCATATCTGAGTTACTCAGTGCTTCTTTTTTTCTTCATGGTTTTTCTTGCTTTTTAGAATGTCTTTTATTTTCACTTAAGGTGGGATATGTACTGTGTAGTAGAAACTATAGTGAGTAGGTTTTCTAGTATGATATTTGTGTTCATGTGACTTCAAGTTGGCTTTCTTTTAAGCTTTCTATAGCTGTATTACCTGATAGTGTAAATTCCTCTCTCTTCTGAGCATTGAGAATCCTTAGCCAGTTCTCCTGAAAATAAATTTGCATCCTGTAAACTCTTGCATCTCTAACACACTAATACTGCCCTTGAACTTAGTTGTTTTTGAAAAACATGAGGTAGAAAGGTTATTCTATAATATTTTCATTAAATCTCACTACTACAATAAACCAGTGTCTTTGATTTTTGTCTCCACAAATGGGACTTTTGCATGGTTACATAGTGAAATGCAACAGAGACAGCTGAGAATGAGATGTCTGCAAGAGCAGGTTCTTTGTAAAGTCTGTTTCCTTGTGTGTGTGTGTGTATGTGTGTGTGTGTGTGTGTGTGTGTGTGTGTGTGTGTGTGTGTGTATGTGATAGTCACTTCCAAAAAATAAAAGTTGTTTTGAGTTAGAACTCAACCTAATGAGCTTGTTTTAAATTAACTACTCAAAAGTCTATGTCTCAAAATGCAGTCGCACCTGAGGTGCAGGATTAGGAGACTGGGATATAGAGTTTAAAAGGATACGATCACTACAGAGCAGTAGTGATAAAAACTGCATGGTATTGGTACAGTGACAGGCAGGTAGATCAATGGAATAGAATTGAGGACCCAGAAATGAACCCACATACCTATGGTCACTTGATCTTCGACAAAGGAGCTAAAACCACTCAGTG
>CM052714.1:54993430-55082379 GCA_028551405.1 Uromys caudimaculatus | reverse complement strand
ACTCACTGATAAGCGGATATTAGCCCAAAAGTTCAGAATGTCCAAGTTTCACTTAACAGTAACCGCTGGACTGAGAGCGAGGTACCAGATGGAGGGGTTGGAGAAAGGTCTGAAGGAGCGGAGGGAATTGGTAGCCCCATGGAGGGAGCAAGAGCGTCAATGGGTCTGACCCTCCCCCTGGTCGTCCTGGAGTTCAGACTACCAACCAAAGGATACACATCTATTGATCCATGGTTTGGACTACATATGAGGCAGAGGAATCACCTCGATGGCCATCAGGGAGAAAGGAGAGGACTTTGGGCCTGAGGGTGCTAGAGGCCCCAGTAAAGGGGAATGTCAAGGTGGGAATATGGAAATGGGTGGGCGGATAGGTGGGAGGAGGAATTCCCTCACAGAGGCGGGGAGGGGGAGGGGATAGGGGGGTTCCAAAGAGGAGACCCAGAAAAGGGGAAACATTGGAAATGTACATAAAGTATCAAAAATAAAAATAAAAAAAATAAAAAAAAAAAAATTTTTTACCAACTCAGTTTCATGTGCAAATTCTTGGATTTTTTGTTATACTCTCATCAACTATTAGCAGTTGAAGGTGGAGTGTGTGTAGCTAGGTAAGCCCACCAAAGACCATAATATTAACACTCTTGTTGGTATATTCTTTTAGCTATTTTACTGGGTTCTTATATCTACCACCCTTCTAACCTTTATTTCGCCCTAACCCCTAGCAACCCCCTAACACTGGGTAGGAGAGAAAGATGGTTAGCAGGGAAAGAAAGTATGGACCTCTTTTATACTATTTCCTGCTGATTAGGAGTGAATGGTTCCTAGGGGCAAGTCCAATCTTCGTTGTCAGAACATCCAGCAATCCAGCAAATACAACAGCAAATGCAGCAGGAACCAGCAGAGAACAGCAACAGGGATCAGCAGCAGTGGAGACAGCAGCCAAGTGAGCAGCAGCCACCACAGACCCTCTCAGGTCTCTCTCATTTATATCCTCTCCAAAGTTCCCAGAATTAAACTATCTGTAGCTGGCAAAAATCATGCCCCTGCTAGTGCATGAGGCAAATCATCATCACCTTCTGGGAAGTAGCCTTTCATCCCACCTGTGGGTTTAAAACAAGAACTTGTTCACATAACATATCTAGGATTTTAAAGAAACCAAACTCTCACTACATACTTTTAAAATCAAAAAGAAAGTCTTTACTGCTGGTCAGCGGCTGCACAGGAAACCTGCCCAAGTCATACAACCTCAAGCCTTGAGCCTCGAGCCTTGCAGCTCTTTGGTTCTTCATGCACCAAAACCAATCCTGATGGGCACACTTCAGTTAGCAAAAAGTGGAGCTACAGAAGCCCCAAAGCAAAGTCACTACATTCAGGACTTCTTACTTAGAAACTTTCCTGGAACTATGGAGTAGGTTTTTGTTCCCATTTTGGCAGGTGTTGGAACCTGTGTGCTAGGTTTTAAGGTCAGGGGCCTGTTACAATCATATGCCCACTATAAAATGACCCCTCTATCAGAAGTGAAATCATTACTGTTTAGTGAATTTTTCTGTTGCTCTTTCTCTCAGCTGGAAGACAGTTCTTGTAACACATTAGAATCCCACATACTTTCTTCATGTTGGTATACTTTATACACACACCATTTCACTATTGCTGTCATTTTTCTCTGGCTTCTGGAAAAAATATTGCCATTTTTTATTTAATTCACAATGATCTTTCAGTATTATCTAATCATCTGTTTCTTGCTTTCTTTTCTGACTATATTTGTTTGTTTGATTGGTTTTTTGTTTTGTTTTGTTTTTTTGTTTTTAGACAGGGTTTCATTATGTAGACCTGGCTGAACTTTTAGAGATTTTCTTGCCTCAGTGTCTAGAGTACTGGTATTACAGATATGTATCACCACATTCAACTTCTGAGTTTTTAAAAAAACACAGCAATTGTGTCTTTGCTTATTTTGTATTGTTCCCTACTTTAGGATATTTGCATGGTTACCATGTAACCATTCTATTGATTAATTAATACATGCAAATTTTCTCCTGTGTTGAAGTGAACACTTAATGTAAAAGGCACAACAGCCCTATGAGGTAAATACTAGTATCATCCATTTGAAAAATGGAGAAGTCATAACAACATAGTTTTATTAACTTATTGTTGACAACAGTAGCTTCTAGACAAGGAAACTGTGATTTAAAGTAGTGAAGCTCAGATCCTTAACCACCACTCTGCATTGCCTAGGAATAGGTGAAGCTTCCTCAGGTTTTCCCAGGGGAGGGAGGACAAAAAGAAGAGAAAAAAAAGAAGAAAAGAAAAATGACTAAATTGTCCTCTTGTTTCCTACAGTGACCATCACATATAAGAAACAGATGCTAGTGAAGACATCCATGTAGATTCCTTGGATATACGCTTCTCTTTGAATGTTCATACCTTTCCACATGGCCTACCCAACACCAGCAATCATTTTAGCCACAGTTTGTGTTGTGAACCAAGTTGACTTCCAGATACAGAGCCTGTTGTTCAAACACTCCAAACATAGTTCACCAAGTGTAGCAGAGAGGCTTGGATCTTGTGATGCTAACATGTTCCAAATAGTTCCTACAGTAACTTGTAGGGAAGTGAGTAAGACTACCATAAGGTCTCAGCCAGCAGTCCTCTCTCATCAAATGCATTTTTTCTTTTCTATTTTTAGCATAGTAGCTTCCAGTTTTTGTCCATTCTGCTCAACTCTTTCAGGCCTCTAAGCTTCTAGTAGGAGCCATTATTGCCAATGAGAATTGAGTGTTCATCACTCCTAGTCCCTAATAGGAACATATACCTTGGGGCCTGGTACCTATTTCTCAGGTCTAAGTGTGCTGGCTAGTTTATGTCAACTTCATATAAACTATAGAAGGAAGCCCCAGATGAGAAAAATGGAGATTGGGCTGTAGACAAGCCTGGAGGGCATTTCCTTAATAAGTGACTGATTTGGGAGGACCTAGCTCATTGTGGATGGGGACACTCCTAGACTGGTGATCCTGGGTTTTTAATAAAGCAAACTGAGCAAGTCACAAAGAGCATGGCAGTGAGAAGCATTCTTCCATGACTTGTGTATCAGCTCCTGCCTCCAGATTCCTCCCCAGGTTGAGATCTTGCCTTGAATCTTCACCATGAATCTGAATATACAGGCCAAATATACTCTTTCCTCCCCATGTAGCTTTTGGTACTGGTGTTTCATCAAAGCCTTAGAAACTCTAAGACACCAAGAGAAGGATCAGAATTCGCTTGCTTAGTTTCTTCTGTCTGACCAACTTAAGGGCTTCTAACTTTGCACATAAGCAATCTGTGACCAGATGGCCCCAGGCCCCCATACTGCTCTATTTGCATAAGTTTCTCGAACTTTCTTTGCAGATCTAGAGTGTCTAGGACCAAGCATATGAGATAGTTTTGTCTTCTTTTTAAACATTCCATTTTAAGATGATTTGAGAAAAGTTGTGTCTAGGAGATGTAGACACATTTATTCAAATTTGCTGTCTTACCCGGAATTCTAAGTACCAAATTACAAGCTACCAAATGGAGAAAACCATAACTCTTATAATTTTCCAGATACAATGTTGTCAGCTGCCATGATATTGTTGCATCTAGGTAATGAGAATGGATTTGGAGTTTTGGCAAGGCTGTTCATGGAAAGTCCATCAATTCTACAGTAGACATTGTTAGAGGAATTTGAAGGAGCAAATATGGGGATATGGGTCTTAGCAGAAATATATGAGGGGAAAACTAGTTTGAATTATCTATAAACCATCTTCATTGATATCATGTCTCTGAGATGAGCAGTTCTGTTTAGAATGATGGCTGCTCATCTTTCCACCCAGAGAATCATTTGACAGAAACATCAAGAAGCAGATGTAATATTTCAAATGATGCTCTGCTATTTTGAATTATGAGTCCTTCTAAACACTGACACTATTTCCAGTGAACCCTACAGCTAAAGTAACAATCACCTTGATGTCCTTACATGATGTGAAGACCTAAAGAATGGTGAAGACCTGACTTGTACCAAAGAGGAGCCCTGAGAGCCAAGAAGCATGAAAATTGGAATTCTTGCTTCCTCTGTTGTCCTCTACAGTGTCTCTTGCCTCTTTGCTAAATATCAAAGATATTTATGCTTAAACAAATGTCTTCCTCTTAAGCATCCTCTCCTTCTGGCAGATAAGTCATCCTACTGAATTGGAGGCACTTTCCATGGCAACAGACCATGATGTCAGAAGCAGTGTGCCAAGCAATTAGATCTTGTAGGTGCCACAGTAGGAGATACTCAGCTCTGAGGATGATGGCAAGGCAGAGCTGCTGTAAGCCAGAAGGAAACTCAGCAGTCCATGTGTCTAATGCTCTCTCTGAAAGGCCCAATGGCTGGAGATGGTGGGAAGCAAATGAAGCTGGGTGAGAGTGAAAGAGGATTGTTTTGTTTTCAAGACAAGATTTTAAAGGGGAGGTGCATTGAAGAAAGAGATTTGTAGAGGGCCACAGCCAGATGGCTGGCGGTCTGCCACGAGATCCGTAGCTTTGATGCTTTGCAGGTGTTGAAGAGGTGTTGAAGAGGAAAACTCCAGAGACTCCCTGTCTCATTGAGAGAGACAAGGAGTCAGGACCTGGGGAAGGAACAGTCTGTTCTCCCACCTTGTGCAGCAGAAGTGTGGGGACTTTGGCAGTTACACTGCTTTCAAGGAAAGAGCACCTTGATGACGCCCACTGAGACCCAGGATCTGAGGATGCTCTAAGGGGTGATTCGGGAGGAAGCAATAGATGCTGTCTCCTACTGTTGCTGATGTGAACAATGGACCTGAGAGTATTATAAGACAAACTAAAAAAACAAAAAACAAAAAACAAAACAAAAAAACAAAACAAACAAAAAACCCAAAAACAAATCCCAGCCAATGTTTTGGAGGTCTTTATCAAATATACAAGAGTTTGAAACCAATACCTGTGAAATATCAGAGAAGTTTTTAAATACACAGAGCAGTAATACAGTATGGATAAATTTGGACCACATATGGCTTCTTATGTAAAGGAAAATTTCTTCTCCTTTTAGTAACACATTGTCTGCTGCCTGTGATCAGCACCTCCTGCCATATGTTCCTTAAACAAGCGGCTGCGAAGCAAGAAGCAGCCCCGGTAATTAAGATCAAATGAGCCAGATGAAGAAAAGGAGCTGGGTGAACCACATGCAGGCAGACACCCAGCCTTTTCATCTTGAAACAGGGCAAGACAGACAGACAGAGAGACAGACAGACAGATGACAGATGACAGACACAGAAGAAAGAGAAATCTCAAGTCTTTGCCATAGACACATTGCAGGCTTTAAATGCAGTCAGCCATCTTTGAATTGTCTCCAGAATTCATGCATTAGTTTTCAATTGTTTCTACTTCCATTGGTTGGTTCTGAAGCACATGCTGTTTGTTGGAGGTTGGGGCACTCCTGTAGCCCACAGTTTATTTTTCCTGACAAAATCAAAACTAACTTGAAACCTGTCACAAAATAATTTGGATTGAGCCTGACACCATTTTTGAAGATTCTTTAGCTTCTAATATTCGCATTGTAAATGGGGAAGTTCAGGTACAGAGAGTGGGCAACTTTCCACTGGTTGATGAATTAGAATAAGAACTCAGATTGGAAGCTGAGGTCTCTGAATCACTCCATAATTCTCAAATTCAAGTGCACATTAAATGTCTTTGGAGGTCACTAGGCATAGTACAGTACACAGACCTGCAGTCTCCACTACTTGAAAAGCTAAGGAATAAGAGTAACAAGTTCAAGGCTAACCTGAGAGACTTAAGAAAAACTTGCCTCAAAATACAAGATATAGAGGCTAGATAAATGAGTCAGTTGTGGAGAGGGCAAGTACTCTTGCAGAGAGCCCAGGTTGTGTTTCTAAGCCTCACTTCAGCCAGCTCACAAACACCTATATAAGCTCCAGGGACATCCAAGGCCAACTCCTGGCCTCTGCAGGCATCTACACACATGTGGGTGCACATACATGCAGACACATAAGTAACAATAAAAAATGTGTGTGTGTGTGTGTGTGTGTGTGTGTGTGTGTGTGTGTGTGTGTGTGTGTGTACATGAAAGAACTGAAGGATTGGTAATGTATCTCTGTGGGAAAGTGTTTGCAAGGAATTTGCAAAGCTGTCGGTTCAAGTCCTCAGGACCAACAACACAAAACTCCAAACAAACAAATAAGAACTGTGGAGGGCTTCTTAACAGGCAGGTGGAATTTTTTCCCCTACACCAGAAAGGGCCTTCAAATACTCATTCCCACTGACATGATGGTCAAAGTTACTGTGAGACAGGGAGCATAAGATGTGGAATTCCATCCTCTAGTTAGATAGGCTACATTCTACAGAAGTTGTATAGGAATCCTTGGGTTTCCATGGTGATGGCTCAAGGAAAGTCAGTTGTGTATGCTAAAGCTCTCTGAAGAACCAGGTGGAAGAAAGAAACTACAGAGGTCCAGGCAGCAAGTACCATAGCAGCCTATTTGGCTTGCTAACAATCATGGAGAAAACCCAGTGGGGATTATAGTTCTTTGCATGAAGCTCCCTGTATTAGAGGCTTGATCTGTTGACATACGGCCTGTTGATTGAGTGTGAGCAGAAAGAAGTCAGCACACACTTATTTACTGGGTGTGTGGGAAAGCCTCAGGCAATATGAGTTTGCCCTGTTTTTCTAAGGGAGCCACAAATTCTATATCAATAAAGCACTTCCAGAACTTGAGCAGTGTGAATCAGGAGTACAGGGCCAGGGTCAGCTACATAGCTAGTTCAAGACCAACTCTCTCTACCTGAGTTGTCCTCTTAACAAAACTAAAAAAAACAAAAAACAAAAAAACAAAAAAAACCAAACCTCCCATAACTTAGAAAATCATCCATTTTCATCATGCATGTTTTCAAAGTTTTTTCTCAAATAAAGAATATAACAGAAATGCCCAATTGTGAAATGGTAATGGGACACGAATACACAGACCATAGGAGAATGGACCTATAAGGTGAAGAAATATTTTACTAAGGAAATGCAAATTCAAGCATTCAGGTCTGACATTTTGCCCGCCATTTTTGTAAAACTTGAAAATCGAGAAAATGTTTTAGATATTTATAAAGATAGTCTTTTGTGCTCTTTGGGAGAATTGTAGGCATTTGTAATCTAAGTTTAGAAAGCAATGTCATTAACAATATCTCCCAAATGTCATCCATTTGTTTAAAACATTGAACTGGCTGTCCCATTTCTGTAAGTCAATTCTAAATCAACAATAACAATAAGAGCTACAACAAGATTTGTTTAAGAGGATTTATGATTTCATTACTTATATAAATACTTAGAAATACAACATAAAAACTCAAACATATAAAACAATTAAATAGTGTGGAGGTTTCTCTTAAAAATAACCCAAAAGTACTATTACTATAACACTCAAAAATCCTACATCTGGATATATAATCAGAGGCATCAAAATTGGTATGGATAAGAGATATTCATATTTATTTAAGGACTATTTAAAATAACCAAGATGTGAGGGAAAACGTAAGCATTCATTAAAATTAGCAAATAAGGAAAAACTAAATCTATGGACAGAGGGATATTTCAGATAGATAGATAAATAGATCGATAGATCAATAGATCAATCAATTGATCGATCGATAGATAGAGTGATAGATGCATACATTTATATATACATTCATACATAGAGTTGTTAAAGAATTCCTACCTTTAATAATATGGGTCAGTATAGAGGAAATTATGGTAAGCAAAAGTAGACAGGTACCATTTATGATCTCACTTTGTGCCAAATGTGTCAACATTATAGGAAGAAAATGAAAAAAAAAGTACTAGACACAAAGAAATATGCATTTTTCCATCCTTTACGCAATAGAACACTTGTTTTGTTTTTGTTTTGTTTTGTTGGTAGTACCAGGGAATTGAACCTGTGTCTTTAAGGGTGTTAGACAAGTCCTCTGAACCATGTCACCAGTTTAAAAAAAACCCATACCATTTATGATTTAAAATATGATTAGAAGTACTCTGTATTGTTTTACTAGAATACTATTGAACAATTAAAATACAAAGTTATAACCATGATATAGCATAATCATAAGATTAATTATAAGGTAGTGATAAAACTAAAAGTCTTATATGATTTGTGTGTGGTGTGGTATGTGTGGATGCATGTGTACATCTGCAGGTGTGTGTACCCATGGGCAAACATGTGGGCACTAGAGGAGTATGGGCTCTTCCTCTATCAGGTTCCACATTACCTTTTAAAACACAGACTCTCGCTGAGCCTGAATCATCCCTTTCCCTCTATGCTACTTGACAGACAAGCTCGCAGGATCTACCTGACTCTGTATCCAATCATGGAATTCTAGGCACACATGACTGTGTGCCTGGCTCTTATGTGGCCATTGGAAATTTGAATTCAGGTCCTCTTGTTTTCAAAGCCAGCAGCTCCTACCCACTGAGCCATGCTTCCAGCCCCTTTATTACTGTTTATTAAAAAGTTAGAAGTTAAAGTTGGTGAGGTAATGCCTATGGTGCTCTTTTTCTAAACACATAGAAATGGAATAAGACTGAATAACGGTAGCTACATTCTATAAAATTATAATTAGTAAGAAAAATAAAATAAACAGAAAGGAAAACGTGATGTAATTATATTAATAAAAATGCACAAAATAATAATTTCTATAAAATAAAAATGTATCTTATTCAGTAAAACGAATGGGGTGCTCTCAGGTGTTAGAAGTTGGGAAATGGTAATCAGGTTGGTAGATTCATAAACTGAGAAAGCTTCAGTGATTCATAGATTGTATTTAGATACAGACGAGATTAGGGCATGTGCTTTGATACCAAAGCAGAGGTATATTACATGTGTTATATCTGGACGAAATACCTAGAAAAAGCAACTTAAAGGGGAAGGGATATATTCTAGGTTACAGATCCAAAGGGACAGAGTTCATCATGGCTGAGAAGGCACAGTAGCAGGAGCAGCAGCTAGTCATATTGTGTCAGCACCTAGAAGTGGAGCTTGGTGATAAAACCTCAAGGCTTCTCCCAGTGACTTGACTTTCCCCTGTAAGTCTCTACCTCCTAAGGTTTCCATAATCTTCCTAAGCAGTACCAACAGCTAGAGACTAAGTGTTCAAACATATGAGCCTTTGGGACATTTCTCATCCAAACCACAAAAAAGATGTTGACTTAAGCCTACCATAGCAATGAGCTGGATACAATGTCATTTTGTGAGTTAAGAGCTATACAAAAATCTTAATTGGAAATAGCTGCATAAACAAAACTAGAACAATAATATTGTCAATGGACAGGTTAGTGTAGAAGCAGGGGAGCTTCACAGGATTCCCTCCCAGATAAGACTTATAAGTAACTAATAACTGCAAGAAGGAGAATCAGCCTCTCCCAGGGATCAGCCTGCTTATTGGTTGTCCAATGCAGAGTGGTCAACCCTAAAACCACATATACATAGACAACAAAAAAGAGACTTGCTGGTTGTATTTATGTGTGTGTGTGTATACACACACACACACACACATATACATATATACATACACACATACACACACATATATGCATAATATATATGTATTCATATATATTTATGCCTATACACGTATATGTATATTTATATAATAATAATCAAAGAAAAAAGGTTATCAGCTTGAGATGGGGAATGAGAGGGGCTATAGGGAGGGAAGAGAGGAGAGAAAGTGATGTAACTTTTATTTCAATTAAAATTGTATTTTTAGAAAAATTCCCAGTAACCATAATTATGGACTAAGTGGATGGACCTAAGTAGGTAGAACAGATGGGGAATTGGATGTTGGGTCAAGAGAATACATTAAGAATAAAGACATAGAGGCAAGAGGATGGATCACACAACGTACTGTGCATATATAGGGTCACAGAGAGAGTAGCATGTGTACACACTTCTAGGAGAGAAAAGAATAGGAAGGACGTTTGAAGATACAATAACTGAGAATTTTCTAAAGCTGATAGGAACATCAAGGTACAGAATCAAATAGCTAATTAACTACTCTGTGGTGTTTTATAAACATAAATTAGTAGTTTAGGAAAAGATATAATCAATTTGAAGAAAATCATTTGATTATTCCAACCTAATTGTGATATCTTTTAGTACATTATGAGTAAAAGTGATTTTTAAAATTGATTTTAGATTATCTATTAAAAACTCACAAAGCAATCATTTTTATCAGAAAATAACTATCATTAAAAAAAAAAGTCATTTGGTAGAATCCTAAGGAAGAGGGGGAGGAGAAAGAAGAGAAGGAAGGGAAAATGTCTTATCCTTTGTGAATACAATGCTTGTCCAAATAGAAAAGGGAGAAAAGTGCGTACAGTGCTAAAAACTAATATTCAAATGCTATAAATATTCTAAAATTGTTAAGTTCAAGAGCAACAGACAAAATAACACAATAATGATGCAGCACGATACAATTTCTAACAGCAGTGGATGTTAGTCCCTTAGAAATAATATAACTGTGTGTACACATGACCTTTACAAAAGATATTAAAAACTTGGCCAAAGAGATTTAATTAAAATGATTGATACAGTCATGCTTACCTATAAGAGATCCAAATACAATAAAGATGATTACCAGTCACAAGTTAATTTTTGCGTTAAATGAAATTTAAAAGTCATAGCTGTTAACGTGGGCACAGGAAACTTGTCGTTTCAACATCAGTGTTTGGACCTCAATTCTTCCCTTGAAGTTATTCTTCTTGAAGTTAGTATATGTTTGTGGCTCTGTGTTATCATTAGCCTGTGCCCATCCTATGGAGTTTTGGAAGTCTTAAGTTGTCTTCCATTTCACACTGTCTGTCTTTTTCATTTTAAGTTGATAATGTTTCTTCCGATACAACATTATGAGCATTTTTGTGGGTCTTTTACATCTCTTATGGGGAAGTAGGCAATCAGGCAGGATCTTTCCTGGTTAACACAATCTTGAATCCTAGTCTTTTCTGAGATTTTAAATAATCAATGAGTTACATGTCCAATCACTTTACCACTATCTAAAGTTTATCTACAACACCTTTTGTCTTCTTTTTAGAGTGTGTTTCCCTAACAATAAATTTCAGTTTTCCAGGTTTGGCCACACGGATGACCAGTAGTTCGGCAGCTGTGTACTAACAGGATCCAACTCCATCCACAATGGCGCTAGAACTTGGTGTCATAAGAACCGTGTGTTTCTGATTTTGCAAGCATGCAGAATGTAAGAGTGATGGGGGTCAATAGAGCTTGCATCAGTATTCTAGAAACGTGGCAACGAGGTAGGAAACGCATATCTAGAGGGGTCAGATTGTCTGAATGGAACTTCTTGGTACACTGTGCAGGAAGGTGTGAAGGAGAAACTGAAGGGGTTATCTCAGGGTATTGAAGATGCTGGGAACATGGAACACAGGCTGAGAAAAGCTGCAAATAACAAAAGGTGTCCCAACAAGGCGATGAGTATCCTGCCAAGTCCATCTTAACTTAGGCGATGCCACTCTGTGTCACAGATACATCAGGGTTTAATGTTTCTCCTGCTTTGTTTCCTTGTTAGCCTTCACATACCTCCCTTTTGGAATGAGAGTGTGTGTTCTATGCCATTGTATATGGGGATATTGTAACATTTTTTTCGTAGTGCAAGAGCTTACAGTTGATAGTTTGTCTTACATCTCAAAGACACTTTAGAGTTTGGACTTGGTGGTGACTGTATGATGGAACTCCGGAAGGAGAACTGAATGCATTTTGCATTATATGTGTCCATGAGTCTGTGGGGGAACAGGGATGTGGCTTCAGTCTGAAATATGGTCTTCATTTTGTATGTAGCTGGTAGTGTTGTTTTAGGGGTTTGGAGAGCTGCTTGTGGAAGAGACTGGCTGGAAAAAGGTTTGGAAAGGTATATGAACCTCCAGTTCCGATCTTCCTTTCTGCTTTCTAGCTAATCACGATGTGAAGAGCATCAACCCTCGACTCCTGCTGCTATGGATAGGGTTGAGTCTCCCACTCTACTTTCCATTCCATGATAGCCAATATCCACTGAAACAGTGAGCCAAAATGTACCTCTTTTCTCTTAAGCTGCTTCAGTCAAGTAATTCTGGATAGTAATGAGAAAATACATACTATTTGTAAGAAGTCACATGGCTTTGGTAATAGCAGACAGAAGAAATATTCTTTCACAGTTCTTGGGGCCTGAATCAAAAAAAAAAAAAAAAAAAAAAAAAAAAAAAAAAAAAAAACCAGTATTCCTCAGTTAAAATCACAATGCTGACAAGGTCATGCTCCTTCTGAAGCTGTAGAAAAGAGTCTGTTTTTTAGCCTACTCCCACTCTTTGGCATGTGTTACTCTAATCTCTGCTTCTGATGGGAAACATCACATTCATGTGTGTCCCTGTGTGTGTGCACACACATGCACATGCATACACATATGTATTCAAATATCTTCTCCACTTCCTCCTATAATATATGTATGATCTTACTAAGGGCTCTTCCAGATGATCTGGGTTCAAATCTCCATCTCATAGTACTATCCTAACACATCTGCAGAGTCTCTTTTTCTCTAAATAAGGGGATATTTATAATTTCTAAGAATTATGATGGGTATATGGGGTATCATTTTGTACCCATAGCCCAACAATATTTCATTGAAATTCATCAATGGATTCTAAAATTTATATGGAAATACAGAGTGTAAAGAATTACTTAAACAATTTTGAAGACAAGCAATGAAAGGCACATGAGATACCAAAACTTCTGGAGAACAGAAGAAATGAGACATTTTGTTATGAGAGGAACAAAAAGATAAACTATCTCGTCAGAACCGATAGCGCATAAAGTGGTCCACAAAGATACAGGATTAGGTAAGCCACGGAGTTAGCATTGCATATCAAAGTGCAAAACATGGATTATTCAATATGTGATATTTGGACAATTAGCTATCCAGATGGTAGGAAGGAAGATGAAATTCCTACCTAATGTGATATACAATAACTTCCATATGGATTAAAATCTTCATGTTAAATAGCGACTCTTTAATTTTTACATGAAATTATCTTGTTACCTTGATGCAAGAACAAATTCTTTAAGGAATGAAAGCACATTCCATAAAAGAAATGACGTGTATGACTATATTAAATTATTAACTTCTTTTATTCAAACAAAAAATTGCTCATTAAAATTTTCTTAAGCCACACACATTTGAAGGAGCTTAGAATTTACAAAGTCTACGAGCATCAAGTGATTAGCAAGAACTGTAGAAGATTTTTAGAGGGAGATATTTAAGGAATGCCAAACATTTCATAAGACTAAACAGAAGAAACACAATGAGTCCCAAAACCATGAAAAGTTGCTCAGTCATCCAGTAACATCAATCATTATAGAAAAATAAAACTTCGATGATCAAAGTGTAAGAGAAAATGGCTTTCAATTAGAAACGATTTCCTCATCATGCATTCATGGTACAGTGACACACTTAATAAAGACATTTTTATACAGCTGTATCATATGCTTTGACCACATCTTCCCTCTCAACCTCCCCTTCCCTCCCTATTTCTTTGCATCTATATAATGTCTGTGATCTACAGATGACAAAACCATGATATTAATTACTCTCAATATATCACTGAGTTATTTGTCGTTAGCTAGTAACTCCAAAGATGTTCATATTCTATGAACTGGAAGTCCTTATACTGGATTACGTCATTGATCAGCACTGTTCTGAGTCATATCTTACGGGCTGAGGAGATGCTATGTGTATATCTCTTGCTAGGTAACAATGAGGACCTAACTTAGGGTTCACAATACCATGTAAATGCCAGACCAGCTCATATCTGTAACCATAGCCCTGTGCCGAGACAGACAGATATTGCCAGTCAGGTTGCCATCTGAAGGAAAGAGGGAGGGAGGGAGGGAGGGAAAATTAATGAGTTGGGTGTTTGATTGGAAGTTGCCCTCTTTTTATTAAAGCAAAACCGAATAAAAAAGTTTTAGAAAGTTAAGGAACTACATATTTTGGATTTTAAAATGTGTTTCTGTGTTAATAACAAATGGAAGCTCCTTCATTCATTATCTCCACTATTGAAAGCTTAAATATATTTGTTTACCGAAACCAAGAATGTTTCCATGATGAGATTTTTTTTTAAACCTTAATATGGTCCTGATCTTCACTTCTGTTCTGTTCAACACAGTCACAGAGATATCTTTAGAGATCTATGTTTCTATGTTGATTTTTGGAGACAAGATCTCATGTAGCCCAGGCTGGACATGAATGCCTAATCTTTCTTTTCTTCCTTTCTAAGAACTGAGATTTCAAGCCTGTCTCTCAATGCCTACTTTATGTGCTACTAGTGATGAGACTTAGGGCTTTGTGTGCTAAGTAAGCGTCTCCCAAGAGGTGTGTTTTGTAGGGATAGGGATAAGGTTTATTTTGATAAATAAATTTTTGATTGTTGATTGATGTCAGCTGTCTTGTCGCATATGAATCAGAGGAAGATAACTTTGTGTTTTGTATCATGCGACCAAACTTCCTAGGCAGTATCGGACCCTGCTATCCAGCCATAGTTCACTTTTCCAAGCACCCCTTTCTTATTCCCTAATATGAACCTGCTTCCTGCAAGGAAACCAAGTAATTCATGACTATTTTCCTCATTGGACTTGCTAAGGTCTCATACTGACATACTAAACTGGTATCTATTTTCTTCAATTAAACGTGTTTTTAAATTTTCAATTGTTCTCAAACTCTCTGTTTTCTTCATGTTAAATTAATTCGTGAGATTATGAAGTCTTCAAGAGAGGTCTTTGTTTATTTCAGGTCTTCCAAGGCAGCTTATAACTTCAGGATTGCTTTCTAATAGGGAAACAATCACCACTGTCCCATTCTGCCTTTGAAATTTATAGTGGTCTCCCACAGTATCCACAAGTAAGTGTTTAGTGCATCCTTGATGTCATGGATGCGGAAGAACACACTTGCTCATCCGTAGTCCAGGCAGAAGTGTGGCGATACCCATACTCCTGTTCCTTCCTTAATAATGGCACACCACTCATCATGTTAATCTATTACCATACCATCATGTATGGTAATAGAAGAAGATGATACTTCAGTTGGAAGGATCATGTTTCTCTCTGCTAGATCACAGAGTAGCTTTAAATGTGCCAGGGTCACAAATGAGTCATAAGGGGGATTCCAGCCTCCATGAATGTGGAGAGAAGAATCTCTAAGCAGAAGTTCTTATCCAGATATTGAGTACTCTTTCTTTAGGCCAAACTTCTACTTGATTGTTTGTTTTTGTTTTGGTTTTTTTCGAGACAGGGTTTCTCTGTGTAGCCCTGGCTGTCCTGGAACTCACTCTGTAGACCAGGCTGGCCTCAAACTCAGAAATCCGCCTGTCTCTGCCTCCCAAGTGCTGGGATTAAAGGCGTGCGCCACCACTGCCCAGCCGTGAGCCACCATGTGGTTTCTGGGAACTGAACTCAGGACCTCTGGAAGAGTAGTCAATGCTCTTAACCATTGGGCCATCTCTCCAGCCTTACTTGATTGTTTAGAAATAGAGTCATGTGACTTCTTATCAGTTATTATGATTGGCATTAATTGCCTCAGTAGCTATGAAGACAAGCAGGGCTGAATTCTGCATCCCCTTCATAGGGAGTGCGGGTCTGCAATGTCTGCTGTTCCTACAGGAGTCTTTCTGGCTTGAGCAGCGGTGTGCTCTGCTGCTTTTGCTTATCCAACTTATCACAGCCTCAGTTGGTACCTTCTCTCCCATTGGTCACCAAATCCTATCAGCATATCATATATGTGCATGGGAGGACCTAATATAGAGGTCTGTCACTAGAGGAAGGTCATGAGCACAAATTTCTAAGGACTGTCACAAGTTGTTAAGAACTCATGAGTCAGGATCTAGCTACTACGTAAATATGCAGTGGCAGGTGATTTTGTTCTCTTGATCCAAGCCTGCAAAATGCTGGGGGTGGCATGGATGCCATCTCAGCAAGGGGCTGAAGCACGGAACAGGTCTGAGTAATGCCATGCTACAGGAAGGGGCTTTTGTGGCCTGTATGAGTCTTACATCCTGCATTGACAGCCACCCATGTAGTTGCTCAGCTATTCAGAGAAAAGAAAACTTCCCAAGTTATTTCCAGGCGCATGGGCCCTTCTCTTTCAGATTACTCAGAGATCACAAAAGTGCCTTGACAATGAAAAATGACTTTGGGTGACTCAGTCCTCCCTACCACTGTGAATGCTGAAGGAGATGAGGCACATTAGTAGGTAGCCACCCCCCAACACACACACACACACACACACACACACACACACACACACACACACACACACACAGAGAGAGAGAGAGAGAGAGAGAGAGAGAGAGTCTATAACTAATGTTTGTTTTTGTAAGAGCTGCTGAACAATAACCTTAGGTTGACATTTTTGTTCCCTCAGCTATAAGGGAAGAAGATGGGACATGGTGGATAGCTCGATGCCCCTTTCCCAGCAAAAGCCTTGATGTGGTTTGAAATCTTGTTGGCTGTCTGAAGGCAAGACATGTTTAGAGGGTAAAGTAACTAAAGTATATAGCGAGGTGAGGTGTGTGGGGGCTGGAGAGCTTATTTGCTTAGATGCAGTTTTATCTATGGAATCATATTCATGTTTCATTCTATGTTAGATGCTGTAGAGATGGATAGGTGTTTGGGTGGGGCAAGTATGAGTTATGGGGTCAAATATGAGCAAAGAGCATGATAATCTAGGGCAATTACGGAATTTCAAATGCAAGGCCTTACTTAGATAGAAGCAGAGGGGTCAATTATATTTAGAGAGCAGAGCGTATGCCAATAAAAGAGAAAATAAAAAAAAATAAAGAGAAAAATCAATGAGTCCAAAAGATGGCTCTTTGAGACATCGATAACCTTGGTAAAGTGATGGATTAGATGTATCCGGGTCTTTGGAAATGAATTGAAGGTCCTTGTGTCAATTTATCTTTGCCAATTACCCAAGCAACCCTATTACTCATCTCATTAATTAAGAACTCTTTTGAGAAATGAAAAATAAAAATCAAGCACAGTGTGTGTGCCTCTAATCCCAGTCTTGAGGAGGCTGAGGCAGAAGGCATAAGAGCTAGAGGTCAGCCTGCCCTGTATGTGGAGTTTGGAGCCAGCCAGACCAGAGGACTTCATAAGACCCTGTTTCTTAGCTACCCTCCTCCAAAAGTAGAGAAGACAAAATAGGAAAAGAAAATTTAAAACAACAGCCATAAATATCATATGATTCAACTGCACGCACGCGCGCACACACACACACACACACACACACACAAACTAGGTAAGCTGGGGGCAGGACAGCATTTGGGAGGAGCTTCAAAGGAGTCACCACTATCAGTTTTGTTAGAGGTAGAGCCAAAGCAATTGTGTCTTACTTCTAAAAATGATTTTGGCTGCATTTATAGCACTTTATCCTTTGGACATTTGTACAAATATATGAAGATTTAAATGTGATGTTGAGACATACTATTGCTTTTTTATCTTCATCCTTGATGCATGAAAAGACCTACAAGAACTTACTTTCTATAGGTGGAAGGGATAGATGGTAGAGTGGCGGAGAGGTAAGGCTGCCACTTGAGACAGGCAGGTGACACTGCATGCACATACAGGAAACACGCACTCACCTGCAGAATATAATATGATGGATGGCTGATTCTGGGAGTAAATCTGAAGGAGCCTAGGGATGCCTAGATAGTTAGGCAAAACCAAATATTTGAGCTGGTGTTTTTCTGGAGACAATGAACAATAGAGTCAGTAGACAAAGTACATCTTCACAACATAGAGTGAATATATGGAAATCATTCTCCAACCAGTGTTGGAACGTCCTGCCTGGTAGTTCCTTACTGCAACTCTAAAACCTATCCTTATACTCATGGATAAGTTTAGTTCATCTCTAATCAAAAAAGCATCTTTTTGTAGCATAGGGACACCATTACAGAAGACCAAAGCGGGTTATAGTGCAGAGATCAAAGGATGGTGTGGGGATGCCATCTCCAATGTGTAAATCAGTGACAAAGCTCCTGCACCTAACGCTCAGAACATCATGGAAGAGGAGACAGAAAAAAATGTAAGAGCCAGAGGACCAGGATGTCTGCCACAAGATTATTTCTTCTAAAAATGACAGGGAAGTAACACCCATGATATCTCAACAATAGGGCTGCCTAAATAAGACCTGTCCAATGACAGCCTCAAAAGACAAGATGGTGCAGAAGAGGTAAATCTCACAGGGCCCTGTCCCCTAAGCAAAGAACTATAGGCAATTCGTGATGTCTAAGAAACAGAGAACTAATCTCTCCCTGGGATGATTCTCCCAAAATGATTATCCAACACAAAGTGGTCAACTTTGAATTCATATACAAACAAGCAACAAAACGAACTTAACATGTTTTAATTATATATCTATGCATATATATGTAGCAATAAGAATCAAAGGCAAAGATGGCATTCATTTGAGGGGAGGGGGAATATAAGAAGGGCTAAAAGGAGGAGAGGAAAGGTGGGAAAGAACAGATGTGAGGGCCACTGATGAGCACCCAACATGTGGGCAGCACACACTAACAATGAGTACCTGCCATGGCACCATTGCCCCTGGTGATTTTTTAGCTCAGTGAGGATGGTCTAATCCCCTAGAGCGGTGGTTCTCACCCTGTGGGACATGACCATTTTGGGGGGAGGGTCAAAGGGGAACCCTTTCACAACAGTCACATATCAGATATCCCACATATCAGATAATTACATTGCCATTCACAACAGTGGCAAAATTATAGTTATGAAGTAGCAACAAAATAATTTTATGGTTGAGGTCACCACAACATGAGGAACTGTTTTAAAGGGTCACAGCATTAGGAAGGTTGAGAACCATTGCAGTAGACCATTTCCATTATGGAAGGGGACATGTTTTGTCCTTTCAAAAATAGACATTTACTCTGCAAATGCTACAATTTGTGAGCTTTTATGATTCCTTATTTACTATTACACTGTAAAGCACTATTGCAATACTCTATTACATAGACTACTGCTTGAGTCAAGAAACTGAGCTCACAGTAGAAGTATAGCAATAGACTCATTTCTATGGAATTCACTGGTGACACCATATTCCTGCCATGAAACAGTTGGTTTGGCGGGTGAATTGAATGACAAGTTGAAGCCATACTTACTCTAACAGCTAAGTGGCAATACTTTGCAAGGCTGGGGCAAGGTCTCCCAAGGGCTTTTATGACCTGAATGATCTCTTCCAACCATGATTCACTGGTCTTAGAATCAAGAAACAGAAATGAAAATTGAGCCATTCATTGAGCCTGGCAAACTGTGAGCTTCTTGTTCCTACGACTCTGCTCTGATGAAATTTTTATGGCTCTGAGTGAAGAGTGCTTCTGCCAGAAGACATGCCCACATTTTGCAAAGCTAGAATTCCACATTGCCCCTCAGCCCCCCATGACTCAGAGACAGCAGGTTAAAAGGGAAATTACGATGTTCTTGGGGCGACTGATCTAGACTAGAACAAGGAAATTGCATGTAGTACCACAGAGGAGGTTAAGACTATGTCTGAAGTAGAAGGGCCTCTGGGCATCACTCATTACTATCATCCTGATTATCAAGAGCACTAGAAAACTGAAAAGACCTGATCTGTGTAGTCCTACCAATCGCTCAAACACTGCAGGACAGAAGTTTTAGGTCGCTCCACCAGGTGAAGAACCATGGCAAGCTGTGAGGTTAGCTTGAGTAGTAGAAAAAAAAAAGTAATTTAAATCTCACCAATAATTGCATCGCCAGTTGCAGAAATGAAAATATAATTTAATTATTTATTATGAATGCTCATGTATACATATATTTTATTAATCAAATACTAATCGAAGATCTTTGCTTTCTTCCCTACATTGATGATAAGGCCATTGATGACCCTGAACAAAAATATTTCTAGTTCAGTGATGAACAGAAAGGGCGGATCACAGGATGCCAGTGAGAGAATATGTGGAAAGAGCAGGAATGGAAACTTAAACCACTAACAAACTTGGAAGACAAGACGAAGCCTGAAAGGTCAAAATTGTAGTGTTTTTTTCATAAGCCAAAATAGTCTATGTTTATTTCAATGTAGAGAAGGGGAGCAGAAAATGCTGAAACAATTAAGTGTGTGTGTGTGTGTGTGTGTGTGTGTGTGTGCGCGCGCGTGTGTATCTATAGCAGAGAGAGCAAAAGGAAGAGAGATTGACTTCTATAAGGCCAAACAACTCTCCCATGCAGGAAGCCTAAGAAAGGGTCTAGAGAGAAAAATGGACAACAGATGAAGAAGAGACAGTGGCTGGGTGATGTGGGGCTCACGGAACAATGACCTGAACTACCATCTATTCTGTGCATACCACATTAAAATGTCCCAGCACAAAGAATGGGGGTGTTCAAGAAAGGCAGATTGAACACCAAAGCGTGGTTTCTGAAAAAAAAAAAAAAAAGCATTAAAAGAGAACAGATAAGTGTTCATAAACATTTACTGATATGGCATCGTTTTACTACTTGCTAATTAATTCATTAAGATTGATGAGGATTAAATCGGGATAGTGAGCTACTAGATAGAAAATGTTATTTCCTGATCCTACGCACTCACACTCGATAGGAGCCAAAGCCCTGGTTGTCAATGGTTACACCACTGTGATTCAGAAGAAAGCTGTTCCACATTAGTAAATTAGATAAAAAACACATTGTTACTTTCAACGTTAGCAAAAGCCACATGGTATGTTGCAACAGAGCAGAAAGATTTGTGAGCAGAAAATCTTTCCCTGCTAGGCCAGGTAGTCCAGATGACAACTCTCACACCCCAGGGCTGCAACCATCATCCTTGCTTTAAAAGTTGATTAAACCTGAAGAGATGGAATGGCGGCATTATGGAACATGAGAATAGATAAAGTGGAGAAACAATGAAGTACAGACTTCAGTCTGATTGAAGCTTGAAGACGCATGTGAAACAGCATGCTATTATGGCCCTGCTGGCATTAGCATCTGACTCTAGAATCACAGATTTCAGCAGAGAACCCGACAAGAGACTAGCATTGGCAGAGTAGGGAAGCAGAAGCGAAAGCAGAGCTGGAGAGACTGGGAGAACACCCTGTATATCCCACAGGAAAGGAAGGATTCATTTTCTTTTAAATCGGCTGCAGCAAAGGTCCTGACTTACCCAACAGCTGCATCAAATATAATCTTCTGATTTTAATCTAGAGGGTTGGCCCAGTTGACAAAGTGTTTGCCAGGCGTACAGGAGGGATTGAGTTAGATCCTCAGGGTCCATGTTAAAACAGTATTGGTTGTGGCTGGGCATGGTGAAACACCCCTTTAACCTCAGGTTTCCAGAGGTGAAGACAGGCTTTGCTCTGTGTGTCTGAGGTCAGTATGGTCTACATAGTGAATTCAGAACAATTGGGGCTACTTAGTGGGACCCTGCCTCATACAAATTACTTTAATTGGAAGAGAAAAGCTGGTTGTAGTGGCAAGTGCATTTATTCCAGCACTGAGGAGGTGGGAACTGGTGGATCCTGGGGTTTGTTGTGTAGGCCCTATTCCAAATAAACAAGGCAGGCCGCATTTAAAGAACCATGCCTGAGTTTGACCACCAGCCTACACATACACCCTCATACATAGTCCCTGTAATATACACATGCACTCAAGAGACTGGAAAAAACATAACTTCATTCAGACTCTTGGCAGGCGTCAGCATCAGGAAAGAAGCCAAGACCGGTTCTCTCATGAACTTGGGATAGATGATGTGTCAAAAGGAGATACAGATCAGTAATGAAAAGAAATCAATGTCCCCTGTGGTAAAGGGAGACATTAACAGGTACTTACAATGATAAATATTTGTATTTACACAGATTGGGATGCATACATTTTCTGGCTTTGGTGGTTGAGGGCTTATTTTTAATGCATACACTTGATAGCTTTCTAATGTCATTGCACAATTAAAAGGAACCAAGTATCCTTGCAGAAATGACTGATCCTAGGATTTGAGGTGGGGAGGTGGTGATGGTGTGTGTACAAGATGAGCCCAGAGCATCTGTTAGACGTAAGTAGTGCCAAGTGCAAAAAATAAAGTAATAACGTGAAATGGAAAGGAAACGAATGAAGCAAGCAAGCAAAGAAAGAACAAAGGAAAGGAAACACTCCAGTGTGCAGGCAGGTTGTCAAAGTGACATAGTAACTCAATAAACACTACCTGGAGTCCGGGAGGTGGCTCTCTGGGTGAAGCGCATGCTGTGACAGCGTAAGAAGTGGACCCCAGGATCTGGTGGACAAGCCACAAGGTCATGAAACCTGCCTGTAATTCCAGTGCTTCAGAGGCGACATGAGGTATCCCCAAAGCAAGGTAGCTAAGTCAGCTAGCCAAACTGGTGAACTCTGAGCTAGAGAGAGAGAGACCCTGTCCCATACATAAGGTAAGGGGTAACAGAAAAGGCCACGTCAAACTCCACACACACATGTATGCACACGCCTACAGTCACCTCCACATACACACCCCTATCAATCAATCAGTCTATCTATCTATCTATCTATCTATCTATCTATCTATCTATCTATCATATTTATATTTACACAGATTGGAATGCATACATTTCCTGGCTTAGGTGGTTGAGGGTTCATTTTTAATGCATACACTTGATAGCTTTCTAATGTCATTCCCCAATTAAAAGGAACCAAGTATCCTTGCAGAAATGACTGATTCTAGGATTTGGGAGGGGGGCGGCGATGGTGTGTGAACATGATGAGCCCAGAGCATCTGTTATGTAATAAATTTATTATGCATATATGTTATGCAGAATAGCTTTAAGCAACAAATGTAGATACATGGTCCTCAAGAAAGATCACATAACTACACAACCCTTGAATACAGACTTGGTGTCCGGGACCTTTTTGCTAAGATTATAGCATGTGCTGGGCTGGGGAGGAGATGTAACAATTACCATCTATTCAGTCCGCTCATCTGGGTTACTGTGGGAAGTAACCAGTTCATGTACTTCAAGTTGAGGTTCCATGCTATTAAGAGGTGTTGAAAGTTTTCATCTCTTGAATAATAGTTTATTTGCATAACCTTAGTTCCTCAGCCTTCTATTATTCACCTTAGAAGATGATTCACTAAACTGGTGAAGACCATTTATCATCACAAAAAGTCCACATGAAACCCTGGCAGATACAGAAGGGAAACGTTAGGCCCCACTGGCCTTCTTCATGGGTAGGCCTCTTGTCTTAAAAGACTTTTCCTAATCTAAGAGTGAATAAATGGGGGGAAACATCATAGACCTTTTATAACACAGAAAATAAAAATGAATATGTGTCAGCTCGTTAAAAGTTTCAAGATAATAAACCATAAGGAAACAAATCTAGATAGCACTGCTGCTCAATGCAAGAGCATGCATGTCAGAAGCCACGGAAAGTACTGAAGAAGCTCCCGACGCAGAAGCAGTGTGCAAAGACTGAATGGCCTTACCTTTCCTTTCAGTCTCTCTGCCTCATGCCCATATCAGCCCTTCCCTCTCTCTTTCGCTCCCCATCCTTTACTCCCCATCCGTTCACTCTCCTCCTTTACCCCTTCACTCTCCTCCCCACCCCTTCACTCTCCTCCTTTACCCCTACACTCTCCTCCCTCACCTCTCCACTCTCCTTCCTCACCCTTTACACTGCTCCCTCACCCTTCACTCTCCTCCCCACCCCTTCACTCTCCACCTTCACCCCTTCACTCTCCTCTATCACCCCTCACTCTCCACCTTCACCCCTTCACTCTCTTCTATTCACCTCTCACTCTCCACCTTCACCCCTTCACTCTCCTCTATTCACCCCTCACTTTCCACCTTCACCCCTTCACTCTCCTCCCCACCCCTTCACTCTCCTCTGTCACCCCTCACTCTCCACCTTCACCCCTTCACTCTCCTCTATTCACTCCTCACTCTCCACCTTCACCCCTTCACTCTCCACCCCACCCCTTCACTCTCCACCTTCACCCCTTCACTCTCCTCCCCACCCCTTCACTCTCCTCCTTCACCCCTTCACTCTCCTCCCTCACCCTTTCACTCTCTTCCTTCACCCCTTCACTCTCCTCTATCAACCCATCATTCTCCTCCTTCACCCCTTCACTCTCCTCCCTCACCCCTTCACTCTTCTCCCTCTCCCGTCACTCTCCTCCCTTACCCCTTCACTCCTCTTTCCCTCCATTCCCCTCCCCTTCCTTCTTTTACATTTTCTCTTCTCCCTTTGTTTCCTCATCTTTCCTTCTCCTCCCTTTCCTCTCCCTTTCAGACATTTCTTTCAGTTGAAATCCTCAGGTAAGACAAGATAATGTGTAATAATCAGCATTCCTCCAAAGCCTGTGGCACTCACTCACACAAAACAGTACGTGGATTATGGGCGCACCATGTGTAGTGGGCACAATTCAGGAACAAATTAAAAGGATGGTGTGCTGTGACCAATTGGAGTCATTGCTGTGGAAAACAAGGGTGATCCAAATATAAAAATCCATCAGTGTGTTATGCCAAATTAACAGAATGTAGGAGGAAAGCTCCAGAATAATGCCAATTAATGGAGAAAAAGCAGTTAAAAGGTCTATATGCTTTTATAACTGAACACTCACTATATTAGAGATAAAATAAATGCCCTCAATATTGCTGTATATCCATTATATGTGAAAATAATTCATTATGTATAAAAAGGCTTTCATACATTTCAATATGTATAGGAAATATATATTTCATATATAATAAAATGCTTTTCTTTCCTATTCAATAGGAAAACTAGAGATTTTTCTATTTGATTCATGAACTACACAAGGATGTCAATTTCATTATTCCTGTCCAAAATAGTACTGAAATTTGTAGCCAGAACAGTTGGGTGAGTGGATAAATAAAAGACATCCACACTGGAGAGAGAAGTGGAGTGACTTTCATGTATAGACGACATGGTCTTATGTGTAGAAGACCCAAAAGATTTCACAGAATGTTAGAGACAATACGTGACTTTACAAAGTAGCAGATTTCCAAACCAACACAACAGTCAATCTTTATTTCTATACTACTAACAGTGGAGAAGCAGAAGAAAAACCTTAGAAAACAATTTCAAATACAATAGCATAAACAGAATGAAATATTTAGAAATTAACTTGGCTAAGGAGGCAAAATAATTGTACACTGAAAACTATCAAACATTGCTAAATAAACTTAAAGCCATAGACCAATGGGATGAACTAGAAATCTGAATCGAAGCTCAGAAACCCAATTAGGGGATGAAAGCCAAGCCATGTGCAATGCCATATGAGCTCTCAAGGGTCCTAAATCACCATGATCTGGAAAAAAGAGAACGAGTTGGTGGATGAACATTTTCTGATTTCAAAATTTACTGAAAAGCTATAATAACACAAGCAGCATGCTATTAACATATAGATTTTTAGATCAATCAATAGAATGGAACAGATATTGCATCTTTGCATACATAGTCAGATAATATTGAGTAAGAATGCCAAGACCAATACAAATATAAACCTGCTTGGAAACAAAGACATTTGTGATCAACAATGCCCTGTCTCAGAGAGCCTCCATACAGAATGGAGAAAGATGTGGGTATGGACCCAAGGATTATGAAAGACAAAACTGTAAGATGTGTAGTACATCCTTAGTAGGTCATACTGTGGTTTTTTGTTTTGGTTTTTTTGTTTTTTGGGGTTTTTTGTTGTTGTTGTTAATTGTGGGAAGCAGGCATAGAGAGAATAGAAAGTTGGCAGACAGTCTGTGTTCAGCCCACGTTTGTACAACAGCACATCTGTCCTGCAGAGAAAGGGGAGTCCATGGGCTGGAGAGAGGCTTCCCATGCTAAGAGCATGTGCTGATCTTGCAGAGGACATAGTTCTAGCACTGATGACAGGTGGCCCACAACCTCCTCTAACTCTAGCTTTAGGGGATCTGATGAGGCACCTGAACCCATGTGCATATAAACACATTCACGTAAATAAAATTAAAATATTTGTTAAAGAGGGAGAAAGAATAGTTTGTGTGTTGGAGATTTCATAAATAGGCAAATTATCAGAGAAATTGCAATTCTAAATGTTTCTTCCATAGGACAGGGACCTCAGGCAGACGTCACACCCTTATTTCTTCACAAGGAAAGGCAGAATCCACAGACATGCAGGACTCACAGGTACTTCCTTTATGTCTCTCTTCCAGCTATTACTAGGTAGGAGGGATTGATGCTGCTCTGCTTTTTGTGACCTAATCACAGCGATCTAGACATGCATGGAAATACCTGAACACCAGTGTTACTCCAAAGTACAAGATGAAGGTCAAAGGCAAACATCTGAAGGCCTTGTGTGTCTCATGGTGGTCATTTTGTAGCAACTGTGAAATGCAAGTTTGAGAGTTTAATTTTATTTAAAATGTTAGCGAAAATGTTAGAGTGGCTGACTAGGCATTTTATCAACACCTCATCTATTTTAAAATCTCTTTTTTGGTATGTAAGTGTGTTTTGAATGTATGTGTGCATACCTGTATACACATGTGAAGGTCAGAAGAGGGTATCAAGTGTCTTGTTCTACCACTCTCCATCTTGTTCCTTTGAGGCAAAGTCCCAGGCTGAACCCAGAGTTAAGCTGGCAGCCCACAAGCCCCGAAGATCCTTCTGTCTCCATCCTCAGATCTCTGGGAGTACAGTTGTATACTGCTGTGCCAAGTTGTTACATAGGACACAGAATCCAAACTAGGCCTGTGCAGAAAACACTGATACCTGCTAAGCCTTCTCTCACCAAGTTCCCACCATCCCTTAAGATTTGATTTGTAACTCCTGAAAATGTCACCAGGATCAGAATCAATGTATACACCAAGGACATTTGCTTGTGTAGCAGTTTTCAACATGTAGATTTTATTAAATTATAATCTCATTAATTCATAAGCAAGGATCCAAGTTAAATTATTAACAAGTTAATTATTAAACAAGTCATCAGTGAATTCTAAGCTAAAAAGTTATTTGGGATTATGTGTTCTGACTAGTTCCTACCAGTGTAGACAGGTTGTGATCTCTGCACCCGATCTTCATGTATAAAGGAGGCTGTAGAAGTTACTTGGTTGTTTCTGTTGTTCTAACACCAAGACTTCTTGGAATTACTCTATGAATTGAAACATCAGTTCTTTCATTTTTAAAAATACTTGAGGCAGGGAAGATGGGTTAGTCAGTAAAAATCTTGCCACAATAACCCGAGTTCAGATGGTCATTCCTAACACCCACATAAAAAGCTAGGTAGATATTTACAATCCCAGCACTGGGCAAGAAGAAGGAGAAGTATCTATGGGTCTTGATGGTCAGATGTTCTAGACAAATGGGTAAGCTTCAGGTTCAGGGAGAGACCCTGTCTCAGAAACTAAAGCAGAGAGACCCTGAGGAAGATACCCGATATTGACTTCAGGGTCCCAGATAGACACACATAAGTGTGTACACACAAATGTTTATACACACAAATACACAAAAACACATACAAAGCAAACAAAAATATTTGAAGACTTAATGATACCACCACCCAGAACTATTTGTGTAGTTCCAAACCTTTCAATGGGAGCTTATTTCTTGTTCAAATTGACATTCTAAAACAGAAATGATTGTAACATTTCTGTGAGTCCCCAGTGGTATAGATTCAAGTCTTGGCTTCTGGTATTTGCAGGATCCAGATGTCAGCTTGCTTATGGAGTCCTAAAGAGATGGGGTATTGATAGCTAAGGATCAAGGGAAGGGTAGTAACAGAAAGACAGTGGTGTGGAAGGAAAGCTCTGTCCACCAAGAATATTTTCATTTGAATATTTGGCTTCAGAATTTTTGAAAAATAGACTCTTACTCACATTGACAAACCCCGTGTGCATTTTTACTACTTATGGACATTTACATTAAAAAGACATTTATATTATTTGTGGCTACTGGGAAGGTTGTTGTCTCCCTAACTAATCAGTTGCCTGCCAGTGGATTCCCTTCCCCTAACTGAACTGCCTTGTCTAGCCTCTGTGGGAGAGAACATACCTAGTCCTGCACTGACTTGATGTGCCAGGGTAGGGGAGTACCCAGGGAAGGGCTCCCACTTCTCAGAGGAGAAGGGGAGGGGGTTGAAGAAAGAAGCTGTGTGAGGTGGGGACTGGGTGGTGGTGATATTGGAATATAAAGTGAATAAATAAATAAATAGAAAACAATAAAAGAAGTCCTCTCCAAGCAAAAAAAAAAAAAAAAAAAAAAAAGACATTTAATGAGCTTGAGAGATGGCTCAGTGAGTGAGGCAATTACCTCATGATTGTGAAGACTCAGGGTTGGATCACTGGGGCTCACGTAATAGCCAAGCAGTGTAGAAAATGCGCCTGTACTTGCAGTGCTCCTATGTGAGCCAGACGGGAGAATAGATGGGAGCATCCCCAGAAGCTCATGGGCAAGCTAGCCTGGATTATGCACCAACATAAGCAAGGAGATGTTGTCTTGAACAAAGGACATGGCAAAGACTAATTAATACCTTAGGGTGTCCTCTGGTCTCCACATGTGGGTCATGGCAAGCACGTGTGTCCACACACACATCATTGTCATCATATATACACATACATGTACACACATACACACAGATCTTTTTAAAAATCTCATTTAATCGATTGATATACCATTTTATGCTAGATATAGAGATCCCAAAATACCTAGAGTGAGGTAATTAATGTCTATTTCCTTTTCTGATCCTTGTTACATGAAATCTTCAGAACATTCTTAGAGGACAGTATCACTACCCAGGGAAGTCATGAGGAGATTACCAAAGCCTGCAAGAAGGTCTTTCACTTTAAATGCTATTGGAGAAAGAACACCGTCTTTAAAATCCACCCAGAATTCAGGATGAAGATTCCTGTGAGAAAATATGTGTGAAGTCTTGTTAGTTTCGGAATTATGATTTTTATTGCAATAAATTTCAATGTTTTTACACCTTCTTGGAGGTTAAATTAAGCCATTACTGTGTCTTTCCTGACAGGTAAATTGCTTTTATCTGTCTCAATTATGAGTGGTTTTAAAAATACATTTATTGTTGAGGTTAGATAAATCATCTTTTCCTTATTAAAAGAATTAATTTTCTAAGCATTCTGTAATCTCATTGTACAATAAAAATTGAACAAGGTTATGGTTATCCTCTGATTAGCCATGCTAATTAGTGTCCACCTTCACAACGCCTTTGATTTGGATGCTTTCCAAAGAATATATTCTTTTGCATTGTAGACAAACCCTTAAAGAAGTTGGCTGTACTTATATGCCTTGCAATGTTAAGAAATAGAACCTTTATGAATAATAAGATGAAAATTTATGAAGGAAATAAATTTCTTGTTCATTAAAATTAATACAACCTTGTATCATTAACCACCCTCAGTAATAATGCCCCATCATTACTTTCTCTAACTTGTTAACTGTAGACGCCTACATAGATGAACAGAAAAACCTGTTTATCAAAGCTATTTGTCAGATTTATTTAAAAATCACACTATTTGGCAGTCATATCAATATAAATGAAGTATGATGATGAAGATAGATAATTAGATAGATAAACAGATGATAGATGTTAGACAGATGGTGGAAGATATAGATAGATGATAGATAGATAGATAGATAGATAGATAGATAGATAGATAGATAGATAGATAGATAGATAGAGGTAGAGATATGGGTATGTCTCAGCACATTAAAAATGGGAAGTCAAAAGATACGTGCTTGGGAAACTGTCCTGATGAATTTTGACTGTTGAGTTGATTGGGTTGGGAAAAGCCCAGGAGAATGATAAATTGCACATGTATGATATCTGTGAGGATGTCTCTAGAGATTAAGTCTGGCTTGTTGTGAGAGCTCTGATGACATAAAGGATGGATTAATTCTCTGATGGATTCATAATATGATGTCCGTGTCAAGAGGCGATAAAAGTAGCTAGGAGGACACAGTTGATTGAGGTAGACCTAGAGCATGTTGTGAGGTTATGTCTTCCTCTTGTCTCTTCATGTATCTCTCCCTGTTTTCTACACAGCATGAAGTTAGCAACCTCTTTCTCCATAAAATGCCACCATCAAAATGCTCTGCCTCACAATACACTCAGAATCAAGTGAACAGGCTGTTGTATCCAAAGGAGAGTGATTTGCATGCATAATGAAACCCATGATCTGGATAAGTTGGTTTGCAGCAAGTGGTAAAACAATACGTTGATTTAAGCTTTTATCACCCTTGAATTAATTGTCAAATCATGTTGGCTCAGGTTGCCCCAGGTCTCAGTCCCCAAAGATAAGCCACACTGCGGCAGTATTCCAATACTCTTGTTCTTAACATCCAAGCATACAACCTTTAATGGCTCCTTGAAGTGAAAGATGCCAAATATGTACTAACGTGCCACTTCTAGTCCTCATTCAGATTTCCACAGCAGAATTTTCTCCCACAGAAGTGCAGAAGAGCTAAGAATACACTGGAACGTGGAGGGTGCCAATTGTCTGCTTCTCCCAGCTGCGAAGCTGCTGTTTTGTTAACAAGAAGTTTAGCGGGATATTCATTCTCTACAGCACCACATCACAGCCAGAACAGAACATGGAAATACCTAGGCAGATGTTTAGCCTCATAGCGACGAACTTCACAGGATGCCAGCTCCGGTGAAACCAGAGTTCAATCACTCTGTTCTAATGGTCCTAGAGGGTACAGGGAAATGGATGGAGAAGCCAGAGAGGATGGTGGGGGTTGGACCTCCTATGGCTTGAAATATAGCATCAAAGTGAATTTTCTCTGTTCAAAGGATAGCATTGCAGGGAAGTTTACTAAATAAAGGTAAAGTTATAATTCAAAATGTGATCTCCCAGGAGCAAAAGGACACACTCATTCTGCCAATAACATGAAAATCACCAAGCAGAGGAGCCATTCTTGTTGAAACTGTACTGGTTTGTAGAGAGGTGGCTTAGAGTACAGTCCAAAGTTGGCTACAAGAAAAATAAAACTGGGTGGAGAATGCTCATAAGAAACCATCAAAGAACACACAGAGAAAGAGCTAAGGATTAAGAAATCGTGAGCCACTTCAAGGCATGGGTTTATTTCATTGCTATTGAAAGTCATACTCTACTGTTAAATGTCATGGCTCCTCACCTTGAACTCTATCCCACCTCCAACCTGTTCCATCCCAAAGTCACCCTTCCGTCCCCAGTAGAAGTAGAGTTGCTCACCTGCTATTTCTAAAACTACTATTAATAGAGCCCCCCAAACACTCATGTCTGCTGAACAAGTCACCGAAAATAGCGGCACATTGCAATCTGCTGCTGAAACTTGTCAATTAAAATAATGGATCTTTAGTTGCAATCGTTATCACAGTTTGACTTAAAAGTGAGCAGATGAATTATGGTGAGGGTAAAGGAAGGACAAAGGCAAAAAGAAATTTGTCAAAGGATCCCCAAATTGGCTTGGTTTTCAAAGAGGAATAGGGATGTAGGAAAGTAATGTAGGCTACTGTCTCATTGACCTTACACTGGGCACTGCCTCCTAGGACAGAACAGAAGACTCATAGATACTAAAATATCTTTGTAAATGCATATTAATGATACTCAATGGGAATAAACACAAATTCTGCAGTCAAGTTTAAGCTATGACATGAAGGCCAGCAGGTTGATTCAGGGACTTGTCATTAAGCTTGCACACATAAGGATGACCTGGGGACCCAGATAGTGAAAGGACAGAACTGACTCCTACACGTCGTCGTCCTCGGACCTCTCTACATACATGCACACTGCGACATGTGTGCACCTGTCCCCAATAAAACGAACGTGTGAAGGGATGAATTAATCTTAAAATAACCCGTGTGAGTCAATACCTACAAATCAAAGGCAGAGATAATACTTAGCACTTCATGTTTGTTGTTTCCAATACAAATGTTTAACATGTCATTGAAGGATAAAAATGTCTTCATATGATTTATGTAAGAATGCATGTGATGGCCATGTATGAGAGAATTACCTCTTGACAAAATAACCAGAGCCCAGATTAAGCAGCAGAGTAGTAAAGGGATCTAGAAGCTTCTAGCTTCCTCTCTTCACTGACCATCGAGCCCAACAAGATCCAGTTTCCTATATTTGGTTCTCAAAGGTTATTGTACCTCAATTTCCTGATTCACACACACAGAATAGCCTTATATTTAGTCTTTTTTGCCTGGTTTCCAGAAATCTTCCAGGCCTTCCTTGCTGGCTTTGAGTGCTCAAACACTCAGCTTCATACTGTGAGCACAGCTGGGCTCTCAGCCTCTACAGTGTGCGACAACCATTGTTCCACCTCCGAGCTCACATCCCATAAGGCTGCTTAGTAAATCCCCTTTGTATTTTGGTGGGAATGAATGAATAAATGACCATTTAAAGGGATTTTACATTTTTAAGGAAAAAATTTTTAAGGAAAAAGTTTTAAGTATAAAAATAAAAGTATTTTTAATTGAGCCCCTTAATATGATAAGAACTAGCCTGTGTTTGGTTACTAAACACTTCCTTTTGGTGAGACTTTTTTTTAATATATGGTTAGAACAAATCTTTAGATGACCTCACCAAGATCAGGAAACTGATATCTCAAGACTAAGGAATTTTCATTGTCTCTATTACTCTACCCTTTAATATTTGCAATTAGTTTCATGCTCTGGTAGTATCTCATTTAAAATATCTCATTAGATACTTTAAAAAAGTATCTAACTCCCCCTTTTAGTGAGATAAGCTCTACAGCAGCTGCTACCTTTTGGTTGCTTCTGATTTGTATGACTGCTCTGTTAGGCTGCTGAAACACTGTCCCATACATTGCTCAGATGCCATTCTGTGCCTGCAAGTCTTCAAGGACCCATTTCACACAGTCTTTTATTTCCAGGGATCTAAGCATTCTGCACAAATAGCCCTCCACCAAATGCCTGGATTTTCTATAACACAAAGTCCCATTGGCTCCTGTGTCCTGACACTGAAAGCCCCATCTGCAAAGCATTAGCCACCTTCACCTTCCGTCCCTCTTCCTCGTGATAACAAGATGTGGGTCGACTCCATGTTCTGGAAACTGCTTTCTCCTGTGAGTTTTTAAAAGCCAATTGCCCTTTTCTTTCCTTGAGGCTGTCCACAGAGGGTGACCTCTGACCCAGAGGCACACCATCCTGTCTTCTGCATGGTGACTCTAGTTGCTTCTCATTGCACTCTCTACTTTGCATTATGACTAATGCAAAGGTAGATGCCTGTGTTTGCAGCTACAGGAATAGCAAACGCAGAGGTGTTGAAAACGCTGTCATTGTAGTCTGCAGAGGACTCTGTCAGCATTTTTTTTTTTTTCAGAAGAAAACAGCAGGGGCTTTTTATAATGTAACTTTAATTACAATGGCCAAGCACCCTGGCATGGTCTGAGGAGATGCTTATGATACACCTGCCATGAATAATCTGAAATGCCTCAAGACAAGTCTGGCAAGTGGGGCCACCTTCCAGGTGTCAGCCAACAGTTTTTTCCCCTGCGCACTCTCCTCTGCATGCTATTGGCCCAGCTACTTGAATGCAGAGTAACAAAAAAGAATGGACAACCACAGTCCATGATGTCAGGTGACCAAAACCATGTAGCAAAACCGCCATGCTCAAGACACCCCCAAATACTTCCAATTTTCAGCTGTAATATAGAAGTCCAAATTGATGAAATAAAATGTAATGGCCATTGCTTGTCTCTATCAGGAAGCTAGGAGATTTCTATTTCAAACCTGACCTTCAAAAGCCTACTCAGATAATGAATCTCAAAATACAGCCATTGGGGGGCAACACAAAGACTAGCCTGGGGTTCTTTGTCTGTTCTGTGTGGTGGGGGAAGTCAAAGGCACAATAAACAAAATTCAGGTATGGCCTATAATCTGGTTTACCCAGAGACTAATTCAAGGCTGAGGAGGTGTTTAAATTAGAGAATAAAAGCAAGCAAGTCCTACTTGCTGATATTTCCTCTCACATTTGAAGGTAATTTAAAGTGTCTAATCGTCAGATAGTAGTCAGTAATAACAGTCACCAGGACTTCCATAAATTCCATATTTTAAATATAACTCATGCAATGTGGTTGAGAAAAAAACAAACAAACGGAAGACTCCTTAAACTCTCAGGGTAGGTTGTTTTGTGAGTAAATACAATCATGAAAGTAAAGTTATAAGGTACTGTGGACATTTGGATGAAATAAAATACGCTTAGACATTCTAACGTAGATTGTGTGATGTGTGTGCAGAGGCATGCACTCACGCGTATGTGTGTGTGTGTTTGTGTGTATGTATGTGTCGGGGGGGGAGTGTTTGAAGCAGAGTCTCATTTTTGCCCAGGCTGGCTGTGAACTTGCCGCTTGGCCCAAACCAGCCTTGGACCCCTAACCCTCCTACCATAAAGCCGTAAATTCTGGGATTGTAGGCCTGAACCTCACTGTGCCCGGGTGGAAGAATAATTTTTGTCCATTATAAACGCAGTTTTTCTCTCGGGACTTAACATTTTAGGGTCTCAACCCCTTGCTCCCTGGTGTTCCCCTCAACTGAATAGGAGTATAAGGCTGACAGATTTCACTTGTGACTGGGTGTGTCTGTCTCGGCACACGACATGGAAATTACTGATCCAGTGCTACGTGTTGTATGCCTCATCATCCAATGGAAGCAAACCTGCCACAGGTCGAACGTCATTAACCCCAAATTCCCACATGTAACAGTGTTCTCAAATCTAGTTTTACATCTCATATTGACAGATATTATGAGAGGAAAATTCTACATCTAAGGTAATCATTAATTTCTGTGCTACTCATTAAAATACAGACTCACTAACGATATCAAGTAAAGAAGCTGTACAGTTAAGGTATATATAAAGCATAAATAGTTTTCCTGTTTAGACTACTCCTCCAAAAGATCTTTCTATGTACGTGAAGATCTTCCAACATATGGGACCATTTGGGTTTCAAACATTTTAGATAAGGGACAACCATTCTTTAATATCGATTATCAACCAGTCACAATAAATCTAATACAAAGGATCGTTATCATTCTGCTTTTCTCCTCATATGTCCTGCTAACTCATGCGTGGCAGGGAAGTAAGAGGACATTAGAACCAGTAGCAGACAAATGATGGATGAGTCATACATTGGACTGAGTGTTGGTTTATTTAATTAGCTTATTAGAGTTCTCTGGAAACAGGCACTGTGAAAAATTAATATATACAAGAATATTTATCCATCCAATTAGGAAAACATAAATTAGTCACATCATCTATGTTGTAAAAGCCACAACTGCCAAAGGGAATTAAACAAACAGACAGCTAATAGGAATAAATGTTGTGCAGGGCATCTGGATGTCCTGCATACAAGGTTGGTGAGCAATGGAGCAAACCCCCTAAACTTATTCAACGACAACTTCCTCAGAGTGCATCAGAATAAAATCACTCATAATAATCCATGTCACTCGTCAACTATTATTTATTTTACTTCAAGCGTACATGTGGGGTTATGTGATCTTTATAGCAGTGGAGCTAACGGAATTTCTTAGCTTTATTTTATATTTATAATTGTATTAGAGCTGAGACTTTTAAGGATTGTCCTTTTCTGATGCATTTTTGAAAGGACATAAATTCTGCTTGAGTTCATCATGGTTAAGAGAATCGACCACCTGTTAGACAAGGAGTGCCGTTGTATTGAACAGGCTTTGAAAGCCTACAAAAACTTGCCCTAGAATCCACCCTATCAGAACCTCATAGACTCTGAAAGGGGCTTACCCCACTGCAAACAATGCCTCTGATCTTTCTTTTTCACTGACTGACCATTAAAATCATAGAATGTGGACTATAACAAAAATCACATAATGTAATGCTATATCTTTCTATAACCTGTCTGGGCTTAACTGTTTTAAAAGCATGTGGTCTATGATAATTTTAATAAATGTTAAAGTTGAAATGAGTATCCCTGTCTGGGAAGAGGCTGTAGATCTGGGTATAATCTTCCATTTACCTCTACATCTTGAATAATGGTCTGTGAGTTCTCATATGCATTTTAGGACCCCTATAATTTCAGAGCACTGGGAATATCTGTCAGTTCAGTGGTTACACCACCTTGGGAGACAGAACATGTGTAAAGCAGAGCAGAAAAGCTGGTGAATTTAATGAAAATAATGGCAGGCATTCATGAACCTTTGGTGGAACACACACACACACACACACACACACACACACACACACACACACACACTCACACACACACACACATATACATGCATGCGCAGGCATGCACCCACACACTGAGTGGGTGTCTGAAAGATGCTAAGCATGTATTGATGATATCAGCAGCAACGTTTAATTCTGTGGTCAGTCCATTGAAACCTCAGGAATGCCTGACTGTCGATCTACACATGTGCAATGGCAGCAACCAACTGACAACTTGTATTTCTTCTTTTCAGAACGACCTGTTGAAATCAGTGTCCATTTTCCTGTTGGATGATATATTCTTTAGATGTTTAATTTTTTGAGCTCTGATTTTCCCCACCTACTCTAGGCTGTTGTCTTCCTGTTGGTGATTGGTTCCTTTGACATGAAGAAGCTCTTTAATTTCTTGCAAATTCTTTTCTGAATTCTTGATGTTATTTTCTGTGCAGTAGAGGTTTTCCTTTGTTTTGTTTTGTTGTTTGCTGTTTTTTTAAATCATTGCCTGTGGCTACATCTTGAGATGTTTGCCTACATTTACATCCAGTAGTTTTAAAGAGTCAGGTCTGATACTAAGGCCTTTGATTCATTTTGAATTAATTTTTGTGCAGGGTAAGAGATATAGATCTAGTTTCATCCATGTACATGTGGATATCCAGTTTTTCCAACACCATATTGAAGAGGCTTGATATTCTTTAACGGAGAGTTTTACACCTTTGTCAAAAGTTAGGTCATGAGTAAGAAGTCCAACTCTTATTTATTTATTTTTTTTTAAAAAGCTATTAATTGTGAACTTGCTTATAGTTTTAGAGGTTTAGTCAATAATCAAGGCTGCAAGCAGACAGGCATGGTGCTGAAACAATATCTGAGACCCTTAAAACCTGATCCATGTATTGGATAAAAGAGAGACACTGGGCCTGGTGTGGGATTTTAAAACCTCAAAGACCACCCACAGTGACACACATTCTTCAACAAAACCACACCCCTAATCCTTCCCAAACAGTCCTACTTCAAGGTGACTAAACATTTAAGTATGTGAGTCAACAGGGAATAGTGTCATTCAAAATTACCACATTCCCCAAATTGGACTTGGGTGGAATTGGAATTTTCTTTGCCATTGATGTCATATAAAGGGGGAACATGTTTCCCCCCAGGGAAAAGGGGTTCCCACAACAACTGCTTATGAATGCAGTAATGCACTTGTTAAAGAACACTTTTTTCAGAAACTTATAGACCTGAGTTCAATTTTCTGTTTCTATTGTTTGTAACCAATTACCTTCCAGTCTAAATGTTCTTGTGTGTGAATAGAGCTAACAATATCAAACCTAAATTCTACAGTTGTTATGAAGGTGAAATTATAATGTTTGCTTTGCACATTGCAAAAACATTACATGGGGGCTGGAGAGATGGCTCATTGGTTAAGAGCACTGACTGCTCTTCCAAAGGTCCTGAGTTCATTTCCCAGCAACCACATGGTGGTTCACAACCATCTGTAATGGGGATCCGATGCCTTCTTCTAGTGTGTCTGAACACAGGTACAGTGTACTCACATATAAAATAAATAAATCTTTTTTAAAAAAATTGCATGTTTTAGAGTTATGTGACAATCAGTGAGTCACGGATAAAGTTCTCTAAGAACAGAACTGAGAGTTCTGTTTGAGCCATTTAGCAGTATTTTTCAGTGTGGTGTCCTATTACATTTGCAGGATGTCTACTGGTTGGCTAAACACACTAGATGTTCATTTCTTTTATCAATTGTAGAGTAATTTGAGAGGACTCTATTTTCATGTTGGGAATTATTGAACACGGACATCAGTTAGCTTGTTTCCCAAAGCAGAACACTGAGAATGATAGCAGTACAATGAAGGCAAGAGCAGTACAGCTAAGATTTCAGCCCACCCTGACATAAGTGCAGTTAGATAGCATTTCTTAGTAATTCCAAGAAGCCCTTAAAAATCCAGCCCCTCATTCTTCCTAAGCAGCTACATTCTTCACCAATCTCATCTGGTTACATGAGATGTTCTTCTCCTCGGATCTGCTGACTATTGTAAAGAAACCCAATAAGGTGCTATTTAAAAATTAAATGAATTCAAATTAAATACTATTAAAGTTTGGCCTGGTAAGGTGGCTCAAGGATAATAACGCTTTCCACGGAAGCTAGAGAATCTGAGTTTGGACTCAGAGTGGAAGGAAAGAACCAGCTCCTAAAAGTGTTCATCTGACTTCTACATGTACACAGTGAAGCATGTGTGCCTGGATTCCTAGACATGTAACACACACACACACACACACACACACACATTCATGCATGAACACACACACTCACACAAACACACACACGTGCACATACATGCACACATGTACACACATGTGAGCACACACCACACACACGCACAACTTTTATTTTTTAAATAAAATAAAAGTTTCCTAGAATTTCACAAACATATAACACACACACACACACATACAGGCACATGCGTGCACACACTAAATAAAATAATTTCCTAGAATTGTCAGTTACATTTCAAATGCTTGCTTTCTACCTGTGCCCAAGGGCCACTGAGGAACAACATGGACAATGGAACATTCCCAACATGGCAGGGGGCCCTTTGGACAGAGCTGCTCTAGAAGGCTTTTTAATTGCTGAGACTGTATCCTAGGAGCATCACAGGCTTTGTTTCTTCTCCATGGCCATTCAAATCACAACAGACCCTTTAACTCCTGCAGCCTGCATTTAGCCACTAGTCAGGGGCTACAGCTGAGGAAAAGACTCCAATCCTGTTGTCTTTGTTCTTTGTGTGCCCTGTGCTGTGGCAAAGAGAATGGAGTCCCGTTTCCCTCCCCTAAATAGAAGGTTGACATCCATCCTCTCCTGACACATCCAGCATTGTTTTGAATCAGAATGACTCAGTACCTAAAAATAATCTTAAGGCGCCAAATGAAAGTATATCAGAATCATAATTGCCCACCAGCAAACCCCTGTAACCACTCACTGGTATTAGCTAAACTCTGAGATTCACAATGATTTTCTGAATCCTTAAGCTCCATACTTTTCTTATATTCAAAGAAGGAAGGGGCTTTCATTAATAAGCATTTATCTCAGTTTTAAAGAAACTGATTGGGATGGTTTGTATATGCTTGGCTCAGGGAGTGGCACTATTTGGAGGTGTGGCCCTGTTGGAGGAAGTGTGTCACTGAGGATGTGGACTTAAGACCCCCATCCTAGCTGACTGGAAGTCAGTCTTCCATTAGCAGCCTTCAGATGAAGATGTAGAACTCTCAGCTCTGCCTGCATCATGCCTGCCTGGATGCTGCCATGTTCCCACCATGATGAACCTCTGAACCTGTGAGCCAGCCCCAATTAAGTGTTGTCCTTTATAAGACTTGCCTTGGTCATGGTATCTGTTCACAGCGGTAAAACCCTAACTAAGACACTGGTTAATAGGAGAAAACATTTTTAATAAATACTCTAGAGCTTAGTAACTGTTGGGTAAGGATCGTCAGACACTTTATTTTATTACTCTGTGACTCCTTAACCGGAGCCTGAGTAAAGAGGTATGTGCATGTGTGTGTGTGTGTGTTCAGAAGTCAACATAAGTGTCCTTCACAATTACTCTCCAACTATTTTTTTTCTGAGACAAGATCTCTCTCTGAATGGAAAGCTCTCAAGTAGAATGGAGCCAAAGAGCTCTAGGCAACCACCTGCCTCCTTCCCTCAGGACTAAGAGTTTAGGCGCACACGCTATTGTGTCTTTGCCCTCTTCTCTTATATATCTCATCCTGACTGCAGCTTCCCTCCTCTCCTCACAGCCCCGCCCGCCCCTCCCCACTCCTCCACAGAAGGGCAGGCTTCCCAGGGATAGCAACCAAATTTATTCTATCAGGTTGCACTAAGAATAGACTGATCCCATCATATTAAGGCTGTATAGGCAACTCAGTTAGAGGAAAGGTGATTCAAAAGCAGGCAAAGAGTCAGAGACAGCTCCGACTCCTACTGTTGGGGTAACTTGGCCTCCACTGTGTTTTTTATGTAGATGCTGGAGATTTAAACTCAAGTTCTCATGGTTGCGTTGCAAATAGTCTGTCAACTTAGCCATCTAGACCCTGTTGATTTCGAGTTGAAAAAGTGAGATCACCAAAGGATTACATCTGTCAATTTCTGAATAATACTTGCAAAACTCCAAAACAATTGGAAATGAAGCAACACACTATTAAATGACACACGCTTCCAGAAGGAAAAATATTTTTTAAAAAAGTAAAAATAAAAGTAACATCAAATTTTGTAGGAAGTGAGAAAATAGTATAATTAATAAATTTTTTGATGTTGAACTAGTTTTTCATAACTATGTTACCATAGTACAGCAGCAGCAGCAGCAGCATCACCACCACCACCACCATCATCATCCCAGAACTGGGGTAATCCATCCTTTAATGTGCTAAAAGGGAAAAAAAAAGAGAATTCAGTGGAGAAAAAATAAAATTTTCTAAGAAACAGCTGGCACATCTGAATATCTACATGGAAAAAATGCATTTATACAGGACTTTCATGTTTCAGAAAACCTAACTCATCATTGATGATAATTTGAAATGTAAAATATAAAGACTAAAAAGCTTCGAGGAGATAGCATGTAGGACAAACCAGCTGATATCAGTGTTGGTGCTTCCTGAGAAAGCATAAGGATCTGAGTTCAGATGCCTAGAGCCCATGGAATAGCCAGGCTATTGGTGAATAGCTGTAACCCAACACCACAGGGATGCTCTGTGGGAAGACAGCCAGATCTTAGGAGATTGCTATCTAGCTAGTTTGGGTAAAAAATGGAAGCTTCAGATTGAGGGAGAAACCCTGACTCAAAAACTAATATGAAGAGAAATATGTGAGTCAAGTCAACCTCTGACCTTCATACAGATACACACATGTAAGTGCACTGCCATACACACTTCACTGCCCTGCCCCGCCTCCCCAAACATACACCTCTGTCTCTCTGTCTCTCTGTCTGTCTGTCTGTCTCTCTCTCTCTCACACACACACAGACACACACAGAGTATACCTCTGTCTCACACACACCTCTCTCACACACACATACACACCTCTCTCATACACACACCTCTCTCACACCTCTCTCTCACACACATCTCTTTCTCACACACACCTCTCTCTCTCACACACACACCTCTCTCACATACACACAACTCTCTAACACTTAGCTATCTCTCTTTCTCTCTCTCTCTCTCTCTCTCTCTCTCTCTCTCTCTCTCTCTCTCTCACACACACACACACACACACACACACACACATACATCATATAACACAATTAATAGAATGGCTGAAGTTTATTGTGTAAACAAGAAAAGATGGAGAGTTGTGGAGAGTTGTTTTGTTGCTGTTGGAGGGACAATGGCAGGATGGTTAGTTTAGAAGATAATTTACCAATGCCTTAGGAATCTATGTATAGTCTTATATCACCTTGTGACTGTTCTTCTTGGCATTTACACAGGTGAACTGGAAATGTGTTCCTTCATACAAACCTGCTCAAATATATTCATACCAGATTTGTTTGCAGTTGCCCTGGAGAGAACCAAATGATGACGTTTTGTGAATGGATAAACAAATGATATTATGGCAAATCAATACAACAGAATTTTATACACTAATAAGAACATTGTTTAATAAGCTACAGAAAGATAGAAGGACTTCAAATGAATATTGCTAAGACAAACTACGTAGAGTTTAAAAATTGTTGTCAGGGTTAGGAGGTATGCTCATGAAGAGATACGGTGTGCACATAGTAGGGCTATGGGATGATTCTGTCCATGTGATGCTCTATTAGTAAATATGTAGTAGCACCTCTATATTAAAACTTGTAGACTTGGACCATGTACCCGTGAACCCTAATTTACACTATGGACATTACTTGCTAGAATAATTCATGTATAATTTTGATTCAACCCTTGTAAAGCAAAGTGCTAGTAACAGAGGGAGACTGTGTTACAGACAGCATCATTAGATTAGTATATTGAGAGCCCTTTTTGCTTTAAAGGTCTTGAAGCTACGAGAGTTCCCTCCTAGTCTTTTTAAAACACTAGTGTAATGACTGACTAGCAGAACAAGTTGAGTTGTTTTCTCGTGATGTGGCTTTGGGACGGAAGCTATGATGATCACATTTGGGGAGCTGTATATGAGTGTGTTGTCATCCTGACAAATGTCTTAGTCACTTGTAAGAACTGACATCAGCTTCAAAGGATGTCAGACTTACAGCAAGAGGAGTTGGGACTGAGTCTCCATCTCAAATATTATTTCCTAAGTAGTTCTATCTTGTCTGTCTGCCATATGACTAATGGTTAATGCATTTGAAGATGTCATCATTCTTGCATTTACTGAGACTTTGAACTTAAACAGAATTCTTATCATTTCATATCTGACAATATCTCTGGAAAATGTTGGAATTAAAAAGAAATGTATTAATAATCTCCAAGAAAATGTTATTGTGTCAGTAACGATACACTGAAGTGTGTGCACCCCAAATTCAACCTGTTCCTTTCCCAAAATCATAAAAAATATTCACACACAGCTGTCCGCATAAACAAAACTGTGCCCTGTGCGTCATGGAAAAAGGATTTGTAAAGACTAAACCAGAAGCATAGCTGAGTCAGTCCTACACAGGTTAACAGGTTACCCATTCTGTGTGAATCAGCATAATCCAGGCAGCCTGAACAGTGTGAACCAGGAAACGTGTGGTAAAGACGTGGCAATTGGAAGCTATAGCTTTAGGATGCTGCCAACTGCACATAGTTAGGTTGAACACTTATGTGGTATCAACTGGCTTCCCCTGGCAACAGTGTACTACCTGTGGATCTCATGAGATAATGCTATATATCTTAAATATCTACAATAAGATGCATTCTTAAATGAAAACGTGCAATATTAGCACATTATTAAAGACAGCCCACATGTAAACACTGTTGGGGCAGGAAGGAATGTGCTCAGTCTGTAGTTGTTAAACCACCCGACTCAACGCCTGAAAGCTCATGGAGAGTGGGTTTTTAGATCCATGTGTAATTAGCTATTTCTGTGCTCCCCTGAAGTGTGTTAAATGTTTGGGTTTTCTGCTTTGCAACAGGTGGTACATAGCTGGGCACTGACAAATGTTTGAAAGCCAGAAGCCACCAGCAAGCACCCTCTTTTCCACATTCCTGTCATTTCCCATAACGCTGAAGGACACTCTGGGATGATAGTTCAAAGACCATTCACCAACACTCAGAAAATATGCCTTCGAGTCTGTGCCACAGAGCTCCATAGCCAAATAGTGCCAGGAGAAAGCTAACATCCCAAGAGTATGGGAAAGCCCATGAGTGGAGATAAGGCGAGCACCACTGCTCAGCTGGACCAGCCCAGAATCCTCAGGACACAGGGACCAAGGAACAGCCTGGAACAGGAGCCTTCCAGTTTATACCTGTGGTCTGTGCCACACAGCTCCATACCCAAATAGTACAGGGAAAGAGTTACCCTTCCAGGAGTGTGGACAAGCCTGTGATCAGATGTAAGACCAGTACTTGTGCTCATAGGGACCTGCCTGGAACCCCCAGGACCCAGGGACCTACAAGCAGCCTGAGACAGGAGCCTTCTGGTTTCCTTCTGCGGCCAGGGACCTCAGTCTGTGCCACAGAGCTCCACAACCAAGTAGCACCAGGGAGAAAGCTAGCATCCTAGGAGTGTGGATAAGCCTGTGAGTGGGGGTAATGTCAGCACCTCTGCTCAGAGGGACCTGCCCAGAACCTCCAGGACACAGGGACTGAGGATGAACATAAACATTCAAGAAGCCTACAGAACTCCAAATAGATTGGACCAGAAAAGAAATTCCTCCTGACACATAATAGTTCAAAACACCAAATGCACAAAACAAGGAAAGAATATTAAAAGCAGTAAGGGAAAAAGATCACGTAACATATAAAGGCAGACCTATCAGATTTCTCACCAGAAAGTTGCAACATCCTGGACAGATCTCATACAGACCCTAAGAGAATACAAGTGCCAGCATAGGCTGCTATACCCAGCAAAACTCTCAATTACCATAGATGGTGAAACCAAGATATTCCATGATAAAACCAAATTTACACAATATCTTTCCACAAACCCAGCCCTACAAAGGATAATAGATGGAAAATGCCAACACAAGGAGGGAAACTAGGGTGCTAGAAAAAGCAAGAAAGTAAGCTTCTTTCAACAAACCCAAAAGAAGGTAGCCACACAAACATAAAAATAACAACAAAATAACAGGAAGCAACAATCACTATTCCTTAATATCTCTTAATATCAGTGGACTCAATTCCCCAATAAAAACACATAGGCTAACAGACTGGATACATAAACAGGACTCAGCATTTTGCTGCACATAGGAAACGAACCTTAGTGTTAAAGACAAAATCTACCTCTGAGTAAAGAGCTGAAAAGCAATTTTCCAGGCAAATGGTCCCAAGAAACAGGCTGGAGTAGCCATTCTAATATCAGAAAAAATTGACTTTCAACAAGAACCATCGAAAAAGATAAGGAAGGACACTTCATACTGATCAAAGGAAAAATCTACCAAGATGAACTCAATTCTGAACATCTATGCTCCAAATGCAAGGGCACCCACATCCATAAAAGAAACTTTACTAAAGTTCAAAGTACACATTGCACCTCACACAATAACAGTGGGAAACTTCAACACCCCACTCTCATCAATGGACAGATCATGGAAACAGAAACTAAACAGAGACAGAGTGAAACTAACAGAAGTTATTGACCAAATGGATTTAACAGATATCTATAGAATATTTCATCCTAAATCAAAAGAATATACCTTCTTCTCAGCACCTCATGGTACTTTCTCCAAAACTGACCATGTAATTGGTCACAAAGCAAATCTCAACAGATATAAGAAGATTGAAATAACCCCATGCCTCCTATCAGATCACTACGGTTTAAGGCTGGTCTTCAATGGCAACAACAACAACAGAAAGCCCACATACACATAGAAGCTGAAAAACACTCTACTCAATGATAACTTGGTGAAGGAAGAAATAAAGAAAGATATTAAACACTTCCTAGAATTTAATGAAAATGAAAGTACAACATACCCAAACTTATGGGAAACAATGAAAGCAATGTTAAGAGGAAAACTCAGCTCTGAGTGCCTCCAAAAAGAAACTGGAGAGAGCATACACTAGTAGCTAAACAGCACACCTGAAAGCTCTAGAACAAAAAGAAGCTAATACACCCAAGAGGAGTAGAAGGCAAGAAATAATCAAACTCAGGGCTGAAATCAACCAAGTAGAAACAAAAAGAACTATACAAAGAATCAACAAAACCAGGAGCCAGTTCTTTGAGAGAATCAATAACATAGATAAACCCTTAGCCAGACTAACCAAAGGGCACAGAGACAGTATCCAAATTAACAAAATCAGAAATGAAAAGGGAGATATAACAACAGAATCTGAGGAAATTCAAAAAATCATCAGATCCTAATACAAAAACCTATACTCAACAAAATTGAAAAATATGGATGAAATGGACAAGTTTCTAGACAGATATCAAATACCAAAGTTAAGTCAGGATCAGATAAAAACCATCTAAACAGTCCCATAACCCCTAAAGAAATAGAAACAGTCATTAAAATTCTCCAAACCAAAACAAGCTTAGGACCAGATGGGTTTAGTGCAGAATTCTATCAGACCTTCAAAGAAGACCTAATACCAATACTTCTCAAAATATTCCACAAAATAGAAACAGAAGGAACACTACCCAATTCATTCTATAAGGACACAGTTACACTGATACCAAAACCTCACAAAGACTCAATATACAAAGAAAACTTCAGACCAATTTCCCTTATGAATATCGATGCAAAAATATTCAGTAAAATTCTTGCAAACTGAATCCAAGAACAAATCAAAATGATCATTCATCATGATCAAGTAGGCTTCATCCCAGGAATGAAGGGATGGTTCAATACCCTGAAATCCATCAATGTAATCCACTACATAAACAAACTCAAAGAAAAAACCACATGTCATTCCATTAGATGCTGAAAAGCATTTGACAAATTCAACATCCCTTCATGATAAAAGTCTTGGAAAGATCAGGAATTCAAGGCCCATACATAAACATAGTAAAAGCAATATACAGCAAACCAGTAGCCAACATCAAACTAAATGGAGAGACACTTGAAGCATTCCCACTAAAATCAGGGACTAAACAAGGCTGTCTACGCTCTCCCTATCTATTCAATATAGTAATTGAAGTTCTAGCTAGAGCAATTAGACAACAAAAGGAGGTCAAATGGATACAAATTGGAAAGGAAGAAATCAAAATATCACTATTTACAGATGATATGATCATATAGTTGAGTGATCCCAAAACTCCACCAGAGAACTCCTACAGCTGATAAACAACCTCAACAAAGTGGCCGGATACAAAATTAACTCAAACAAATCAGTAGCCTTCCTATACTTGAAGGATAAACAGGCTGAGAAAGAAATTAGGAAAATGACACCCTTCAAAATTGTCACAAACAATATAAAGTATCTTGGTGTGACTCTAACCAAACAAGTGAAAGATCTGTATGACAAGTACTTCAAGTCTCTGAAGAAAGAAATCGAAGAAGACCTCAGAAAATGGAAAGATCTCCCATGCTCATGGATTGGCAGGATTAACATAGTAAAAATGGCCATCCTGCTGAAAGCAATCTACAGATTCAATGCAATCCTCATCAAAATTCCAACTCAATTTTTCATAGACTTAGAAAGAGCAATTCTCAAATTAATTTGGAATAACAAAAAACCCAAGGTAGCAAAAACTATTCTCAACAATAAAAGAACTTCTGGGGGAAATCAGCATCCCTAACCTCAAGCTGTACTACAGAGCAGTAGTGATAAAAACTGCATGGTATTGGTACAGTGACAGGCAGGAAGATCAATTAAATAGAACTGAAGACCCAGAAATGAACCCACACACCTATGGTCGCTTGATCTTTGTCAAAGGAGCTAAAACCATCCAGTGGAAAAAAGACAGCATTTTCAACAAATGGTGCTGGCTCAACTGGTGGTCAACATATAGAAGAATGCAAATTAATCCATTCCTATCTCACTGTAAAAAGTTCAAGTCCAAGTGGATCAAGGACCTCCACATAAAGCCAGATACACTGAATCTAATAGAAGAAAATGTGGGGGAAATTCTCGAATATATGGGCACAGGCGAAAAATTCCTGAACAGAACACCAATGGCTTATGCTCTAAGATCAAGAATCAACAAATGGGACCTCATGAAATTGAAAAGCTTCTGTAAGGCAAAGGACACTGTCAATAGGACAAAATGGCAGCCAACAGAGTAGGAAAAGATCTTTACCAATCCTACATCCAATAGAGTACTAATATCCAATATATACAAAGAACTCAAGAAGTTAGACTCCAGAGAACCAAATTACCCTATCATAACATGGGGAACAGAGCTAAACAGAGAATTCTCAACTGAAGAAACTCTAAGGACTGAGAAGCACCTAAAGAAATGTTCAACATCCTTAGTCATCAGGGAAATGCAAATCAAAACCACCCTGAGATTCCACCTCACATCAGTTAGAATGGCTAAGATCAAAAACTCAGGTGACAGCAGATGCTGGCAAGGATGTGGAGAAAGAGGAACACTTCTCCATTGCTAGTGGAATTGCAAGCTGGTAAACCACTCTGGAAATCAGTTTGGCAGATCCTCAGAAAATTGGACATAATACTACCTGAAGACCCAGCTATACCATTCCTGGGCATATACCCAGAAGACACTTCAACATGTAATAAGGACACATGCTCCACTATTTTCATAGCAGCCATATTCATAATAACCAGAAACTGGAAGCTGGAAACAACGCAGATGTCCCTCAACAAAGGAATGGATATAGAAAATGTGGTACGTTTATACAATGGAATACTACTCAGCTATTAAAAACAATGACTTCATGAAATTCGCAGGCAAATGGATGGAACTTGAAAATATCATCCTGAGTGAGATAACTCAGTCACAAAAGAAAAAACACAGTATGTACTCACTGATAAGCAGATATTATTCCAAAAATTCAGAACACCCATGATTCATTTCACAGCAACTGTTGAACTGAGCGTGGGGTCCCAGATGGAGGAGTTGGAGAAGGAACTGAAGGAGCTGAGGGAGTTTGCAGCCCCATGGGGAGGGAGCAACAGTGTCAACTGGTCAGGTCCCCCGGTGTTCCCAGAAACTGGACCATCAACTAAAGAATGCATATGGAGGGACCCATGGTGCTGGCCACATATGTGGTAGAGGAGGGCCTTCTTGGCCATCAGTGGTAGGAGAGGTCCTTGGGTCTGAGAATGTTACATGCTCCAGAATAGGGGAATGCCAGGGAGGGAAGACGGGAGTGGGTGGGTGGGTAGGGGAATACCCTCATAGAGGCAGTGGGAGGGGGGGATGGGATAAGGGGTTTCCAAAGGGGAGACCTAGAAAGGGGAAAACATTTGAAATGTAAATAAAGTATCAAAAATAATAAAAAAAAATGCCTTCACTCGTGTCCCCTTTCAACTAGGCAGAGGCAGTTTGTGACCCAAGTAACCTGAACTTTATGCTGAAAATTAGACTTAATTGAGATAGTCAAATAAAATGATGGATGGAATATGAGTAAATATAAAATTCTTAAACTATTTTCTGGAAATTAATATATAAATAAATTCATTGACTCAAACCTTCTAGTCTCTCTTGTTTTACACATATTGCTGTTATGAAAGATGGTAGAAATTCAGTTAATAAAACATCCATAGCTGTGGGGAAAATAGCTGAGAAACTCAATTCACTAGAGTAAAAGACTGACTTGACTCACGGATTCAGGTTTCATCTGTGCTTATTTGGGTCCATCATTTTAACATCGCAGTGTAGGTGTAGGACACATGGCGAGGCAACTGATAGAATGCCACGGTTGCAAAAATCAGGAGTCCTGTGAGATTACAGCTGGCCTTGCTCAACTCTTTTTGATTAGCCACAACCTAGAATGGACTGTTGGTTGAGATAGCTTCCCAAGATAGTCTGTTTTGCTTGAGCAAACAGTTTGAAGAAGAAGAGACCACAAGCTCATATATAACCCCTTACAACTACATCAGCTTGTCCATTCCCAAACCTCTAGAAACTCGAAACATGCCCCTTGCTCCCTGCAAACTCTATATTTCCATTGGAGAGAAGCTGACATTCCCAGTGTGCTCTAATTAATAGCTTCGTCTGTTGAGGTCAGAATGTGGTCTCTTTCCTGCCTTTGTTTCCGTGTTCTGAGGTCTAAATCAATCAGTGTTTCTGCCGTTGGCAGTGGGGATATGTGTGTGTCTCAGGTCCTAAATTTCTTCTGAAGGATACAATCCTAGTGATCTCACTGTCTCCCCTCTCCCAGGTCCCACCTTTTCATGTCTCAACACAAGAGCCTGTGTGGACCCTTAGTATAAAACCATAGCAGACAGGAAGCTGTCTATCCTTGGCAGTGCTCTGTAATCCAAATATTTGTAGAGTAAGAGGACTGGGTAGGACAGTTTTTGTCAAATGTCCTCACTCCTCTCATCCAAGGCTTAGAAAACAATACCTCTTTCAACAGAGTTTCCAAAAAGTGAAAGTTTAGAGGCTTGAAAAATTTAAAATTTAGGTACCCATCATTATGAAAAGAAATGTAAAAATACTATGATAAAATTATGATCAAAATTACAATTGTTTTAAATTTGAAATTGCCAAAAAGTCACAATACTGCAAAATTCAGGAAAATAGCATATTTTGTTATTCCTCCATGTTTTTTCTTTCTGTCTATCATCTATCTAAATATCTATCTTGATATGTATGTATATATATGTACATATATACATATATACATATACATATGTACGTATATATAAAGACACACACACATACACACACATATATAAAATTTCTTCATTTAGTAACTATTTGTTACTGTTTGATAGAAACATTATACTATCTAAACTATATACTACAAAATTATAATAATCTAAGCAGTGTGGTTTTGCAGTAAAAACAGACACAAAGTTTAAAGGAACAAAAGTGAGAGCCTGGAAATAAACTCACATATCTTGAGCCATGAAGAAAATAAACACTAATAGTGAACTGGGTTTCTTTCTTTCTTTCTTTCTTTGTTTTTTATTTCAAATCTTTTTATTATTTTTTTCATTTACTGAATATTTTCTTTATTTATATTTCAAATGTTTTCCCCTTTCCAGATCTCCCCTCTGGAAACCCCCTATCCTATCCCCCCCTCCCCTTGTCTCTATGAAAGTGCTCCCCCACCCACCCACCCATTCCAGCCTTCCTGCCATGGCATTCCCCTACACTGGGGCATCGAACCCCCGCAGGCCCAAGGGCTGCTCCTCCCACTGATGTCCAACAAGACCATCCTCTGCCACATACGCAGCCGGAACTATGGGTTCCTCCCTGTGTTCTCTTTGGTTGGTGCTCCAGTCCCCAAAAGCTCTGGGAGGGTCTGGCTGATTGACACTGTTGTTTCCCCCATGGGGCTGCAAACTCCCTCAGTTCCTCAGTCCCTTCTCCAACCCCTCCATCGGGAATCTTGTACTCAGTCCAATGGTTGACTGGGAGCATCCCTTTCTGTATTTGTCAGGCTCTGGCAGAGCCTCTCAGGAGACAGCTATATCAGGCTCCCATCATCAAGAACTTCCCGGCATCCACAATAGTGGGTTTGGCAACTGTATATGGGATGGTTCCCCAGATGGGGTAGTCTCTGGATGGCCTTTCCTTAAGTCTGCTCCACACTTTGTCTCCCTATTTCCTCCTGTAAGTATTTTGTTCCCCCTTCTAAGAAGCACTGAAGCACCCACACTTTAGTCTTCCTTCTTCTTGAGCTTCATGTCGTCTGTGGGTCATCTTGGCTATTCTGAGCTTTTAGGCTAAATCTACTTATCAGTAGGTACATACCATGTGTGTTCTTTTGTAATGGGTTACCTCACTCAGGATGATATTTTCAAGTTCCATCCATTTGATGTGAATTTTATGAAGTCATTGTTTTTAATAGCTGAGTAGTACTCCATTGAGTAAATGTACCACATTTTCTGTATCCATTCTTCTGTTTAGGGACATCTGGGTTGTTTCCAGCTTCTGACTACTATAAATATGGCTGCCATTAACGTAGTGGAGCATGTGTCCTTATTACATATTGGAGCATCTTCTGGGTATATACCAAGGAGTGGTATAGTTGGGTCCTCAGGTAATGCTATGTTCAATTTTTTGAGGTGGTTGTACCAGCTTGCAATTCCATCAGCAATGGAGAAGTGTTCCTCTTTCTTCACATTCTCACCAGCATCTGCTGTTACCTGAGTTTTGCTCTTAGCCATTCTGACTGCTGTGAGGTGAAATTTCAGGGTTGTTTTTATTTGCATTTCCCTGATGACTAAGGATGTTGAGCATTTCTTTAGGTGCTTCTCAGCCCTGTGAATTTCCTCAGTTGAGAGGAAATTCTCTGTTTAGTTTGGTTCCCCATTTTTTGATGGGGTTACTTGGTTCCCTGGAGTCTAACTTCTTGAGTTCTTTGTATATATTGGATATTAGCCCTTTATCAGATGTAGGATTGGTAAAGATCTTTTTGCAATCTGTTGGTTGCTGTATTGTCCTATTGACAGTGTCCTTTGCCTTACAGAAGCTTTACAATTTCATGAGGTCCCATTTGTCGATTCTTGATCTTACAGCATAAGCTATTGGTGTTCTGTTCAGGAACTTTTCCCCTGTGTCCATATGTTCAAGGTTTTTCCCCACTTTCTCTTCTATTAGATTTACTGTATCTGGTTTTCTGTTGTTTTTGTTGTTATTGAAGACTAGCCTAGTTCCTGGTGATCTGATAAGATGCATGGGATTATTTCATTCTTCTTGTATCTGTTGAGGCCTGTTTTGTGACTGATTATATGGTCAGTTTTGGAGAAGGTACCATGAGGTGCTGAGAAGAAGCTATATTCTTTTGTTTTAGAATGAAATGTTCTCTATCTATGTATCTATGTATCTATGTATATCTATGTATCTATCTATGTATCTATCTATGTATCTATGTATCTATCTATGTATCTATCTATCTATCTATCTATCTATCTATCTATCTATCTATCTATCTATCTGTTAAATTCACTTGGTCCATAACTTCTTTTAGTTTCACTGTGTCTCTGTTTAGCTTCTGTTTCCATGATCTGTCCATTGATGAATATGGGGTGCTGAAGTCTCCCAATATTATTGTGTGTGGTGCTATGTGTATTTTGAGCTTTAGTAAAGTTTCTTTTATGAATGTAGGTGCCCTTGCATTTGAAGCATAGATGTGTAGAATTGAGAGTTCATCTTGATAGAGTTTTCCTTTGATGAGTATGAAGTGTCCTTCCTTCTCTTTTTTTGATAACTTTTGGGTTAAAGTTGATTTTATTCTATATTAGAATGGCTACTCCAGTTCGTTTCTTGGGATCATTTGCTTAGAAATTTTTTTTCCAGTCCTTTACTCTTAAGTAGTGTCTGTCTTTGTCACTGAGGTGCATTTCTTTTATGCAGCAAAATGGTGGGTCCTGCTTACATATCCAGTCTGTTAGTCTATGTCTTTTTATTGGGGAATTGATTCCATTGATTTTAAGAGATACTAAGAAATAGTGATTGTTGCTTCCCGTTATTTTTGTTATTTTTATGTTTGTGTGATTATCTTCTTTTGGATTTGTTGAAAGAAGATTACTTTCTTGTTTTTTCTAAGGTGTAGTTTCCCTCCTTGTGTTGGAATTTTCCATCTATTGTCCTTTGTAGGGCTGGATTTGTGGGAAGATATTGTGTAAATTTGTTTTTGTCATGGAATATCTTGTTTTCTCTGTCTATGATAATTGAGAGTTTTGCTGGGTATAGTAGCCTGGGCTGGCAGTTGTGTTCTCTTAGGGTCTGTATAACATCTGCCCAGGATCTTCTAGCTTTCATAGTCTCTGGTGAGAAGTATGGTATAATTCTGATAGGTCTGCCTTTACATGTTACTTGACCTTTTTCTCTTACTGCTTTTAATAGCCTTTCTTTGTTTTGTGCATTTGGTGTTTTGACTACTATGTGACAGGAGGAATTTCTTTTCTGGTCCAGTCTATTTGGAGTTCTGTAGGCTTCTTGTATGTTCATGGGCATCTCTTTCTTTAGGTTAGGGAAGTTTTCTTCTATAATTTTATTGAAGATATCTATTGGCCCTTTAAGTTGGGAATCTTCAGTCTTGTCTATATCTATTATCCTTAGATTTGGTCTTTTCATTGTGTCCTGGATTTCCTGGATGTTTTGTGTTAGGAACTTTTTGTGTTTTGCATTTTCCAACTGAAAAGTGAGCCCAGCTTTTTTCTGTAAGTTGTGTTGTGCTGATTGTTCATAAATACAGAATTAATTGGTTTATTGGATTGTATACTAACTACTTTCTTCTGTCTGCAGCTTCAAGTTCTCATTCACAAACTTACTCATGCATATGATTAAATAAGACTACTTAATCTAAAATATTACTATAGCTAACATGTGCTGAAGTAATCAATGTTTTGATTCTTCCATTTCTTTCTGAATCTATCTGGTTATGAAAAACATTTCAAGCAGTCATAATTAGTAGATGTTTGATAAATCTTAATGAATTCTTGAAGTTTGTTTCCTGAAAGTTGAAAGAGTCTATTGACAAATCGGGTCATTTCTAATCCTCTCCTTTCAAAACATCTGAAAGAGGACCTAATCAAGCTGACAGCTCATACATCTTTGAAAACAACTTTGATGGTACATCATTTTATGATACTTGGCATATGCTTCAAGAAGAATTTGAAGAATTAAATACCATTGGACAAAATTCTTTACAGTCTCATAGAATTGTTGACATGGTCAAGTTATCTCAGGCATTACAATAATAATCATAAATTAAGTAAGATTTATGAAGTACCACCACATCATAAAATAAATAATATTCATGGATGAATATGTGGACTACTTGGAATAAAAGCTGCTTTGCTATTTCTATATAATATTCATTTCCTTAGCCTTTGCTATACTTCAACTACTTTCCAATTTTACAATATATTTTATTTTATTAACTAAATCACAAGTAATTTACAAAATTGATAAAAGAATAAGAATGAAAAATATTTCAGAAAATATAAATATGGGGTGGGGAAGTTTAAATGGAATGGGATTTCAAGGACAGTAAGGACAGATGTACTTTTTCTAATGAAAAAGAGAGTGTGAATGGAATTTTGCAAGTTTAAAAAGGTTAAACATTAAATTATTGTGCTATTGTGAGTTCATTACATATATTATTTGATTTTGTTGTGGCAGCTGTCCTCTTAATAGATTTGTAGGTGTAGAGTAGCATTACTAACCAGAGTCACAGTATTTTATATCAAATACCTGGAGAATAATTAGCTTTCTGTCAACTTGACACCAAAAGGTACCCGAGAAAGGAGTTTCAGTTGAAGGGTAACTCAGATTGGCAATAGGCGTATGTAGGGGACTTGTCTTGACTATTAATTGCTTTAGGAGGACCAGGTTCACTGTGGGCAGCACCATTCCCTGAGCAGAGAGTCATGGACTTTATAGAAATGCTAGCTGAGAATGAGCTTGGAAGTCAGTCAGCAAGAAGCATTTCTTCATGGTCCTGACTTTAGTTCCTGCTTGGGCTCCTGCCCTGAATTCCTTCAAGGATAGACTGTGACCTTGAAGAGTAAGCCAAAATAAACCTATTTCCCCTCTAAGATGCTTTTGGGCATAGTATCTTGTTACAGTTACAGGAAGGAAATTTTATATACAGTGATCAGCTGCTATCCACATCTGACCACCCCAGCCCTTGGCCACCTCCACTCTTCCCTCTCCTAAGAACTATTTTAGATGCTTCATATACTTGAAATCATATAGTTATATGTCATTCTATGGTTGGCTCATCCCACTGGGGACAAGGTCAGCATGGTTCACCAATGGTATGGTACATTTTCCTTTAAAACCGAATAATATTTCACTTTATACATAACCCACATTTTCCTCATCCACTTCCAGACCTCCATATCTTCTACGAACAGTGCTAGAATAGACAAGGAAGGCTTACTTGTTGTTTACATCCCTATTTCAAACTTTTTAAGTGAATATCTAAAAGAGAATGTTGTAGTCACACAATAACTTCATCTTTAGTATTGCACAGCACTATTTTACATTCTTATCAACAAAGCAGAAAAATGTCAATTATTCTACCACCTGACCAGTGTTTGCTATCATCCACGTTTACTTTGTTTTGCTTTAGGTAACATATGTGAGATAGTAGCTCATTGTTTGTTTGTTTTTTATCTGCATTTCCTGATGGTTGCTGTCCTTTTGTTTACATATATATATATATATATATATATATATATATATATATATATATATATGAAATAATTGCATGCTAGTTTTAATTTTAAATGGCAGTATTATAATATGCATGACTTTCCACAATTAGGAAATCCTGACCATTTTTCAATGTCTATTCACAGATACACCAAAAGAAGTTTGAATTTCACAATAAGTTTAGAATAATAATAAAAAAAAAAAACCTGGACTACTTACTACAAAGCTAGAAGAAGCTTCATAATGACTACATTTTTCCCCCTCTCAGACAATTATATTATTCTCAAAGAAATATATATATTAAAATAATAGAAACGATAGTTTATAAAGAGAAGTAACTCAACTCTATCTTCTGTGCCCAGTGAAGTATACTATACCAGCTGTTTGGAAAAAAAATATCTTCATACAAGGCAGCTATGTCAGCTCCGTTCCATGGTGTCTGTGGTGGCTTTCACACTATAGGAATTTGAGTATGTGCAATGGAGCCATGAAACACACATGGCTGTGATCCTTATTTTAGTATATGATGTCTTGTTATTTATTCTCAATTTATGTTTCTCTGAAATGGAAATCAAAACTCTTTTAGCTGTTTTTTTTTGGGGGGTGTCTTTAACTCTGTATTTGTAAATGTCATACAGATAGCTACTATCTTACATTAGCAAACAGACACACACAGCATGCTCTAAATAGACATACAAACAATTCTCTTTTACTTAAATCAGTATCCAGGGTGCTAAAATGTTATTGTGACAATGTAATTAGTGCTAACAGCTGAGGCATTTCACTTATTTCCTGTATAATCTTTTGATTTTCCTGAAGTTAAAATTACTTTAATGTGTGCATTACAAAATGAAAGAAACCTCAAATTTACTTAGCATTTAGAGCTTGAAGAACTATGCTCATGCTGTCTTAGTATGGGCCAAATGGCCAAAGGTTAAGCGTGCAGCTGAATAAAATTGTAGAGAATGTAGTGTATCCTCTACCTAAATAAAGACATAGAGCTCTGCCAGCATCACACCAAGCTCCCCTCCCCTCAGGACCAATCATTGTAGCCTCAAAGGAAATCAATATTTTGACGTCTGCCACTACACACAACACTCCTTACTTTTGAACTTAATGTAAGAGGAATCATGAAACACTCACTGTTGTGTGCCTCTCCATCAAGTCTGAGAGTTTTAGCATCGCATGGCATATAACACTAGACTTTCACTTATATGAAATACTTTGTTGTGTAAATATATTATAATTTACTTAGCTAATCCACCATTAATGTGTATGTGGGCTGTTTCTAGTTTAGGAGATTTAGAAACAATGCTATCCTAAATTTTTGGCTGATCTTTTACATATATACTTTGTTGGGTATACTCTTAAAAGCAGGAATATGTAGTGAATATTTCATATATTGCATATATATAGTATACGGTGTATATATTGTATATATTGTACATGTGATATATATATATGGCAAAATCTTAGGATAGATATACATATATTGGGAATTGTTATATATTATATACATATATGTTTATATTCATATAAACAACATATGTGTTTATGTAAACATGAGTGTTCACGCCTGTTAACCTGTCTTGCACTACTGATCTCTCTTCTTTTGAGACAGGGCCTCACAGTGAATATGGAGCTCCCCAATTCACCATAGATGGCCACTGGACTCCAAGTCTGTCTCCACTTCCCTGGAATGGTGATCAGACAGACATCTGCCCTTACATGCCATGTGTGGGTTTTCACATGGGTCCTGAGGATAAAACCAGATCCTCATGGTTCCAGAGCAAACATTTTACTAACTGAATCATCTCTTCACTGTCTTCACTCAAATTCTACCACTTGGCGGTCTCTTTTGACATGCTGTCCTCTGAGCTAGTCTGTAATGCTTCTTTATGGTTTAATTATAATTTCTGTGTCTGGATTCTATCATTGTACATATTGTTTTCATTGAGTAGTATGCATCTCAGGCTTTAAATAATGCCTTTCAAAGATGAAGATCTCTGTTGTTTGTTTATTTGATTGATTGATTTTTGTTATTAGTGGGATTAAGCATATACCCTCAACCATGGTATTCAAGTGCTCTTTCTATGATCTGTATCTTAGCCTTCCAGTTCTTAATGTTAATAAAATACAGTTTATCACACTTTTCCTTTATGGCAACTCTTCTTGTATATCTTCGTTAAGATATCCTCCCTTATCTGAGGCCCGTGAAGGTATTTTGATACATTTAATGCTTGTTTCTTTTACCTCTAAAGGGTCAAATGAAAATTAGTTATTTTGGTAGATATGAGGTGATTTCCTCACATCTCTCCAGATGCTCCAATTCCGTTTGCTGAAATTACTCACTTATTTTTGCATTATAGCCTTTCCTTTACTACACATAGCCAAGTGGGTCCTGGGTCCTTTCTATTTGAGCTATTGACCTGCAGGAATATGCTCAGTTCCATCCCCTCTCCATCACTGAGACTGCAGAAGCAGCTGCTGTTCCTGACTTATGCTGGGAGTCCTTTCTCACTTCCTCATGCTTGTAGACTAGGCATCTCCAATTCAGCCATCTCTCCCGCCCAGAAAACGCTTTTTGAAAGAAAATATTTTTTTCTGCTTTTCTGCTTAGCATACAAAACTCCCTCCTTATAATGGAGCAGGATTATCCACTCCAAAAATATAACATGTTTTTCTCCACTTCTTAATCTCTTTTATGGATACACACATATCTCTCATGTTAATAGGATTCTAATCCAGAGATGAAACCAATTATCAGTCATTCTAACAGTTAATTCAATATAGATTAGAGTCAACTCAGTATTGGATAATGGAAACTCAAATATACCACACATGGTGTTACAGAATAGTAGCCAGGAATAGTAGCTGTGGAATCAACTATGCCTTTAGGATTAGAAGAGAAAAAAGACTGCAAACAACTAAAACCATGTAGTTAAGAGGTAAGACTGAAGGAAACTATGTTTGGGCCTTCGAAACTGTGGTTACCTGTCTGGTACTTCTGTCTTTGCAAGGACAGTGATCCTGGTTCTAGAAACATTATAAAACTTTGCACATTGGAATCAGTGTCTCATTTACAAATGGGATTTTTCTTTATTAAAAACTTTCATGGTTTTCATTTGTATACAGTTTGAAAAATTGTTCTGAAAGTAGACCACAAGTGCACAAGTCTGCAAAGAGCACCAATGTAAGAAATGACCAATGCTTTCCCAGTGACCTTCAGAAATTGTGTGCCAATTGATGAGAAGGACACAGAGAAAGGAGAACTCTCCAGTGCCAGCTTCTGTCTTCCATTCTCCTGCTTGGTCACTCTTTTTTTTTTTTTTTTTTTTTTTTTTTTTTTTGAGACAGTGTTTCTCTGCATAGCCCTGGCTGTCCTGGAACTCACTCTGTAGACCAGGCTGGCCTCAAACTCGGACATCCGCCTGTCTCTGCCTCCCACTTGGTCACTCTTAAGAGGAGGCATCTAGGAAAGAAACAGTAGCATCCTGCATCCCCCAGTCTAGAATGCACATTTAGTTGACATTTAAGCATATTTGAAATTGACATGAAAAGGATGCCATGCTGTCATTCAAGGGGGTAAAGCTTCCTTCCCCCAATGCTGTATAAAATCACGTGCTTCCATTAGCATTTGTTCCCTTTTCTGAAATACAGTGTTTTTAAAAGTATAAATGATTTCCATAAGCAAACATTCTGACCCCGGTAATGATTGTTTTTCTCATTTATGTTCTCACATGCCATCTGTTAAATAGTTTTACAGCTTTGAAGGGGTCTAGTGTTAATTTTTATGATTTTTAGTTTCGACACTATTTCCTCTTTTAAAAGTTCGGTTACGCTTCCTTTTAACTGATACATATGGACATAAAAATCACACATATTAGTGGGGCACTATTTTCTTCCACTCTTCCACTTCTAGAACTAAGTTCTTCTTCTCTGTTGAACCTTCTCCAAGTAAACCTTATCAACATATGTGTTTCAAGCATCACACACTGCCAGTGACCACACTCGTCCATACCTCCCTTTCGTCTCCTGGGATGGGAGCCAACTGGTTATGAAAGCCATTCTTAGAGAAAGAACTTAAAATCCCAGTTCTTTGTTAATCATGGATTTTGTTGTTGTTGTTGGTTTTGCTCTTCCCAGTGTGACTATTCAGCTTCTTCAAAGTTTCAACTCTGACACCAAGATAGAGAACCCACAGTTTGAAGGAAATCTTTCCCGAAAGAGTTGAAGTGGAGCTAAGAATAAACTGTATGTCTATCTTAGAGGGCACCACAGAAGGGTAGTGCCAAAGGCTCAATATGACAAGTGGCAATATTATGTTGGCCTGTGGAAATCCCATCAGATGTTATTCCAGCAGAGAATGAAGAATTAAAATATGTCCCCAATCTCCTCAAGTCCCAGGAAGAGCAGCACAGTCAGGCTTCAACTGGGAAAGCAAAGCAAAGGAGAAGATAATTCCTCTCTTACCACCAAATATATCCTGCTACTGTTGATGGGCAAATTCATATGAAGGCATGCAGCAGAACTATATGAATTTTCTGTTTGTAAAGTATCATATGTTCTAGGAGGTTACTTCTTTGCCTTGATGTTTTTAAGAGCATTTAATTTTCAGAATAATTGCAAGCATGTAACCTATGGTGGGAAAGATCACATTGTGCACTTTTTTATTTGAGTTGTTATACACACACACACACACACACACACACACACACAGAATGAGTATAGTCTCATATTATAGCACTATTAGAGATAAGCAATGTCACCATACATAAATTTTTGCAATTTTTCACTGAGTTTAATTAGCCACTTTTGTTAATGAACTTTTCCAGACCCAAGATTTTTGTTTTAAATTCCCTCACCCAGACAAAAATATCATTTTGCATGTTTTATAGTTTCTGTATTAATGAAGCTAGAAGCTTCATCGTAAGTATACCAATATATTGCATAGGCTGTTGTAGATAATATCACTTTCAATAGTATTTTATGACAGTCTCATCTCCCACTGTCTATAAAATAAACATATATAATAGATTTAGGTCTATTTTTATTAGGAATTTTTAAATCACAACCTAAAAACTTCCCCCCAAACTTAGTAGCATGTCATTATCATTTATTAAGGTATTATGAGTCTATGAGTCAGTTAGGTTTTGATTGCTTAAGTCTAGGTTTTACTGGAGTCAACAGTCAAGTCCAGGGATCAACATAAGTCTCACCTTCCTGTTTTTCATCCTCTAGAAAAACATGCTTTTCTCACAACAAAGGCCAAGATATAGAAGCCAGTCCCATTGTACAAACACGCTGAAAACCTTTTCCTGGAATGTGTCTGTTAATACCCCATTACCAAAGAAAACTCAGTGGTAATCCTTAAACCACCCTAGAGGTCAGTCATAAGGAAATGTAGAGATTCATTCAGATAAATCTTCCATGCATTTTGATCTTTTTATTTTTGTCATTGAATAAATGCTAGTCTCTTTTCTGTTAACAGTTTTGGGGATATGCTTTAGGCCATGTCATCTAAGAAAGAGTCTTCACTTGTGGTGCATTCATTCATGACATATAACATGGAGAACAGTCTTTCAGTCATACAAAGGGCTGAATACATACCTCTAAAATTCATAGGTTATGCCCATAGACTCCAATGTATTTGGACATGGGGGGGAATGTAATTATGGTCTAATGGTATCATAAGTATAACACCCTAATCTGATCAAATTGACCTTTATAAGAAAGGATATAGCAGTGGATTCTTTCTTTCCATGAGCATAGACTACAGGCCGTGGGAAGTCAAACCATGAAGGTGGACCCTCATGCCAGGAAGACTGTATTGACCACAATCTGGATTTGTCAGCCTCTTGAACATTGACTTCTCATCTTCTGAACTATAAGACAATCAATGTCAGTTGTCAAACCTTCCCATCTGTAGCATTTCACTACAGCAACTCAGAAGAATGTCAAAGAGGTGTGATTAGTGGATGGAATGTGTGGTTGAAGAACAGGCACGTAGCTCACCAGCCGAGGACAGATCACAATAGATACCAAATCTAGAGAACGGTATGTGCAATTCTAACAGCATCCGTCTGTGAAGAAGTGCGGAGTCAGAAAAGCCTATGCAGAAGCTTAGGGAAGGGTGGTGGTGGTGGTGCGTGCTTTACTGGGCTTCTGCATACAACAGTATTTTAATCTGAAATAATAAGCTACAGTTTATTATTGCAGCAAGGCAGCCAGCCTGTACACGGGACTCTAGACTCTCTACTCTTGGGTGTCAGAACTCTTTCTAGGGCTTCTATTGAATGGTAGATAAGAGATAGCTCTGTCATTGAAGGATAAGCTCACAACCAAAAGAAAAAAAGAAAAAAAAAAGGAGAAAAACAAAAAACAAAACTAGACCCTCCAAACAACAGCAACAACAACAACAGTACAAAAGACAAAACCAAGGACTCCTAAATTTTTGTGCTACTTTATTGAGTTCTTATTTCTATCATTCTTCCAACCCTTATTCTACCCTAATCCCTTCCAACCCCCAACACTAGGTAAGAGAGAAAGAAGGTTAGAGGGGAAAGGGGTGTAAATCTCTTCCAGACAACAAAATAGACTACTTCCTCCTGATTGGGGGCACTGGGTTCCTTTCGGCAAGTCTGGTCTTCGTTGTCTGGGTATCTCCCACTTCTCCTGTCAAAGCACAAGAAGAGCAACCAGGAGCAGCAGGCAGAGCAGCAACCTTCCCAGGCCCTGTCAGGGTTCTCTCATTCTCCAGAGTCTCCAGAATTAAACTATTTTCCATTGGCTAAGATCACTCTGCTGCTAGCATGGGGCAAATGAACTTGAACTGCTGTGAAATAACCCTAAGAGGCTGGGATTAAATAAAAAACATATTCATATAACATAACTGGGGTTTTAAAGAAACCAAAGTTCTCACTACAGTTCCTTATAGTAGAATAGATAGATTCCAGAGGTCCTTTTTCTTCATCCCTTTCTGGTCCGTTCTGAAGCAACAGTTTAAATGAGGTTTCTGTGCTGAAATGGAGATAGGGAACTGAAAGAATTTTTAAAAAATGGTTAGAAATCAGCATTATTTAGGAAAATGGCAGAATTTATTTAGTATATGGAAGAAGAGAGCTTACCACATATAATCAGGGATCTTAACTAAGATTATTTAAAAATGATACTCAATAGTCAGGCTCCCATCTCCATGGAGATACGAAGCCTACCAAAGCCCAACGTGAGAAGTATAAATCTGAAAAGACCAGCTAGGAAAGAAGTTATTGTGCTGACCCACTGCAGCCCCGATTTCACACCAGTAAAAGGATGAAAACTGGATGTCTCTAGTCTTCTGAAACTCCAGCAAAAGTATCACAGTCAGGGCTCAACTAGTGAAAGAGAACAAAAATTATGTAGCGCAATTTCTCTCTCTCCATCAAACGTAGCAGTATACATGCAAATGCACATGGATACTTGGAATATAAGTACGCAAGCCCTGGCTGGCCTGCCTGAGCTGAATTTCCTTGTGCAATAAATTCTCAGAGATCATCTCAGGTGATGTCACCAAATCAAAGCTGAGGCTCTCCTTTACCAAGCTCTCTTCATGACCTTGGGAAGGACATACTGAGAATAATATGAGGAAAGCTGAGCCTGCGAAAGTGGCCCAGAGGATCAAGCACCTATTGCCAAAGCTGAGACGGAGCTTAGACCCCAGGACCCACATGGCAGAAGGAAGAGAACTTCTTCTCTCAGTAGTTCTCTGATCTCCATGTGTGCTCCATGGCGCACATGTGTGTGTGTGTGTGTGTGTGTGTGTGTGTGTGTGTGTGTGTGTGTGTGTATACATATTAAATATATATTTTTTAAAAATTAAAAACATAAGGCAGAGTTTTGGGATTTTTATGTTTTGTTTTGTTTTTTAAGTGGAAAGGTTGGCCAAAAGTACTCAGGTACGCTCTCTGTTGCACTGGGCAACCTCTTTGCAGAAATAATCACGTACTTGTTTTTCCTTTTTCTTTTCTTTTTTTTTTTTTTTTTGATACTTTATTTACATTTCCAATGTTTCCCCCTTTCCAGGTCTCCTCTTTGGAAAACCCCTATCTCCTCCTCCTCCTCCCCCACCTCTGTGAGGGTATTCCACCTCCCACCCACCTGCCCACCCACTCCCATATTCCCACCTTGACACTCCCCTTTACTGGGGTCTCTAACACCCTTAACCACAGATGTTCTGGTACTCCGATTTGGTGAGCTCTGACTGCTTCTCTGATGTCTCTCCAGCTTGCTCCCCTTGGCTCTTCTCATCCACCACTTATCCAGAAACACTTTGAAGAAAGGAAAAAAAAAATTGGCAAAGCAGTTACAGAGGTATAAACTTCTCTATATATTGAAATATTTCACCCCGTGTTCACTTCTCCCAAGATTCCTGGACTCGATTACAGAAGACTTGATAACTTTGAATTTTCCCTCTGGGCCCCTATGAGCAAAGCCATTTGGATTCTAAGTGTCATTTGGAAATGTTCCAAAACTCTGATTTCTGCATTGTGACAAATAATATCAGCCAATTCCCCAATCCCTGAAACATGTAGTACTTGAGACTTCTTTGCTCCTGGCTCTGTCAAGTTGAAAGAAAGGGAGAGAGAGAGAGAGAGAGAAAGAGAGAGAGAGAGAGAGAGAGAGAGAGAGAGAGAGAGAGAGAGAGAGAGAGAGAGGCAGAAACAGATACAGAGACAGACACAGAGAGAGAGAACAAAAACCAGGAAATCAGTCTGCCTCTAAGTTTCTATGTGGGGCAGATTTTCTTACAAACTGTAATCCACACAGCTCAGCACACAGCTCCAATGAGATGTGCTGCCTCTGGCAAGTCCAGTGGCTTCCAGTGATAGCAGAGCAACCACTTGGGAATTCGTTCCAGGGCAATCTCAATGGTTTTGAGCAAGAGGTTTTGCAGACAAAGGGGGAAAGGAGAAAGGGCAGGGACCACAAAGGAGCTGACCTACAGACTACAGATGGCACAGAGACAATGGAACACTCTTCTTCCATATGTACATGAATTAGGGAGGAGCTGAGTGGAGCCCCATTCCATGAAATCTATTCTCTGAATCATGTATTTACCTCCCATTAGCACTGTATGAATGAGCCTTTTGTGGTAATAATGAAGCTCAGAGAGAGAGACCTTTGCTACCTAATCTGCGGGAGTACATTCTTCTCATGCTGCATCTGCACCTCCTATCATAGCTAATGGCTGTTGTAGACTGACATCAAAAAGCCATCTCTCCCATTTGTCTGTAAAAGTAAAGGTCTGCCTTTGTAAATCTCATTATCATTCAAGCTGATCTTTCTCTCCTACTCCTCTCTCAAAGGCTATGGCTCTCCCTTGAGGTAGTTATGAGAAGGGGGAGACTTGAAAATCACACATCTGGTAAATAGAACTGATTCGGAGGCAGTTTTCCCCTATGGTTCTCAGTCTGTTTCTCTTGGATACCATCGAAAAGGCATTCCAACCCCCCAAAAGACATTATTCTTTCCACAAAATGGGTTCACATTTACTCAAAGAACATATGTTCTGAGAATGTGGTTCAGCAAAGGTTAGCCTGAAGCCAGAAAAATTTATGAATTCCTTAATTCGGTGAATGAAATCAGACCAGTTATTCAGAACTCTGTGCATTGTTAAACCTTTTTTTTCTTACATAGAATTTTTGAAGTATACTAAGAAAATTGAAATAAGAAAAAAAGAAATGAAAGTGATTTTTTTCTAACAAATGGAAAAATGCTTTCAGGACCATTATTTTTATTTATTTTTGCATTTTAAATTATGTCTACGGTATCCATTTTAATATTATGAAATGCCACCTTGTACCACCGAGTGTGTCTTATTGTCTGTCCTTTGAGACAAAGCCTCTTCCCGAGCACAGGTGTAGGGTATTTGTATTGTACACTGCCCACTTCTAATACCTTAATGTGATGTTCAGTAAACTGAATGCAGTTGTGACTACACTGTATAAACTGAATAAAATTTACCAGAAACATCTTCCTCCTATGTCTGTTGATAAGACAGTGACAAAAAGTTACTTCACCTGGAGCTGGGCAGGTAGGAGTGGGGTGTAGTCATTGATTTGCCAGTTGGTGTGCCAGAAGTCAGCCAAGGATAATGTCACCAAGCTGTGCTCGTTTCTTCCATTCCACATCCAGTGACATCACATTCTCATACCTAGAAACCATGGTTCCCATACATTCCTCCCCAACTCTATCCTGGAGACCATACTTGCCTGGCTGCCTAGATTCCTGCCCCACACCTGCTTACCAACCTGTACCTGCTCTTAATGGCGGCCATGGCTTTTGCTGCTTAGCTCCTCCATAGCTCTGTGAACATACTGTGCTATTATTCTTGTAATAAACCACTTATCTTAGGTGAAGGTGTTTGGCTTTTCTAATTTAGTTGTGACTAGTATGACTGGGTCTAGTGGCTAGTGTTGGTTATTAACGTGATATGATCCAAAGTCACAAGCCTCTGGGTGTGCATGTGAGGAACTACCTTGATTTGGTTAATTGAAATGGGAAGATCCATTCTAAAAATAGACTGCCTCGATTCCTGGGCTTGGGTCCTGGACTGCATTGAAAAGTAGAAAGTTAGAGGATCAGCAGCATTCATCTCTGTCTCCTGGCTGTGGATGTGACCAGCTGCCTTGAGCTCCTACTATGACTCTATCCCAGAATAGACTGTATCTCAGAACCAAGAAAAAATAAGCTCTTCCTCCCTTAAGTTGCTATTGTTAGTGTGATCTATCACAGGAAAAAAGTAACTAACACAATAGAAGCAAATACAAGACTTTTGGTCTTTATTAAGAAAGTAAAATAATTGTTCTAATATGTTCTAAGATTTTTAAAATACACTAAGACACAAATGTTTCTGGGAGGGGGGGGTAAATGTTGCTCTATCCATTTGAAATTGAAGTAATTGAACCAAAGGTTAACTTTTCATCAAGGAAATTCAGAGCCCAGGAAGACCTGAGGGGCAATAGAAATGCCCAACAGTGTGGAGATGGTACCTGAAGAGACCACTGCTAGTAGATAGACAGGTCCCCAGTGGAGGGATGGGTGCATACATCTACTTTTAAAATTTTTGACCCAGAATTGTTTCTGTCTAAAGGAAAATCATGGGCAAAAATGGAGCAGAGACTGAAGGAATGGCCAAGCAGTGACCAGACCAACTTGGTATCCATCCCATGGGAGGGCACCAAACCCTGACACTTGCTGATGCCATGTTGTGCTTACAGACAGGAATTTAGCATGGCTGTCCTTTGAGAGGCTCTACCAACAGCTGACTGAGACAGATGCAGACACTTAACAGCCAACCATTGGACTGAGGTTGGGGACCCCTATGGAAGAGTTAGGATAAGGATTGAAGGAGCTGAAGGGGTTGTCAACTCCATAGGAAAACCAACAGTGCCAACCAGTGCCAACTAACCCAGACCCCTGGGAGCTCCCAGAGACCAAGGCACCAACCAAAGAGCATACATGGGCTTGTCCTTGCCCCCTGACACATATGTATCTGAGGACTACCTTGTCTCACTTCAGTGGGAGAGGATGTGCCTAATCCTGTAGAGATTTGATGTCCCAGGGAAGGGGAATGTGTGTGTGTGTGTGTGTGTGTGTGTGTGTGTGTGTGTGTGTGTGTGTGTGTGTTGGGTTAGGGTGAGGTGCAAAAGCACCCTCTCAGAGACAAAGGGGAGAGAGGATGGGGTAAAGAACTCTTGGGGGGACAAGAAAGGGGACAACATTTGAAATGTAAATAAATAAAACAATTTTTAAAAATTACTGTGTTTATATGAAAAATAAATACATGAAATAAAATAGAACAGCTAAAAAATATTTTGTCATTATCCTACTTATAATCTGTAGAAAATTAGTAAGATGAACAAAGCAAGACATTAACCTTAACATGATTTTTAAATTATTCAGTTTATTATAACTACTTTAAAGTGATAGTCTGTTAATTAAAAACATTTCTTAATTTTGTTGGTTTTCCTCATAAACTAAATCACTAAATGTATCATTGAATTTATGCTCCATTTTGCAAAAAAGGAACAATACAAAAAAATTCTAGCCCTTGAGAAAATTAGTTCCTTTCTAAGGCTGTATTTCTCTTTCTGTTCCCAGATTTACATTTTCAATGTTACTCTTTAGCTACTTTTAAATACAAAAGCCGACTGTGAGTTCTAGCATGCAACATAAGCTTCTCTTAGTTCTTAAGATCTGTATTTTAGGCAGTTTAGACAGATTTGGTTGTATTTCACATGTTTAAAGAATATTGTTCTAATTCTCAGATTGTTTTTCTTAATCTCCAGTCATGAATTTGGTTTTAAGTACATAATCTAAAAACTTGTTAGCATGAATCAGCAGAATGGTTAGTGTTGTCACCTGGAAAGAATCTAGAATCATCTGGGATACAGGGCTTTGGGCATGCCCGTTGCGTGATCTTGATTGTGCTGAGTTGTGAAGATCCACCCACTGTGGGCACCTCATTTCTTTGCTAGAATCTTGGACTATATAAAGAGAGCTGAGCAGCAACAGGCATTCATCGCTCTCTACTTCCTGATTGTGAATATGACATGAGCAGCTGCTTCAAGTTCTCACTGCCTGGACTTCTCTGCCATAATGAACTATATCCCTGAACTGTGAGCCAGACAAGACAGAGCAAGTCCCTCTCCTTCACGTTGCTTTTGTCAAAGTATCTTATCACAGCAACAGAAGAAATATTAAGAGAGACATTTTAAAGTTATTGTTTTGTTTTGTGGTACTGGGAACTGAACCAGGGTCTGTCTTATACTTACGTTACTACTGATCCATATCACCAAAGAATTAGGAACATTTTGTAGACTTAATTTGCCATTATACTATTTTCATGTCATAAAATATTCCATATTTGAAACGTAACATTAGCAAACTTCCATTTCTGTCATGTCACCTGTAGCAAGAGAGAATACCCCAACATTTCTACCTCACCCAGTAATGAGAAAAAAATCCACAAGAATATATTAGTGGTTTACTATGTGACCCACGCCATCTGCAAGTCATGGAACAGCCTTCTGTGCCAGACATGGCTCTTTAATTCTTAAAGATCCAAGTAAACGGTAAGGTAATAATTTAAGTCAACAAATATACATAATACATTCAGAAGGTTATCTGATGCTCCTGCCCTGATCAGGTAAATTGACTTCCAATTACCCTCAGCTGTAATGCACATGGTTCATAGAAAAAAGAATAATACTGGCTGGGAGAATACAAAGCAGGTTCAAGCTAGAGAATTGTCTAAATGGATTGGTAACATGAACACGAGGGAAGGTGGTAGATAGAAACAAGCATGACATTCTAGAGATAGCAGATCCAGGAGGGCCCAATGTCAATATTTTCTGATGGTGATTAGAACACTAGGTGGAAAACATGGACCAATCCTAATGCATCCACAAGGCTCTGGAGTAATAAGTTTGGTCTGAACCTTGTGTTGACTTTTTATACCTTCCCATTGACATTATTGATGTGAGAAGAGTGGATACTTTTAATATGACCAAGGGTGAGACATCAGAGAATCACTAAGACTAATGCATTTTTGATAATCCCCTCAAGTGCACTCACTGGCATTGATTTATATGGCACTGATTTTGAGAGATTATTTTTTCCAACATTTTATTTCTTTTTTTCCCCTTCTTCCCCAATCCTTTGAAAGAACAATTCAGCACTATACTTCAACCATACACATGATATATATCACACATATACACTACTATACTGTACATGGTGTTCCATGTATAGTGACACATGGAATGTGGCATATGAAGTACTTAATTTTACACTATTAACACTTAATTATGCAATATGTACTAAGAATAAGTGGAGGCCTTTCCGATGGAGATGTGAACTAATTCTTCTTCATGCCTGGTAGGCCAAAGAAAGGATTCCACACATATCCAGCTTAGTGAAATGGTGAGTTTATTGAGGTTACTTATAGAAGCATGGGTAATTCAATGGTAGCTATATGACTAGAGAGCCTGCCCAAGCATGAGTGACCATAGAAGGCTGCCCCGACCCTGCCCCACCCTCTCACCCTGTCTCCACCTAGCCTAGGACTTGTTGGCAGTTCTGATAGGAGAGTCTTAGTCTACCTACTTGTTTATGGCTTTGTAACCTTGTGAATTTTATGTTTCATTTTCTTAGGAGGTGGGGCCTGTAAGTGTTGTTTGACTTTCTAAGTCTTAGGAAAGTCATCTCCCCTTTGTGGAGGAATGTCTGAATTTGGAGGAAATAGCTACATAACAATTATCTTGAGCCAGTAGTCATAGTTCTTGACTTGGTCTTATAATCCTTCTAGCTCCTATTTCATACTAGGTGATTGAACACTTTCTGTTGTATTTTTTTGAATAGTCATTACAATGACTACAGTAGGAGAGGACTAAGCAGACTGGTTAATTCCTAGCCTGGTCATCTGATGTGCAGAGCCCTGCATGGTAATTCTAGGTCACTGTCATTACCCTAAGCTAAATGGGCCTTATTCTATTTAATAATACTATTTAACTATATTTCAGAAAATAGACTTAGTTCTACAAATAAACAAGGGCAGGTGGTTGACAGAGATACACTGAAGGACTTATCACAGAGTTCGAAAGTGACCCCCCATATATCTCCCAAGTATAATGATGAGAGTACAGTGTCACAAGGTGTTTACACACATCTGCTATCAATGGTACAAGGAGTGAAAACACACACACACACACACACACACACACATACACACAGGGGGACAAGAGCATCTGGAAGGGTTATAGGAAGGAACTGGAAAGGAAATTGAACACAGCAAAGAGAATGGAAAAATGAAATGCGTTCCTTCTGCTCAGCAAGGCAGTGTTTACACTGAAGACCATTTCTTTGCTTGCTAATTCTCCAGCTTTGACAACCAAACAGGATAATTGTGACCAAAAGCAGAAAAATCACATCCCTGAGTGTCATGAGCCAGTTTTTTTCCTGAATTATATACATATGTCTTGAGAGAGAGAGAGAGAGAAAGAGCTAGACGGGTACATTAGCTGTTACCTGGGGACTCCTTGGGTAGCCACAGTAAGGCGGGCGGGGTAACATGACAGAAAGGATGCAGAACAGGACAGTGGTGTGTGCAATGAGACAGTGCACATAAATAGTTTCAAACAGTCTCAGTGGGGAAGCCTTGGGAAATCACTTCTGTCTTTTTTTTGTAAATGGGATACTGGTTAAGAAGGGGGCAAAAAAAAATGATGCCGAATTTGTGTAAGAAGCACACACACACGTTAACTCTAAATAAAGATGCCAAACATAGGGAAAGCAGCATTCTTTAATAAGGGCTGGGAGTGCATTTTGCACCCACTGGCTGGAAGTGGGCATCCACAATGCACAGCAACACGGTAACAAACGCTACCCAGAACTTCTCCGAGCTCCATAGGAGGGAAAGGTGAGCCAAGGTGCAGTAGCACATCTATTATTAATGGCAGCTCTGTGCACAAGCTAGAGTTTTCATGAAAGTCTCACAGGCACAAGGAAAATGTTTGCAAACATCAGAGTTGAGCAAGGAAATATCATTATCTATGATCTAAATACCAAAGTCTGTGCATTTTTTAATTTTGGCAATGTGGACGACTCCCTTCCTCCCTACCCCGGTAAGGAGCCTAAGACTCACAAACATGGGCTGAAAGTAGAGAGATGAGAGTATTTTTGGACAGTGGAGGGATAAAATAGGAAGACCTGTAATTATCTGCAAAATCCTTTGGAATCCAGCAGCTGTATTTGAGATGCACATTTAACCAAACAACAGTAGTGTGGTACATACACATAAAATTAAGTGTTTATTTTTTTGTTGAGAGTTTCTTTGTGCATAACATTTTCACTGATTTTTTTTTTGAGTGTGTGAGAAGAATCAAATTATGCTTATTAAAAATATGTGTGTTTCTGGAGGGATATTCATTCCTATAACCTTCATTATGATGCTCTTAATTAACCAATATGCTTCATAATAAAGTATCTGGCTGTCACTAAAATCAACACTTTTCAGTTATTAATAGATTAAGGAAAGAATGTTAATTTCTTCAAGCTCCATTTCATTTGGTCTCATTACTTCAGGAGCCAGATGGTTACAGGGCTGGACCTGTCAACAGCTACTGTGAGAAAGAATACATTGAGAAACACCAAACCCAAGTACAAATAACAGCAGAAAAATGAATAAGGCGGTAGCCACGCACCATGTGCAGGGCAGGGCAGAAACTTATTCTGACAATAAATACAATTATGACTCAGATGCGTTCTAATTGAGGTTTTGAACAAATGCCCAGCTTTTCCTCCCTTTCCCCATTATACCCCAACACCCCCAAATAACCACCAAGCGGGGCTTTAGCTGTGTGCTGAAACATTCGCCATTGTTCAAGTGCCCGTTTCTCTTATCTCTAGGGCTGCCAGCATTTGACAGTTCTCCTACACTGTCGCTGATGGATGATGTCAATGCAGGGGAGACAGTATCACCAGCAGCCAATTTTTCCAAGATGTTTTCTTCTTTGATTTTTAAAAATTCACTTCTGAGTGCTTCAGAAAGCGGTCTGTCTCTCCAATCTGACCTTTCACGACTTCATCCCACCCCGTTTGCAGACCACACATGGGTGAGGTAGTTGTTCCTCATATCCTGCACATCGGGTGAAACCAATCCCCAGGTTTCCCACCAACTTCAGTGTGCACAGCATTCAGTAATTCAGGCATCTAACAGACATGTGCAAAGCAAAAACCAGATGCTGGCAACTTAGACCACAGTGTTGGTGAATTTCTATGCTCTGGCTATGCCAGTTTCTGTTATCTGCCAAAGAAGGACACTGTGTTCTCCTTTCGAAGTATTTGTTCAAGAGTGAAGTGTTATGCAACCTGTAATCCTATGGCACAATAGCAGCTCAGGGGCATCATTCTGTGTCTACTGATTCTTAATCACAGATGTGTAAACACCTGCCCCCTAGTGGACACGAAGCAATTTGCAAGCTTCTTCTCCCCTACTCCAAACCTCATGTCCACCCTTTTAAAGGGTGAGTTTCTTCTAATAGTACAGAGTTGCTGGACATTAGCACCTATAAGTCTAGCAACTGAAGATTAAGGCATTCAGAACTTGAAGAAATCTTAGAGTTTTTCTGTCCAAACCTTGCATCTCACAAATTAGAGAATCAAGAAATCATGAGAACTTCTATGGTACCAGGTCCTAGATAACCCTAACCAGTTCTAGATCTGCAAAGGGAAGAGTCAATAAAATCCAAGCTGCCCTAAGACTATGGATCAGAATAAAGTAATCACATCATCATCTCTTTATAAATCAAGAAGCTCATTATCGCCCAGGCATGTCCTTACTGTGTGTTGTAGAGAGACTACTATGGTCTAGGCACCAGAACCGACACTGCGGACACCTGCAGAGCAAACGTGTCTCCAGCCAGCAATTTCCCTCAGCAATATTTTTAGCTTTTCTAGGAAATGAATTTTACTTAAATAACCAAAGCAAACAGGAAGCATGCTTAAGATTTACTTAGCACTGATTGCGACTAAAAGAATGTTACTTTTGGAACGTGTCCTCCACATATAGGGATAAAAATCCTTATACACTATTCTTTAACCAGACTGGTGATGTATACTTTAATAGGGAAAGAATACGGTTAAAGTCTAAGGAAATTTCTGCAAGTTCTTGTGTTTCTTAATGCTTCTCTTTGAAATGTGCAAGCATTGCCAATCTGTTTTGTTAGTCGGTTAGCTGAGACTGGGAACCTCTTGAGACCTTTCAAGGTAGGATCCTGATGCCTTAAGTGACTAACACTTGTTTAGGTTTTTATCCTTGTCTTCAAATTCACCAGCACCAGTTTTCTAAGGAAATATAAATTGGTTAGTTTTAAATTAATGGCAGTAGCTGAGTGTCTATTCCCAACGACCCAGGAAACTGAGGCAGAAGGCTCTTATAGACCCTGGAGTTCTAGATAAGCCTGGGCAACATAAAAGAGATCTGGTCTCAAACAATTAATTAGTGGTTAAGAACATGGGTTCTGGAGAGCACAGCACATGCCTACTGGTGTGGATATTGAGGACATTAAGAGCATCCCATGCCTAAACTGCTAGTGGTTTGGTTTTTTTTTTAAATTTTTTTAAAGAGCAATTTTCAAAACAGTGGAATAGTTCATGAGGAATACATTGCTCCTCTCAAAATTCAAAGTGATAAAAGAGCCACTGAGTACTTGGAAAAGCAATGTACACCCTTCCCTCTAGAATTACCTCCTTAACTGACTAGAAGAATGTTAATTTTAAAGTGTCACTGAATTCCAAACATTAATATTAACCAAAAGTCCACCATTGTCGCCATAGCAAGTCCTTTTGCTATTTGTTCATTTGGGTGGTTGTATTTACACGGAGTTCCTAAGTACTCGTCACTGGCATAGATAGAAAATGCCACTGACAATCACACTTGCCTGAGTAAGCAAAGAAGTCACACGGGTCAGGTCCAGGAAGTGTTTATGTGTCACAGGGACTGAGTAGTCTCCTGGGAAAGGTTCAATCTTAAGGATGGAGAGAGACTGGCATATTAAATTTCCTTTAGTAAAGTATTTCAGCATTAGACAGCTGGCTTAATCTTAAATGCAAGATATTGTTTGTCACTTGCTTTCTCCCAGCCAAGTGACCTTGAAACCTGGAAAAGGGGAGCTAGTAGAGAAAACCAAATGAGCTATTTTCTTACAAGGTCCCTGGAGTCATTGGAAATGCACAGTATCTCGCATCATGATGAAAGCCAGGCAGTCTGCCACTGGACAGTGTTTGCCCACCATGGGCTACAACACATCATTCCCACCAGCGACTTGAGTTGTCATCAAGCTAGGAGCTACAACCTTTTACTTTGGGGGCAATATCGATTCTCCACAGCTTCGAACAGCAACCAGAGGCATCCCAGCCTGGTGGTATTAGACACTTGAAATGAGGAATGGTGTGGGCTCAGATTCTCCTTGATGGGAACCTGAAACCAGAGCAGGAATGAGGACTTAGTTCAAAAATCTCCAAAAGAACTGAGAGCAGAAGACAAGGAGAACGGGAGTGGCCTGATCCTCATAAAACGGACTCCTGAAAACACAGAACAGATTCTCAAAGGCTCCTCCAAGTAGGTCCAGGAAGCGAGGCTCGATATAAAGAAAGCCATTCCAGCATTTCACAGTTGGAAATAAGACCAGCAACAAGAAGGCCTCATTTTACCCTTAGGAAGATGAAACTTGGGAATTAAAGACAGTACAGTAGGCAGTAGGGGAGTTCTTTGACAAATGGTTTCAAAGGAGAGCCATGCCTTTTGTATTCAGTTCCCGCATACTGTCGGCCACTGGAATGGCAATCCTAGCTTTTCATCTGCAGTGATGGAGCTGGAAGAGTCTTCACCTGGGTTCTTTTTGATGCCAAACTTTAAAAGTCCTATATGCAGTAGCTGTACATTGTCTGCAGGCCAAGAAGGACTCAAAGTTCCCCCAGTTTGAGTAGATTTTGATTTTCTTTCTGACTGTAGACTTACAGCTTCCCTTTACTTAGCTTTTACTCAATAAAACTTGACATTATAAATTCTTTCTCTGCCCCCCACCTCCATGGCGATGTAAAATTTCTCTCAGCTTCCTAACTGTCTTACAGTCTAAGAAGGTCTCTCTTAAAGATCTAGGCAGTGTCCCTTTGAAAGGCAGCCCTCACGGAAGACGGTGGCTGTCTTGGCTACTGCTACATTGTGGTGACTGGTATTCTCTGACACAGAGAACTCAAAGGCAGTAGGATGTATTGTGACTCATGACTGGGGAAGTGTGGAGGTACAGTCTATCATGGTACATAGGCACGAAATGTCCTAATTACACACTACTGACCCGGAAGCAGAAAGAGACTAGACCCAGACCCGGGCCTGCCTGTAAGCCTCCAGGCATAGTCCTTCTTGCCTATTTTATCCAGCTAGACCTCACTTCCTAAAGACTCCATCGCATCCTCTAGATGTGTCCACTGCTGGGGATGCAGCCTCACGGGGAACATTTCATGTCCATTTCACAACAGTGAGCTCTCCCCAGCTCTGTGGAAGGGCAGAGACCAAGCATCTGTGATCCTGGATATCAAACACCAAACCCAGGGGACTCAGTGCAATTGACTACGCTCATCTCTACTAACCTCCAGTACTTCTCCCTTAGCTCATCTCAGTATTGAAACTCCCCCTTCTTTGTTACAGCATTATGTAGTTCAATCGCTCTCCCTTACTATGGTAGCCTTGAACAAAGTCTTCCTTGCCTGTTTAAATCCTATCCAGCATATTTTCCTGAACACCACCTGTGAATTGAACCCTTCCTCAGGCTTTGACTAACCCTGGCTGAACATGTCACTTTTACCAGAGTTTAGATATTCTGTCATGCTTTTCTGACCTTGATCTTGAAAGACTCCTTTGCTGGTTTCTGAGCTCTGACATATTTATAACTGGACTTGTATGTCTGTTTGTCTATCAAAAGTTTTCTGGTTCTTGTCTTATGTCTTGACCTGTACCCTGTCTCCATGGGTAGCTGGCATTCCATGGTGTCTCGTGCTTGTGAGCACTAAAACAGCACGTTGTGCTGAGGCTGGGGAGCAGCCCCCCATGTGCATTCACACCTGAGTCATTTCTTCCCTGGCTCCTCCTGGCTTTGAACCATTTCAGATCTTAGTTATTTTACCCACCTCGCTTATCTCATTGTGATGCAATTAAATTCCCCTGGTCATTCCAGGTCTCCTGATAATGAGTGTTCACGGGCCTCTAGGCTAGCCTTAAGAAAACGGATAGATATCATTTACCAAAACATCCTCAGAATGCTATGAAGATTAAGTGCTGCTGTACTCATTCCAAGATGAGAAGCGGAGACTCGCAGGTTGTGAAACTTGTCTGAAGATGCAGGACAAAGGCTCAGTAACCTTGTTGAGCTTTCCTTATTTATTTGTACATGGAAACCAGGTCTTGCTCTGCAGCCCAGGCTGGCCATACTCCTCATCCTCTGGCCACAGCCTCCCTAGCATTAGGTCACAGGCTTAAAACTTCAAAAACTGCTGATCATGACTAGACCCTTCCTGCTTGCTAACCATCTACTCTCCCACCTGTAGCATGCTGACTTCCTTCTGTTTACTAGTGGTATTAATGAAAGAGCATCATAAAGCTTTCAGGGGCCAGTGAGAAACTGAATTCAGCAATTTGGTCATACGTATTTTTGGCTGAAGTTTACCTACACGCTGGGGAATTTCTATAAGCCACACCTAAGTATGTTGGAAACCATCGAAAAGAGGTTCTGTGAGTCTGTAAATATTAGTGAGATTTTTACCGTTACTTTTTCATGGGACTTTTGTTTCTCTTCAAGGTATTTTTCCTTTGGCATCTGCTTCGCTTTCCGAACCCACCCACACAATTTTACTCACACCACATTGTCTTTGTAACAAATATTCTTCTTTCCCACTGAGCTATTTTCTAGGGCTCCACTGTCCTATCAATCATATTTGAAATCCTAAAATGAGATCTGACATACCCACTTTTTTTGAATTCATATAAATAAATCTGAGCGGTGTGATGGGGAGTGGAGTCTAGTATATATGGAGATTTTCGTTTTGAAGAATGAGAAGCTCCTATTCTTTCCCATGGCAGGTCTGGAAGCATGAAGAATTCTACCATGAGGTGCCGAGTGTATCTCAAATTATAGATCAAAGGCCTCTGCCATAGTTCCCAGGAAATAGTTTGCTCATCAGCCCACTTTGAAGCTTCAGTGACTAGGCCACCTGCAGAATGGGATTCCTTTCCTCCTGCTTCTCTATGAAACAAACTTGAAGTTTTAACACGGCACACACTTATTTTCACATGCTTCTGGATGTCACAAGTCCACTATCAGTTCTGGGGCGCTAAAGTCAAGGTGTCACTAGGTCTCCTGGGTTCCTTCTTGGATGTCTGGTGAAAGCTCAGTTTCCTTCTCATCTCCAGCTTCCAAAAATCACTTTTGTTCTTTGTCTCATGGCTGCTTCCTTCATCTTTAAATGCTAATAGGTAGCGTTTCCTCAACACCTCTAACTTCCTTTCATGGCTTATCGCTCTTGGTTTTACAATGACCCTTATGATTATACAGGGCCCAACCTAGGATCCAAAATAATCCCTAATCTTAACCATGTCTAAAAAATTGCTCTTTGCCATATAAGGGGACTGAATGTGTACATCATGGGAAGATACTGTTACCCTGCCACAAATGATCTCTTTCCGAATATCGATAGCAATGGTTGAAAAAGTTGCTCAGTTATCCTCCTTTTCTTCTTTCTCTCCCTTTATTTCTCTTTCCACGCGAGTGCTGATGGAGAGATGTACGGTAAACTTCAGGTCCTAACTGGAACTCTTGATGCCAAGGAATTAGAAAGCCTGTTCTCTGACTCTGTCCTGCAACACAAATGTGAAGATTCGTCTTTAGTCCTACAAGGAGACTGTGAACTAAAATCAAGACAGAGCAAAAGCCATTTGGAAGATTTTCTAAAATTTACACATAATAATTTGCATTGTTCTTATATGGTTTCATTCCTGGAATCCCTAGAAACAGTTCTCTCACAGTAAGAGAAATGTACCACACCAGATAAGAACAGAGAAAGCTATTACAGGACCTTAGTTTCTATGATATATCTATATATCGAACACTGAGAGATTTCAGCTAAACTCAGAATTATTTTTGACAACTTGGTACATTCTTTCCTGATTTTCTGTATATCTTAGAGGCGATCAGCAGTTTTCAAATAGTGATACAAAATCTGCAGCTGAATGTATTCAGACCATGACTCTGTCCATTCGCCCCGCCCCTGAAACAAACAAGCAATAAGGTCAAAGCAGCTGTCTCTGCTGTGGGTCACCTGGAACTTTAGAGTCTGAGCAAAAAGCTTTTCTCATCCATCCTAACAAGAATATGAAAAATCGGATACTTAAAAGGACTTTACCTACATGCATTTTAAAAGTCTCTGTGTCAAAAGAAACCCCTCTGCCTTTAATATAAACAGCGGACAAAATTAAATGCAAAAGAGTCTGCTAATGTGAGATTGAGATTCTCAGCCAAGCATCAATTTTCCCACATTCCACACATTCTGAATATTAAGGCCTTGCATGTAAGAGACTAGTTCTGAAAAACACACTGTCTGAAGCACAGTGTGTCCAAATGAAAGGAAGGCTGGTCAACCTCACGGAGCTGCTGGGTCCTGACCACACTGGAGTCAGCTTCTGCTTCTGTGGGGGCTAATCAGTGTGAGTGCATATGGCCCATGCCTTTCGTATCCCCCCTTTCTTCCAGCCCCTTCCTCAGAAAGGACTTTCAAGCTCATAGAGAAGTAAATTAGAACAGGTCATTTGGTTCCCCGCCCCTGGCTCACTTAGTGGCTTAGGAGATACAGGTGCAGGATAGATTGAAATTGTCACTAACCAGCAAAGAGTAGCTTGTCCCTTGAGTTGCTTACCAGGAAAGTAGGGACCTGATCTCACTCTGAGGTGATCTCCCATTGTCAGAGATCTAAAAAAATGGCTAGTAAGTTGCTATATTTTAAAACAACTTGCATTGCTGAAAGATTCCGGGTTTGGCCTTTTTGTTCTAAAGACAGATCACGCATACAGGAAATGAGATAAAGACCAATGTAATGGGTAGTTTACTGCACTGCGCGGGGATAGGGGGTTGTTACAGGATAGGATCTATACATGCTGACTTCACTACCCTTCCCCAGTTTTTGAGAAAGGCCCAGGGAATGCACAGTAAGCATGTTATTGAATGACAATAGCTGTACTCTGTGTTTTTGCAGCTCCTCTTTTCCAGAGAGTCCAGAGTGCTTCATAAACAGTACCTCATTAATCTCCCACTTTCTCTATATGGAAGGTGGTTTCAGCCATCATCGCTCATGTCTTCATCAACCCAGGAACAGTTGCTTGTGGAGTGGCTAAGCACCTTGCCCAAGGTCACGGAGGGAGGGAGGAGCAAAGCCCAGAATAAAACTCAGGGCTTTGACCTTCCAGTTCAGAATTCTCTCCAGGAGGCCACGCTGAAGGAAGAGCAGCTTCTTACATGCATATTCATAAATCTCCCAAGAAAAATTCACCATGTTTTAATATTTTCATGAGCTGAACTTGTATGCTCACGAACTTGTATGCTAACTGGGGATGGTTTAATATAAACCCTAATGGTTAAAGAAACAAATTGATGGAGAAATACTGAAGCCCTGCTAAGACAGAATTAGACCTCTGTTTTAATTCTCATTTCTCATCTAGATTGTCAGCATCTGGCTGCACATGCACATAAGGTAAAAACAGGTGAAGGAAAACTGAGGCACAGCAGCAACCACACAAACTGTGAAGCTCCTAATGTATTCATTAACCTCTCAGTCCTCCCACAATTGGAGGTGGGAGGAGGACAGGATGCGTCTCAGAATATACTGCTGTATTTTCTTATATTTATTGTTTATTGTTTGCTAAGCATAGGAATATCAACCATAGAGTAGGTTGTGGCCTAGTGGGAAAACATGGAAATATACATACAGTGTCAGGAGAGAGAAGCAATCCATGGATAACCCTGTCTGGGGTCATTAGACAAGACTAGACCAAGCTCCAGCCTTCAAAGATCTTGTCTGATCCATGAGATTAGATTTCAAACAGGGTGTTTCCTGTTCTTGGGCCACTCCTCTCATCTACATAGCAGATATGCTCCAATCTTCAGCTATAAACTGATATATTACTTCTTAGAGAAGTCTACCTGGGACTTCTCACAGAGATTGTCTTCATTGTTGATCATGGAGCTCTACATCTCCTCAGTAGCTTTCATCTCAGTTGGCATAATGTCTGTGTTTGTTAGCTAGCTTAGACTTGGTCTTCTTCTCAACTCTATGCTTCTATAGAAAGCAGCGCTTACCTTGTAAGAAGCACTCAGTGTAGAGATGGTGGCTAAATGGAAGCACTTAGCTTCTGTTTCTCTTCTGATGACCACCTCTTAGGACTGTGTGTGGGGGGGTGGGTGGGAGAGGAATGCATGGCTTCTGGAAAATCGACTAGTGCCATGACAGGCTCTTAAGTTCAATAAATGACAACCTAAAAGTGACACTGAATATATACATAATGAATGATTCAGAAATAATTGTTTTGCCAAATGGGAAATTTTATGCCATGGTAAGAAAGGAATTGGAGAAGGGAAATTAGTAAGTATAGGCTAGCTTAATCGGAGTATAATGATCAAAAGAAGAGATTCAGAGCTGCAAGGGATGTCTATGCTTGTGTACATGTGTGCATATTTATGTTCTGAGTGATGGAAAGGACATATTAAGAGAGGTGAGATTGCTAGCTTGCAATTTAATAAAGCATAGAAGGTGGTACAGTCCCCACCCCTCATCCTTGCTATGCTGTGTTCCAAGATCCCCAATCGATACCTGACACCAGATATAGCTAAAAACCAACCCAGAAATGCCTATGATGATATATAATTTATAATTTAGATAAGATAAGGTCAATGCCAATTCATAGTAACATAGAATGATTATAATACATGGTGTGTAAATATGACCTCTCAAGATTATTTTTCATGTATAAAACTTACCTTCTTGTGGTAATGTGAAATAGTACATACATGAGGAGATGAAGGGAGGTGAATGCTGGAAGCACTGCGATACAGATTTAGGCAACTATGTAAGAGCTTCTTGAACATGAGCAATCTGACCTGAGGTAGTTCATCTGACAACCAAACTGTTTATTGAGTGGTTAATGATTGAGGATCACATACAGCATGGACACACTGAACTAATAAGGTCTGATTACCATACCAAGCTGAATGAATTGAGATTGCATGATACTATTCAAAACTGTGTATAACTTAAGACTACTGAACTGGTTATCTACAATAATCTTCAATATCTACAATATCACATTTGTTATTTTCAAAGAATGACTTATTGTGGACAACTGGAACCACATAGAGCAAAACCACTGGTCCCACGGATGTGGCTCAGTGGTACATGTGGTTCAGTGGGACACGTGGTTCAGTAGGACATGTGGTTCAGTGGAATATGTGGTTCAGTGGCACATGTGGTTCAGTGGTACATATGGTTCAGTGGGACATGTGGTTCAGTGGCACATGTGGTTCAGTGGCACATGTGGTTCAGTGGCACATGTGGTTCAGTGGGACATGTGGTTCAGTGGGACATATGGTTCAGTGGGACATATGGTTCAGTGGGACATGTGGTTCAGTGGGACATGTGGTTCAGTGGGACATGTGGTTCAGTGGGACATGTGGTTCAGTGGGACATATGGTTCAGTGGGACATGTGGTTCAGTGGGACATGTGGTTCAGTGGGACATGTGGTTCAGTGGGACATGTGGTTCAGTGGGACATATGGTTCAGTGGTACATGTGGTTTCAGTGGTACAGCATTTACCTAGTAGGCTCAAGGCTCTGAGCTCAGTTTTTCAGAACTGAAGAAACCAAAACAAAAGTCAGAATGATAAAAAAAAAAAGAATTACAGATGGGGAGCTGAAAACTAATGTAATGAGTCCATAAAAAAAAATTAATCTTGGGTAGACTCAGAATATTTCTTCTGAAATGGAAGATACAAGAAAAAGATCTAATAATGAATGTGATCACAAATCCAGGAATTATTTTTATAGTGACCATTCCCTGAATGCTGGCTGAGCATCCAGCATTGGGCCCAACAGAATCATTGACCTCAAGGAGCAACCTAGGTGTTGGGAAAGGTAAGTTAATGATTATCCTGAGCCCTGATCAGACAGTTGTTAATGACAGACACAGGAGAAGAAGGGTTGAGGTGCTAGCAAGAAGGTGAATCAATTGGTTAAGAATGAAAGCTCTACTGGATAAATAAATACATGAAGGGAGGGAGAGACAGGAGTGCTTCAGGAGAGAAAAAGAGAATGCACAGAACGATGTGACCGGAGAGAAAATGAAACCCCTGGATAAACGGAAGAGTAGGGAAGTAATGCTAGGCATATATAAAAAGTGAGTGAGGCCAAGAGCCAGGAAGGATGCTGAGGGTAATTAGGGTGGGGACTGCAATACAACATAAGGCTGGGTTCCTGAGATTTAAAGATAAGGCCTTCCTGTTTGACATGCCCAGGCCCTCCATGTATGGAGTCTGATTCCTTAGGAGAGAACATGCAGGTCTGTGATATGGCTGAGTGTATGTTAGAATCCCACAAAGGATTCCTGCCTGCCTCTCCTTGCCTGGTAGTTTGATAATGTTAAATAACTATAAAGAAGCCCTTTGTCTTTATCTCTGACACTGGTTGGCATTCTCTTAAAGCAATCCACAATTTCTGCCAAAATATGTTCAGGAAATATGAGTTGCTGCAGCTTGTGACCCCTCTGGATAACCACAAACTGAATCATGGTTTACAGTTCGGCTGAGTAATAAAATATAATCAGATTGGCAGGCGGCATCAGGCTGGGCCACACATACAGATCTTCTTTTAACCCAGTTTAACAAGTTGGTCTCCAGAAGTTATTTATTCCACCTGTCAACATTCCTATTGTGGAAATGACAGCCGTCAGATCTCTTTTAGATTCTAATTCTGTTCTTTCCTCTTGCCCCAGGTAGTGGAAAGCCTCAGAGAAGCAATGTTCTATAAGACAGCTAAGTGATTTGTTTGACATTGATCATTTGCTTGAAAGAAGAGCTATTACCTTTAAAAAATAAATGTAATATCCTTATCATTAGCCACACAGTAAATTCAAAATAAATATCTGCAGCTAAAATTACTTTGAAATCTTATAAGGGCTGGGTGGGTGTAGGCAGCTGTCCAGCTAGCGGTAATCTGCCACCCTACTTCAAAGTGCATAATAAACTATCAGTTATGGCTGCTGCATCACCACATGGCAAGGTCAGGCTGGATTTCAAAATTCATTTGGAAACTCATTCTTAACAAACATTTGGTGCTAGTAAGGCCAAATAAGGGCAAGGACTTAGAGAATATGACCTTCAGTTTGAATCTTCCTAACATTTAACAGATACAAAAAGAGGAAACTACCAAATGGATTCCCACAGGGAAATGAGAATGAATAGTCAGTAGTGAATAGTCAACCAATCACTCTTAGGCAGAGCTCACCTTAGACTTAACCAAGAGTCTTTCGTGATTTGATTTGCATTTTAATAAATAGCCAACGCTTACTACTATCCTGGGCCATCTATTTATTTCTCTTTCTAATAGTTTTCATTTTTACCTGTATATGACATAGGCAACCGTTTTCTTATCCTGCAAATAAGGAAATTGAATTGCAGGTGTGAAAGTTTCTTTCTCAGGGCCAGTAAGCAGTCATCCCAGAAGCCAGACATATGCCACTGGCCTCTAAGGCATGATCTCTTCTGTATTTCTGTTTAATACAGGATTAGATGTTTTTTCAAAGCTACCTTATTTAGGGTTCTTAAATGCTTCAACCTCCCCTCTAATTCACTAGCCAGAAGTAGGGGGAAAAGACGGTTAGTAGGAAAAATGTGTTGTGGACATGTTTAGAAATACTTCCTTGGGGTGATCCCACTCTTCCTTGTCAGGATACCAGCAGTCCAGTTCAATAGCAAACACCAAACACAAATCAATAGCATCAGCACTATCCAGAAGAAACTGAGAGCTTCTGCCTAATTGGTACCGAGAGTCAGTGAAAGTGGCCAGAATCAGCCAGAATACCATGAGAAGTTCTTTGGCATGTTTTTCTCTACAAAGTGAAGACCAGTGAAGACCGTCAAAGTGTTACACAGCATAGCAATGCAAGAGTGTCCTCACACCATTTGTGGGGTCCATTTATATTCTTTATAACCATCATGTGCCTCTCACAAGGCAGCTTCCAGAACATCACATGACACAACTAGGTTAAAGAAAGCAGAACTTTCCACTTCAGCTCAATCTACCTGTATCTACAGTCCTTGTAAAACAGTGTACAGAGCAGCAAGGAGCGCACTCTGTGTAGGAGTCTCTTCACTCATAAATCAAAAAAAAAAAAAAAAAAGAAGAAGAAGAAAGACAGAAAGGAAGGAAGGAAGGAAGGAAGGAAGGAAGGAAGGAAGGAAGGAAGGAAGGAAGGAAGAAAAAGAAAAGAAAAGAAAAGAAAAGAAAAGAAAAGAAAAGAAAAGAAAAGAAAAGAAAAGAAAAGAAAAGAAAAGAAAAGAAAAATTGGGAAATCATATCACCCAATCCCATGCAGGTGGAAGTTAGGAACAGTCTTCCCCAGGGAAGAGGCCCCAAATTAGTTCAAAACCAAGTCATCATCCCTGAAATAATATACATGCAATGAATATTACATGGACTGAACAGGTTATAGTTATATATTTAAGAAAAATTATGCCAGGCAGGGGTGGCACTCGCCTTTAATCCCTGCACTTGGGAGGCAGAGGCAGGTGGATTTCTGAGTTCGAGGCCAGCCTGGTCTACAGAGTGAGAGTTCCAGGACAGCCAGGTCTACACAGAGAAACCTTGTCTCAAAAAAACCAAAAAAAAAAAAAAAAAGAAAAAAAAAAAGAAAAATTATATAAAAAAGCTTTGCCTCTAGAAATTTCTATATTATCTTAAAATATCATTCATTCTACTAAGAAAAGGAATATACCGAACAATGAAGAGAAAAAGATTAAAGGTAAAAATACCCACTTGTGGATGTCTAAATCAATAAAATTCTGGAACAGGACACACATTTTCACTGATATGTAGGTATTAGTGACTGTTGCTATGGTTAAGACTTTTGTAAAAGTTCAGGACATGAACAGAGAGAGATGTGGCCTCCTGTAGGGAGAAGCCTGTAGCACTACAGGAAGGAAGCAGCTGGATGTTAACCGCCTCGTGCCAGTGCGAATATGAAGAACCTTCGGATTCAGAGCTGAACTTCTCCACTTAGCAAGTCCTAATATGGAAAAGAGTAGAAAGAAAGGGGACAGAAATTGGAAGACCAATAGAAAGAAAATGAAGGAAGAGGATGGGAGGGGGAGAGAGAGGGAAAGGGGGAAAGAGGAAGAGGAAGAGAGAGGAGGGGAGGGGGAGGGGAAGGGGAAGGAAAAGGGAAGGGGAAGAGGGAGGAGGAGGGAAGGAGTGGGGAGGGAAAAGGGAGGGAGAGAGAGGGGAGAAGGGAGGGAGAGAGAAGGGAGAGGGGAGGGATAGGGGAGGGGAGGGAAGGGAGAGGGGAAGGGGAGGGAAGGGAGAGGGGAGGGAGAGGGGAGGGAAGGGAGAGGGGAGGGAGAAGAAAACATCTCTTTAGTTCTGTTATTCTTTGTTTTGTTTTGTTCTTTGTTTTCATTTATTTTTTTCTGAGATGATGACCATGCTGCCCCTTTCACCTGGAAGTCTTGCCCATTAATTATTTCTTTGGACACTGTGAGATTAACTCCTTGATTCCTATTTTAGGATTATTCAAAACGTAGCAAACATGTTCAGGAAAAAGGCATATTTTCCATGTGTCATAAGAGATCTCACTCTGCTATCCAGATCTTTCTTGGCTGCATCTTGATATACTACACTACCCTACTTTCTTTTACTGTAACAGAATATCTACCTAAGAACAGATAATTTATAAAGGAGAAACACTCACGTTGGCAAAGAACATATGAGAGCCACCTGCTTCTTCATCTCATGGAAGGAAGTAAAGGGTAAATATGTGCAGGTGGAAGAGGAAAGCCATCAGAATGGATTGTTTATGGTAATCCCTTCCTGCAGAAATTACCATTCCATAATGCAAGTGCTTATACAGCCAAGAGAGTCACTGATTGATGAGGGCTATGTTGACATAAACCAGTCACTTCCCTCTAGGTCCTACTTCTCAACATTGATACATGGGTCTAGGCCAAAGCATGCATTTTGGTGAGAACTTCCCTTCCCTGGTAGTCATATAAAGATAAGTAGCTTCATATACTTTAGCAAAAGCTAAGAGGAATTGTCATCAGACGCTCCTATATTCTGCAGTAGAATCTTTTAGGAGACCTAGTAAGCGCTCTGTGAATTGAAGTAGGTCGAAGAATAAGATAAAGGGTAGCAGCTTCTAGCCAAGGGCCAGAGTTCCCATCAAATAGCAGAGACATTTGGATCACATGCCAAGTAACTCCCTGGGGCATTTCATTTTAATTTTATCCTCATGGATATGTATTATTTATGTGATTGTGTATAACAAGATGCATGCTGGGAAATTCTCAAGGAAATAGATGTACCACTTCTGCTGCCTACTGAGTTAGCCAGAGCCTCTTTGTCTAGGGCCTGCCTGCCTCCTGTCTGAGCTTTTCCAAAGATACCTTGATTCTATCAATTACATTTCAAACTGCTCCTGCCATAATCCGGATAGACCAACTTGCCCAGTGATTTTTAAAAAAAAATTCCAATAATTCTCTGACCAATATATTCCACAGGGATGCTTTTGCAGTACATGGAAGAAAATAGAGAACTGAAAGGAAAAAGTTACCCTTGCAATACTAGAATAAGCCCTATTTGATTATATTGGATCATTCTTTAATATATAATACAAGTTGGGTTTCAGCTTCTAGTGTTTTTTAGGATTTTAACAGCCAACTTCATAAATGGATTATCAGAGTTTCTTTTCTGTGCTTGGTCAGGTAATGAATAGTTCCATTCTGTGGTTCAAATTCTACTCCTTCAAAATTACAAGTTCATTTAATAGAAACCACTCGTTATACTACCTGGGGAGACTGGTTTGGGAAGACACCTTGATAAATTCTCAATTCTATTCAAGGTTTGCATTTTTGAGTAAATTTTTGCTTATTTTATTTTCTTTATTAAAATAACTGAACATTTTCACATAGACCAAATGTCCTTGAGTATTCTTTTCTCATGATTTTCTCCTTCTTTACATCTGCTCTCACAATCTGTTTGCATTATTTTCTTTTAGATCTTTCTGTAAGTATTCCTCTGCTTTTGGGGCTCTGTTCTCCACATTCTTGTAGCATAATGACTCCTCCTTTCTGCTTTTGCATTATTGGTTTATTTTCTCATCGTGCACTGATGGCTGCTGTCTTCTTAGATCTCTGAAATTTATCCTTTGGTACTTCCATATATGGATATGATATTCAGATCACACCTAACCCTTGATACCTTCAAATCTATCTGAACTACCTTCCAACATTAATTTTAATTGCCTGCTTAATTCACTTATTCTCAATAATGAAAACACTGAAGTATACAAATTTTCATGAGTATTGTGTAGAAATATTCTATACTTGTGAAACAGGACCTGTACAATGTTTGAAATAAGTCTTGTCATGAGCAAACACGTATTTGCTGGATTGGTGTCCACCCTTACTCGTCCTTCCTCAGCAACCACTCAACTTTTATTATTCTCCCCTCATTGTAGATTCACAGCAATGGCTCCAAGTTTTAGGTTGGGTGGAGAGGAAAAACAATTTTCATTGGTTTTACTAAGTAAATTCATTGTGAGTTATAAATTAATCTACCAAATAATTGTTTTTAATTGTTGAAATTCTCTCTATGTCTCTGCTTCTGTCTCTGTCTCTGTGTGTGTTCATGTGTGTGTGTGTTTATGTTAGCTGTGTGTATGTTGGTGCATCTGTCTGTCTGTCTGTCCACACGTAAGCCACTATGAGCATGTTGAGGTCAGTGGAGAACGCAGTTCCTTCCCCCCATCATGTGGGTTTGGGAATGGAGCTCATGTTGTCAAACTTGGTGGCAAACATTTTTATCTGATAAGCCTCCTTGCAAGCCCTTAAATATTTTACATTTATTTATTTATGTGGTGTTCACATGCATGCATGTATGTGTGTGCATGTGTGTGTGTGCATGCACATATGTGTAGGCAGGCATGGTATGCATGTGGAAGTCAGGGTACAACTTGAGGGTCAGTTCTTTCCATGTGAGTCCTGGGGGTTGAATTCAGGCCAGGTTATCAGATTCGGTGACAGCTCCTTTACAACTGAGCCATTGTGCAGGCTTCCGTTGATTATTTTAACCAACTTCTGTTTTAAATGCTTTTCTTTTGTTTGCCTCCATTCCACTGTATTGGTTTCTAGTGTGGTCTTGTTTTTGCTTTTGGGATTATTGTATTTTTCTGTCTTATAACTGCTTAACATTAAAGCTACGATTGTTAATTGGAGACGGTAAGGAGCGGTTAGGATATTCGCCATCACCAGATGGCGCTGACTTCCGCTATTACTCTGAGGAAACTTGTGGATAGCGCGGGGTGGCTCGCCCGAAGCGCCTGCGCATTAAGGGTGTACGTGACTAATCACCGCCCACTCCCGGGGCGCGCCAATCAGTGGAGGACACGCTGCCTCAGGGCTATATAAGCAGCGCCAT
>CM052714.1:54975345-54992930 GCA_028551405.1 Uromys caudimaculatus | reverse complement strand
GCGGTTAGGATATTCGCCATCACCAGATGGCGCTGACTTCCGCTATTACTCTGAGGAAACTTGTGGATAGCGCGGGGTGGCTCGCCCGAAGCGCCTGCGCATTAAGGGTGTACGTGACTAATCACCGCCCACTCCCGGGGCGCGCCAATCAGTGGAGGACACGCTGCCTCAGGGCTATATAAGCAGCGCCATTCTGGGGTCCCGGGTTCTTCCTCTATCAACGGCTAAATAAAGCTGAACTGCAGACGGAGCCTATGTGTCGCGTGTCTTCTTGCTGGCGAGAGGTGCGCGGGACACCTTTGCTCTTTACTTATGTAAGAATTCAATGCTTTTCATCCAGATTTTCCAGTTTTGTTGAGTATAGGCTTTTGTAGTAGGATCTGATGATTTTTTTGAATTTCCTCAGATTCTGTTATGTCTTCCTTTTCATTTCTGATTTTGTTAATTTGGATTCTGTCTCTGTGCCCTCTGGTTAGTCTGACTATGGGTTTATCTATCTTGTTGATTTTCTCAAAGAACTAGCTCCTGGTTTTGTTGATTCTTTGTAGAGTTCTTTTTGTTTCTACAAAAAGATTGATATCAGCCCTGAGTTAAATTATTTCCTGCTGTCTACTCTTCTTGGATGTATTTGCTTCTTTTTGTTCTAGAGCTTTCAGGTGTGCTGTTAAGCTGCTAGTGTATGCTCTCTCCAGTTTCTTTTTGTGGACACTCAGAGCTATGAGTTTGACTCTTAGCACTACTTTCATTGTGTCCCATAAGTTTGGGCATGTTGTGCCTTCATTTTCATTGAATTCTAAAAAGTCTTTAATTATTTTCTTTATTTGTTCCTTGACCAAGTTATCATGGAGTAGAGCATTGTTCAGCTTCCATGTGTTTGTAGGCTTTCTGTTGTTTTTGTTGTTATTGGGGACCAACCTTAGTCTGTGGTGATCTGATAAGATGCATGGGATTATTTCAATCTTCTTATATCTGTTGAGGCCTGTTTTGGGGTTTGCAACCCCATAGGAAGAACAACAATATTAACCAACCAGACCACCCAGAGCTCCCAGGAACTAAACCACCAACCAAAGAGTATACATGGAGCAACCCATGGCTCCAGCCCCATATGGAGCAGAGGATGACCTTGTTGGGCATCAATGGGAGGAGAGGCCCTTGGTCCTATGAAAGCTCACTGCCCCAGTGTAGGGGTATGCCAGGGCAGGGAGGCAGGAGTGGGTGAGTGGGTGGGGGAGCACCTTCATAGAAACATGGGGAAGGGAGATCGGAATAGGGGTTTCTGGAGGGGAAACCGGGGAAAGGGATAACATTTGAAATGTAAATAAATTCAATATCCAATTAAATAAAAGAATTCAATGCAATGGATTTTGAACTAAGTGCTACCTTTGTGATAGTCCAAATATTGTGGTCATTTTGATTTCTTATATCTTCATTTAAATTCATTCAATACTTCCTCTTTGGCCAAACTGTTGCATGAGCATTCTGTGTAGATTGGGTCCCAAGTCTAACTTGTAACACTATTCTGTAACACTGTTCAGCTTGCAGTATCTTCTTCTACTGTTTACCTTTCAACAGTGACTCTCTGGTAGGGTCAGATTTTGTATGGGTGCAGTCCAGCCCTCAGGGAAGCATTGGGGAACTTCACAGATATTTCTGCCTTACTCTTCACATCTCCTTTCTCTCAGACACTTAGTGCTCTCACTGAAGCTGCCTTGCACCTTGGATTCACTCTCTTCAGCATAACAGCACACTATTTGGACATTGGCATTGTATGACATAGCATGAAACTTGTTCCCAGTGTCATGTATATCCCAGGTTCTCATCCAGTCAGGGATTCCTGCAGTCCCAGCCTTCTCAGTTTGTTAAGAGTTCCTAATGAGATGGCACTGAGTTTTGCACAAACCCTTTCTGTACTTATTGAGATAATCAAGTGATTTTTATCCTGGGTTCCATTAACGTGATGCATCTCATTAAAAGGTTTTTATATGCTAAGCCAAGTTTTCATCCCAGTGAGAAATCCCACAGGGTCCTGGTATATGATCTTTCTAATGTGCTGCTGAATTCACTTTGCCAGTATTTGGTTGAGTTCCGTATTTATAATCATTACAGTTATTGGCTCAGGGATTTATTTCTTATAGCATCTTTGTCTGGCTTTGATAATACTCTTTCTCGTTCTATCATTCTTTCCTTCCTTCCTTCCTTCCTTCCTTCCTTCCTTCCTTTCTTTCTTTCTTTCTTTCTTTCTTTCTTTCTTTCTTTCTTTCTTTCTTTCTTTCCTTCAGTTTTGGACGGATTGGTACAGCTTTTTAAATGATTGGCATCTGTTGCCAGTGTTTGCCTGGTCCTCTAGATGATGTTGATCTCTGATTACTTCTCATGACTATTTAAAAGTCTGCTTACATTTATTTTATGGCAAAGTCTTGGTAAGTTGTGTGTGTCTTTTAGAAGACAAGAATTCACTTCTCTCTTCTAGGTTATTCAATGTTGTTGACATATAATCACTCTCATCGCCATGTCTTATAGACCTGCTTTGTTTCTATGAAACCATATGTATTTTCACCTTTAAGCTTATTCAATAATGTGCTTGGGTTTTGGTTTTGTATTATCTTCTGGTTGTCATCTTTACTGATTATCTATTATGTCTGAATGTCAACAAGGCACACAAAATCAATTCATGTACTAATTCTGATACTCTATCAGTGTGCTCATTGTGGGCACATGATTGGTTTTTGTCATGGTATATAGCTCAAACTTGGTGATTATTCTGTATTCTGAATCTTTACCCAGTGACTCCTGTCCCATTACTAATCATGTTCAGTGCCACACAGATTAAGAGACAAATCTTTGTCTATATGTGTATATATTGTTTGCATTTTCTGCCTATTTTTTTCCTAATAATCTGACAAAAACCTGCAAGCTTTTCTGTTTTCAGTAGGAGGTAAAATGCAAATGTGGAATTGTGTGTATTTAACCTGAAGATAAGAAGTAATGTTATACCAGCAACAGCAGATGGACAGCAATCAACAGGAAGGAAGTGGAAAGGATTGCAAAGGTGGCTGTAGTCCTTTCATGGTGGTTTGGATGAGAATTGTACCCCTTGTTCTTGGACATTTTAACACCTGGTCCTTCATGGTGGCACTTTCTGGAAAGGGTTTGGAGACCCAGCCTTGATGGAGGAGAATGTCACCGGAGGTGGCCTTGGAAGCCACTTGCAGTTTGCTCTCTCTACTCTTAGCTTTGGGCTCCAGCTGCCTTGCCTCATCACTGTGAAATCTAACCCATAAGTCAAAATAAACTATCTCTTCCTTAAGTAGGTATGGTCATGGTGTTTGATCACAGAAATAGAAAAATACAGCTCTGTAGACGATTTCAGGAATATTAAGGACGACCATTTGTAAATGTAATTCCAAACTCTCATTTCAGTTTCTCTCCCCTTCCTCTTCCTCCTCCTCTTCCTTCCTTCCTTCCTTCCTTCCTTCCTTCCTTCCTTCCTTCCTTCCTTCCTTCCTTTCTTGTGGAAAAAAAAGAAAAGAAAAACAGAATATATCTTATCTTGGATTGATAACCATCAAATAAGAACAGAACTTGGAAAAAGAAACATTTTCTCTATTACCTATCAGAGAATAGAGAATGACTGCTCCTATTGTTCTTCCACTCTCTCTGTTTCTCTCTCTCTCTCTCTCTCTCTCTCTCTCTCTCTCTCTCTCTCTCTCTGTATGTGTGTGTGTTTGTGTGTGCACGTGCATACGCATGTGCATAGATGTGTGTTCACCCATGAGTTTACGTGTAGGGGCCATGGGTTGATGTCCATTGTCTTCTTCCTCAGTTTCTCACCCCCTAGAGCTTGCTGTTCTAGCCAGACTGCCTGGTGGCCAGAGAGCTTCAAGGATCTGCCTTCCCCACTCTGCTGGCACCGTGGTAAGGGATGCACATCACTAGTATAATTGCACCCTGAAATTGTACGGAGTATATTAGATGGTGATTAACATTACACAAACCGAGAGAAACTGTGTAGTCTAATAAAAGCCATCAGCAAGACTCTGGGAGGTACTATTTAGTTATTTTGCATACTGGCTCCAGCTGGAGATGAAACGGGTTATATATGTAGGCAACAAGCTGTAGCCAAAGGCCGCCTTCTTTCAAGCAGGAGACTCACTCTTGTGGAAACCAAGGTTCTCACATCCGGAAGGTATCCATCCTTCTACTGCAGTTACTGCCAGCCATTATTTTGTACCATTGACACATCATCTTTTTCTTCCCTGGAATATGGCAGGGAGGTGGCTTTCAAAGGTAATGAGGCTCAGGTGAGGCCTCTAAGCATAAAGTTCTTTACAGGGAGGAGTAGACAAACAGAAGCACATGGCAAAATGACATGCTGAAGAACAGCTTTGATCTTGTGTTTTTGGTCCTGAACTTCCTATTATATGAGAATATTATTTGTCTTCTTATTTAAACCACTATTGCACTATTATTTTAGAGTTTCTTGTAGTTAAAGACACAATCCCAATGGAAAAAAAGTAATGTTATTTTCCACACCAGCAGGTCACTGTTTCTTGGATCAAGAGAATGTGTGTTCTGCATCCATGTTTCAAGTTCTGAGGTAATAGGCCTCCACCACTAGCCTTGTCTAAAACGTCATTCTTAAAGTAGCAGTCTTCAGCTATTCAAAATTCATTAACTAACACTGTCTCACAAGACCACCCAAAATATCAATATGGACATTAAGAACCCAGCTATTTCAAGAAAACTGTCACAATAATTTGGTCAATTATCCTCTAGCAACTAAAAAACTAAAGTATGTATCACTGGTGCAAACAGCAGAAAAAACATACAAGAAAGAAATAACATTTAGACACCATGTGATGGCATGTCAATTATATATAACCAATGTAATTACAGCAGATTCAGGGAAGCTAAGGATTTGAATGGGAAGAAGAAACATTAGATTGAAAAATCAGGCTGTATTAAGGAGAAACGTAAGAAATTAACACACTATATCAATTATTTTTCTCATTGCTGGGATCAAATACATTAAAATATTAAGTATGGAAGGAACAGAGAAAGAAGGAAGGGAGGGAGGGACGAAGGGAGGGAAGAAGAAAGGAAAAAGGAAGGAAGGAAGGAAGGAAGGAAGGAAGGAAGGAAGGAAGGAAGGAAGGAAAGAAGGAAGGGTGGACTTGGGGGTTTGACTAGTTTGGGGAGGAACAGTCCATCGTGGCAGGAAAGACTTGACTTCAGGAACAGGATGTGAATGCTTACCTTGCATCCTTAGTCAGGAAGTAGGGTGGTCATTGGTTTACCTTTGCCCTTTCCCCTTTACATTCATTCTGGGTACCTAACACATAGAATGGTGCTGCTCATGTTCACCGTGCATCTTTCTCAGTTATGCTCTGGAAATGCCTCCACAGACATGATCAGTGGAGTGTTTCCCAAGTGGTTCTGAATCCTCTTGAGCTGGGGATGATTAGTCATCCCATAGATAATGGGAAAATATTGATAAATGCAGCCGTAAGGTAACTATAGATCCTTTTATAGCTACCAGATAACAAAATGGTAGAGTCAGGTGGGAACCTAAGAATGAGTTTATTAATAAACTCTCAAAAGATCATGTAACTCATTCCTCCCCCATTTTATGAGCAGAGAAAAAATGAGAGAAATGAGAACTGTTTCCAAAAATTCCTCAAAATGGATGCAATAGATATGTTTCCAGAAAGTGTCCATTTTTCAGTTTGGGGATTTGGGTATAATTTTTCCATGTCTACTGTGGGAAGAGTTGTCTCCACTTCATTTTATTTCTTGTGGCGCTGATTCATTGGTTTTATTTTGGGGCCTCATAACTTACAGACTGACAATGTGTGGAAAAAAAAAGAAAATTCATTCCCTTCTGATTTCCTTGGCTTCAGTGAGCCTTCTATAATAACATATAAATAAAGCATGTATTGCATATATATTTTTAAAAAGTCAATACCATGCTTCCCAACAGCCTCTCATTAGTGAAGATAAGCCTGTAGTTTGGATATTAATTTTCCTATAGTATAGAATGAATCAATTCTGTTCTCCTTGAATTTTTATTTATGACTTTCTAAAGTTTAGAGCCTTGAAAATACAAACTACAGAAACATGATTAGCTAGAAAACAATATTTCACATAATGAAATGGTTGGGTTTTCTTGATATATAAAATTATTAAACAGTTTACTTTTTATTTTCACTTAAATAAGTGTTTCCGCTGCCAGTGGATTAAAGTGTGGCTTCTTTGCCTAGAGAGATGCTTGTTAAACAGTATGAATAGATGTTACCACATAATTAGAATTAACGCATGGAAGTATTTTTGGCATATGGTAACTTGAGGAAGTAAATTTCAAGTGTTGCTTGCTCAATAAGAAATCCATGTTTCCTTTTTTTCTGCTGAGATTTGGATTGAAAAGAGAAATCTATCCAAAAAAATCTCTGTGAACTTGACTGATATCCACATTGTCTGATGGATTAGTGTGGGAGGGGGCAAATTGGAAGGGCTAACTCTAAAGTTTGAAAGACATTGCCAGTGGCAAAATTAAAATATAGAAAATATGATTAAAATTAGGAAACAAAACCTTAGACAAACTATTTGAGCTGGAGACACTTTATTTCATTAGAATGAATGGAAAATAACAGAAACAATATTTAAACACACACACATCACATACACACTGACACACTCACATACACACACTTACATACACACACATTCACACACACTCACACATAATCACAGACATATGTATACACACTCACAGACACTCACAGACGCTCACAGACACAAGCATACACACACTCACACAACACACACACTTACATACATACATACTCACAAGGCATATACACACACTCACAGACACACTCACACACTCACACACACACACATACTCACAGACACACACAGACACATGTATACAAACACTCATACACACACTCACAGACATATCTATGTGCACAGTCACACTCACACACACACTCATAGACACATGCATACACACTTACACAGACTCACACATAATCACACACTCATATGCATACACACATACCCATACTCACATACATACCCACACTCACACACACACACACACACACACACACATTCACACACATACACACACTCACATACACACACTCACAGACTCACATACATTCACACTCACACATATACACATACTCACATACACACACTCACAGATTCACATACACACACACACACATACACACACTCACACACACTTACTTTTTCCAAGCAAAGCCATGCATTGAATGCAACAATCACTAAAGGAGATGATGAAAACCTTACACTATATTTAATGTAGAATCAGTTTATATTAGAAAGTGTAGTGTTTGTGAAACCCCGTCACTCAAAAGCATATTACTTCTGTGGTTTTACACTATATTTCCCTCTATGTCCATAAGTCTTTTTGTTTAAATTCACCTTGTGGTACCAGAGAAAAATATAAAAAGGACAGATCATGTTTAAATCTAATCAATATAGCATTTTAACGAAGCTTTGGGGACTGGAGATGCGGCTCAGTTGGTAAAGCACTTGTCTGCCATGAACAAAACCTGGGTTCAGTCCCAAGCAATTCATATACCAGGAGAAGTGGTGCCTGCCTGGAATGCCAGCACTAGGGAGGAGGAGAGAGGAGATCTTACAATTCAAAGTCATCCTTGCTGCACGGAGAGTTAAGAGCTAAACCTCAAAACAGTCATTAAAAGGCCCACAATAGTGTCCACAGTATACCTGGTTTACATTGTATCTGGGCCATGCCCAATTGTCTCCAATTAGTAAAATCATAAAATGAAAGAAATATAACATCTCGAAGATAGATGGAAAGAGGACAAAGTCTTGGTTGAACCCATTTTGATTGGATTATAAACAAGTTTTTGATGAGGAGAGATTTCACATGTGCTATAATCCATAGAATAATCAATCACTGGAAATCTGTCCACGGGGATCAGAGTACCTTACTGCAACCCAGATTCTCTTCATGAGGGGGTCAAGAGTGGATATGTCCGCTAAGGCCATGCCACAGTTGATCCTCACAGTCTATTTACAGATGATAGTGGGGGGGCCTAAAATACCCCCCAGGTGTTTCTAATCAGGCCAGCCTTACCCTCACCACTGAGAGTAATTCTAGCACTTTCTTATTCCTTTATCAGTAACCTCAAGCCTTAGGATTCCTAGGTCACTCTCCACACATGCGCTTTTCCTCTGTGGGACTCCACATCCGTTATCCTAGTCACCTCCACTCCCTGGCAATCCCACTGACTTCCCAAAAGACTCCACAAATGTCCTCTGAGCCCATAACTCACCAAGTTTATTTCTACATATATATTTGTTTTTATTCTTTACTAGATGGGAAATCTGGTTCTGCCCTCAGTCCCACAGCCCTCAGAGCCATTACTCGGCAATGAAGCTTCCGGAACATTCCCCCCCCCCCATGTCCTCTATGCCTTTAATGAGCCTTATTTTATGTTTTACCACTCCCCGCTTCTCAGTGCATCTGTTTCAGGGGAACCCTTTGTTCACGCTTTTAACCTTTCTTATTGTGACTTCCCCCAAGAATTTTGGCAATATCAACATAAAACAAGATTATCCCTTAAACTTTGCATTCTAAGGACAGATTTATAGCAATAACCTTATATTCTCATGGTTATGCTCAAGAAATTCTCATTTATTGCAAAACTTCTCCAAGATATCAATTTTATTCGTTGCACCCAATGACGACCATCTCCTCACATCAAAGCCCCCCTCTTACCTTCCTTTCACCTCGTCCTTCTTTCGCAGCCACCGGAAGCCACAAAGACTTTGTCCCTGCACCCTTTCGCACTCCTTCATCTACTCTGATGCTTTCTCTCCCTTTCTCACCCCTCTCCATGTCTTAGTTCTTTGTTGACAGGGCACATAGCTTTGCTTCTCTTACATAGCTTTGGGGAAGGGACGAAGTCCTAAGTGAATGTGTATTATGGACAGGAGCGTGGCTGTATCAAAGACCACAATGTGGCAGACCCATGGAATGGCAAGTGCTTCTTCTGGTCAGGCTCAAAAAGAAGGCAAATCACTCTCTGCTCCAGGCACAAACCTTAGTGATGATTACAACCTGAGTCTGCTCCCCTAATCCTACTGAGGTTATCTAGCCTGCCTCCTATTGGTTAGCTCTGTATTAGCAAACCATGGTGCTTTCAGACTGTTGTCGATGGATCTTTGTTAGACTGCTCAGCCCACGCAATCCCAGCTTTTCTGTATGCGTGTTCTGTTTCATGTCTAATCATCTAGTCAGGTCAATCCTTAAAAAATACAGGCTGCATGCCGTGCATACTATTTAAGGTCCTAAAATTGTATGTGAAAAAAACTAAACATCTTTACAGAGAGCCATGATCCCATCTCCTGCGTATGATACTCTGCTCTGTGCACCTATATAATGTTACATTCTGATGACTTTGCGTAATGGGACCATGCATGCTTTTTGAAAGAACTCCTTGGATAACAGATGTGACCCCATCACACTTGGACAAACATTACCTCAGCATGTCCCTCTCTCTGCCCTTCAGCTTCAGGTCTACATCAGTGTGGCTTTTGTGCTCTACTGAATTATTATCGTATGCATGTGAACATGCCATTATTTCTTAGAAGTTGTTTTTAAATTCTTTTATTATCTCCATTTTTCTACTTAATTTCTTGCTCCTCTTTGCAAGGTAAAACATTGGAGGAAATGTTACCCTCTCACTGTCCCCCACCTCCCTCTCCTCTCTCTCTCTCTCTCTCTCTCTCTCTCTCTCTCTCTCTCTCTCTCCCTCTCTCTCCTCTCCTCCCCCATCCTTTTCTCCCCCCAGCACCACCCCTTTCTCTCTCTGCCCACGAGAAGGCCAGAACAGGGCTTGGGTGTTTTCCTCTAACCCTCCTGGTCATGTTGTTTTGATACAGGGTCACTCACTTAGCAAGATCACATTTTAGCTAGGTTGGTTGACAAGGGACCTCTCAAAATCTGTTCTCCTCTGCCCATGTCTCGGTATTTGTAGTCACACATTTGTAGCCGTGCTCGGACTTTTATGTGAATGCTGGAGATTCTAATCAAGTACTCTTATGTGCATAGCAAATGTTCTTAATTATTGAGCCATCTCCTGAGGCACTCTTTACTCAATATTATCCTTTCAGATTCTCTAAAATAGGTTAGTAGTATCACTTGTAGCTGAGGCTTTTGGCAGGTAGAGGATAGAGATGATAAGATGAATCCTGCCTTCCTAAAGTCCAAGAACCAGAAACATTGATGTCTTGGTATAGGAGAAGATGGATGTTCTTCCTCAGATGCATGGGATTCCCCTTCACCATTTCTGTCCTAGAGGGACACTCAAAGGGACGAGTGACATCCAGCTGCGTTGTGAAGGTGAAGAGCCTTTGATCACTTCTTACTGTGTTTCTCATATAACTTCCCGATTTCAAAGTTTTCCTGTTTCCTACTACACGTTAATACACCTGTCACTAATTTGTTGCATATACTGCATAATCTCATCAGAGAAGCTTCTTGAAGTAGATAGGGACAAGAAAAGAACTCCCAGAACTGAAAAATGTACAGGTATTATTTTCTTCTGTTATGTACAGATTCCACAACAGCAGACTCTTGTTCACTCACAAGTTCCGAATCAAATGCCCACAGCATTGCACGGCGTACACACACACGCACTGTGTTCAGTAACCATTTGTTAAAAGCCAGTTACCACAGCAATTTATGTCCACAGAAGTACATTGTGAAATCTTACTTTAACTTTTAACAATAGAAGATACACTAAATTAAGAATTAGCCAAAAAACTTTTTTTAAACACAGTTAATATTTTTTAATTAGTTTAAAATTTATTTTTTAAAAAACAAATTAGTTTATTATTAACTTTTAAATCTTTCTTCATATAATTAACTATTAGACTTAAGCAACTTTCTACTATAACACATCAGTTAATTATTGCTCCATATTGTCAGAGCAAAAAAGACAAAAGCTGTCAGGAGATTCTTTTTTTTTTTTGATACTTTATTTACATTTCCAATGTTTCCCCCTTTCTAGGTCTCCTCTTTGGAGACCACCTATCCCTTCCCCCTCCCTCATCTCTATGAGGGAATTCCACCTCCCACCCACCTGTCCGCCCACTCCCATATTCCCACCTTGACATTCCCCTTTACTGGGCCTCTCCTCCCACTGATGGCCAACAAGGCTCTCCTCTGCCACATATGTGGTCCGAACCATGGGTCCCTCCATGTGTATTCTTTGGTTGGTGGTCCAGCCTCCTAGCCAAAGAACTTAATATGAAGAATAACAAAGTCCTGTGTCCAAAGTATGTGCTGTCCTCAGCAATAGAGACATAAGTAATGGCTATGGCCCATGCTCTTCTTAGAGTCTCTTGAAGTCACCTGAACAACAAATATGAAGAGATGTGTCCGACATCTGACACTGGAGATTTTGTTGGATAGCCTATGGCTCATAGAGGAATTATTGCCACTCATATGTCTTATATGTTTTAAGTAAACAAAATAATACTCCCTATGGCTTTTTTCAAATGTATTCAGTGATACTTATCTCTTCTCCCTCCTCCTTCCACTGCCAAAGCCCTGCCCCAATTTTTCTTTCCTCCTTCACAGGACTTGTACCTACTGATGACTCCCTCTCTAGAGCTCTTTCCCCACCCCATGCTCCCTTTTAACTTTCTTGGTTACATTGCTACTCCTTTACTTTTTGGAATGACCATATTTTTAATGAATCTTTTATTCTACTTTTAAAAATGGAAAGGATTTTATCAGGGGAATTTCATGAGAGTAAATATTTTTAAATCAATATTTCTTTTTAAATAAAATAATTGCTTAAAAGTACTTTACCCCATGGAATATGCTAAGTACCTTCTAGCACCATGAAGCTTTTGAGTACCAGCTCAATGTCTTCATGTTTGTTGACATTAGTAAGAAGTGTTATGTCAGTGATATGGCCTTACTGTCAGATGGTTGAGAGTAATCAGTAGCCTTGGAGAAAGGCCTGTGATGTTTTGGGTGGAAAGTATATGAGACCCCATTGTCCAATGACTCTCAACAAGATATAAACTATTCCTGGCACTGAAGGTTTTTCTTGATGGCACAAGAAATCAATCTAGTTGTGGCTCCAGCTACAAACCCTGTGACTCACAATCATAGCCTGCCTGTAACCTGGAGAAATAGTGGCACACATGTTATGGGAGTAACCAACCACTCTTTTGGCTACATTAAATGTAACCCATGAGACAGAACTTATACTCGGGTTCTGCTAACATATACTAGTAAAGTGGCCAAGAACCTGAGACTATATAGGTCATGGGCCCTAGGGGAAAACCTCTTACTATTGTTCTACTAAAGGAATAAAGCAATAAAATGATTCCTAATGACAAATTGGTATGCCCATAGGAGAATTTGTCACTCAACCAGAAAAGCTTCTTTTTGCAGTAGACAGTAGTTAACACAGAGATCTACAACTAGACTCTGTTTAGAATTTGAGGGGCTTTACAGCACTCAGCCTTAATGGGATGTCTGTATCAAACCCTTTCCCTCAAGACTCAGAAAAGTATATAAGAAGAACTGAGAGATTGCAAGATCCAGAGGTAATGGACATTCTCAAGGAGACAGATACAACATGGATGATATACATATGAACTTACAGAGACTATGACAGTACACAAAAAACCTGCAAAAGTCTAAACCAGAAAAAAATCTCAGCATGGAGAAAAGACATACCCACTTTTAAACAAGAAGCTACTTACAGTTCTGCCTATAGAGAAAGGAACAATTAGTTTTCTCCAATGGAGTGTAGCTAGAGATATCATCCACTCTCTGGGGCAGACCTCAACCACAGGAGTAGCTGACCAACACAAAAGGGACTCCATATTTTTGTTTGTTTCTCTTTGTATGCTTTTTGTCTTATTTAGTTTAGTCTTGTTTGGTTTGACATTTTTTTTGTATTTTTGTTTTTGAGAGAGAAGCAGAGAATGAGAGAGAGACAAAACATGAAGTTAGGTGGGTAAGGGGTGGGAGAATTTGGGAAGAGTTGGGAGAAGGGAAAGAATATGACCAAAATATGTTGTATGTAAAAAAATATTAAATTAAAAAAACAATCTTTCTATGGCTCAGAGAACTTTGTGGAAGAGGCAGCAGAAAGAATATAAGAGCTCAAAGATAGAGAAAGAACCATGAAGTCCCACCTTCTGGGCAAGAGGCAGCTTTGGAATTATAAACTCAGAGCAGCTATGGATGACTGACTGGGTCTGCACAATGGCCAGGCATAGGTGAAAGAAAACTAAGTCATTAATGTGGGAAGGGGACTAGCATTGAGGTGGGATAGGCAAGGGACTGAGAGGAGATAATAAAGGGAGGAAGAGTGAGGGTAATTAGAATCACACACACACACACACACACACACACACACACACACACACGAAGTTGGGAAATAATGAACTTTATTTTTTAAAGTAGAATCTCAATAAAAGTGCAGTCTGCATCACATGACACAATCATAAACTTCCATTTCAAGATCCACAACTGGACAATGTTCAGAGAGTGAGAGACCTTGAGAACTCAGTTCTAAATGAGCCGTCTTCATCAAATCCCTCACCTTAGGGCTCATGGAAGAATTCTGAAGAGGTACCAGAAAAAGCGTAAGAGCCAGTGGCGAAAGAAGACACCAAGGAAACAAGGCCTTCTAGACACTACTTGACTGGCACAAAATGAACTCACAGACTGGCATGTTCAGGGCCTGCACGGATCTAAGTAAGATGGTGTCCCAGCACTGAGCAGGGAAGTAGACACAAGCCTCCACCCCTAACCCAGTAGCTAATTCCAACTGACAGCCAGGGACAAAGGAAAAATTCGTTTTCTTTAATGTAGACTTACTGGGTACACAGACCACGCTTAAGGCCCCGTTCCCAGAATTAGATGGCCAACAGGATGAACTGAATGCACTTTGGAGGAATTTTTTGTTTTATCACAATGTTTTGTCTAGGCTTCTTCTTATGGTTTCTGATTTTATTTTTATGGATTTTCTGTGTGGACAAATAGGTGTGCATGTCAACATCTGTAAGAGTTTCTTGTGCTTTTCTTTTGGTTCTTTTTTTTTTTTCTGTTTATCTGTTTTGTCCTATTCTTTTTCGTTTCTTTCTATGTTATTTTAGCACATTAGTAGTAGTAGTAGTAGTAGTAGTAGTGGTAGTAGTAGTAAAACTAGTAGAACTACTACTAGTAGTAGTAATAGTAGCAGTAGTAGTATTTTAGATGCATGATTGTATTCTAATGAGAGAGAAAATAGGTGCAGATTTGAGTGGTGGGGAAGTGAGAAGGATCTGGGAGGGGTCATGTTGGGGAAAACATAACCAGAATATATTGAATGAAAATACTTCTTCAGCCCTCCAATTGTTTCATGTATGTGTATTTTCTATGTTTAAGGCATTTCTGCTTTAGTTTTATAAATCTTTTATTGTGTGTATTTCTGGTATAGGATATGATGTTATAAGAATAGAAATAAATATTAAACTGGTTATCATAATAAAATTAGCATAAAACATTGAAAGCGAAAGATATTTCAAATGTGACGATTGAAAATCCTTCCAGGCTTCTTCAATGGCACTTTCTCTGTATTGGATGCAGTTAAATGAGCTATGAGCACTCAGGAATAAACATTGACTTCTAACTAAATTCATCCCTGAATAAATAGTCATTTTTATACAAAAAAAAATAAATGAATAAAGATAAGAACAGGGTTACTTTGCTATTTTACTCTACCTACTAGTCACTGATATTTGGTAGAACACATCCAGCAAAGCAAAATTAGTACCTCTTATTCCAGAAAGGCACAAGACTATAATATTGTTGGTTTTCTGCAGTATAATCTACCATTTACACCCACACAAGTTTAAAGCTTGAGGCTAGATACATTTTGAAGGGCTTTATTTAGACAATAATTTCTCATAACTCTCATGTTGATGTAGCAGCTATGAAATATAGAATATGGTATCTATACAGGAGAGAAATTAACACATAGGAAAAAATCCCACCAATCCAATTTTGGGATTACGAACTTCCAGGTCCTTGTCATGAATGTTAGAGTAGTTTTAATGACGTTGCTTACTGTAGTTTGCAAGTGTGATTATAATAACAATCAGCATGACATTCTAATTATTGTAAGAAGTATAATTTAATAATTTGGAAGTACAACTCAAAAGTAAATTTACTGAAAGTTTTCATTTCAAATGACAAAATTCACAGCCTTGACTTTTATTGCCTCCTTGTTGGTTACCAGCTATTTTCTATCTTTCTTTGTCAGAGCCTGAAACGAATCTAAGTGTTATAATATTTTTGAATAGCGAAAAAGGAAACTGCATGAACTTTTAGATCAATTCCTCTTTTCCAAGTTCCCAACAATAATTGGCTATACTTTCCCTAGAGGTTCTGACACATCAGTAATCTGAGTTAAGCCCCTGAAGTATTTATGCTAAGCAAACAAAAGGGTTACTTAACTACAACAAAGCTGCTCAGCCATTAGTTTTGATCAATTGCTTGGCGGTCACTTTCATTAGATGTTTAATTTGAACCACAATTAGAGTTTATCCTTTTAAAAGATAAAGTAGACTCCCAGCCATTAACTACAGGTTCTGACTACACTGGGTCACAAGATGGATGTTCCATCCCTCCACTGAAAGTCCAATTCAGCAAAACGGCCCACTTCTCTTTGGAGGAGCTGTTCTTGCAACTCTAATATTGAAAACTTATGTTTATCCCTGAAGAACGTTAGAACCCATGAGACACTTTCAGATTAACTCCTTAGGACACAGATCAACTCAATAAATTCACAAATGCCGAATTTTGTGAGAATATAAGTACATGTATAATTTACAAATTGGGGTAGGAATATCGAACACTGCTCTGCTCGTGCCTCTTTATTAAAATGATGAAAAGCAATATCAGCTAATCTTAATTTCTCCAATTCCATCTCAAAGGCAATGACAGAATGACAATGACTGAAATCCTGTGTCTTGCAGTGACTCTGATGGATCTGGAGATACATGAAATGAAGCAGGAACGGAAAAGAAAGTATCAAGTTATTTCCCTCACATGTGAAATCTAAAATGTTGATCTTATAGAAGTTAAGGGTAGGAGGTCATCATCAGAGGATAGAGAATCTAGAGCGGCAAGAAGAGTTTTGTAAGAAAGTGCTATGTTACAGTTAGAGAGGAACAAGAACTTCTGGCATGTTACTTTGAACATAGGTTATAATATTGTACCATGCATTTCTAAAACTGCAAGCAAGACATCATTTATATGTAAATTCAAGGTATATGGAGGAGTCTGACAGATAAGAAACTTCCAAGAGAGCTCAGATAGTATTCAGAGATCACGAACAAACAAAAACAGCAAAAACAAAACCAACAACATTAAAACCTACCAACCTAGAATTCTGTACCTGACAAATATGTTCTTTGAAAGTGAAGGAGGAATAAAGACTCTTTCTGAAAAAAAGAAAGTAAAATGTATCTGTAGTGGACTCACATTTCAAAAGTAGCATGAATTAATTATGAAGAAAAAAACATGGCATAGATCAGAAACTTTGGGCTACCCAAAGAAAAGGATACTTTGTAGTTTTAATTGTCGTTGTGAATCACATTATTAGTATATTAAATTATTTATTAGCACATTAAAGAAAAACATGCTTAAAAGATGTAGTAGAAGGACATGATAAAACTCAATATCCATTCTTGATTTTACAAAGATGCTGTCTATGAGTTAAGAGTGTGGCAAACCATTCAAATATATTAAAGAATACCTTAAAATTAAAAATTCAGCCTCCAAAAAATGTATTAAGTTGCAAAATTTTTTAAATTATGTTTGGTCTAAAAGTTAAAAGTGCTAGCTTTTTAATGTGTCATTGAGCATTATAATTAGAATTCTAGTTAATATAACAGAACATGGTAAAATTTAATATTCAATGATAATAATTTCATAGTATTGCAAACCTACTAGTATGGTTAAACATATAGATGTGTTTGTGTGAGTCTGTGTATGTGTGAGTGTGTATATGTATGTGTGTATGTGTTATGTGTGGTGTGTATATTAGTGTGTATATGCATATATGTTTGTGTGTGTGTGTGTTTATGCATGTGTGTGAATGGGTGCATATGTGTGTACATATGTGTATATGTGTACATCTGTTTGTGTATCTCTGTATGCATGTGAATTTGTGTTGTATGTGTTTATGTATCTGTGTGACTGTGCGACTGTGTGTATGTGTGTATATGTGTACATATGTATATGTATCTGTGTGTGGGAGTTTGTGTTGTATGTGTGTAGGAGAGGGAGTGTCAGCTTGGGACACAGGGCCCCACAGCTAATCAGCACCGGGACAAAGATCCCTCTCAGGTGATCACAAGACCCAGGAGAGGGCCAAAGACACGCCCCACAGCTCACCAGGTACTGCCCCGAACCCGCGAGACACAGGGACCAAGGTAGGCGGGCCTAGAAACCCCCCTTGATCCCAAAAGCGGGCGGCTGTGGCAGGAAACTTCTGCCTGGG
>CM052714.1:54883262-54974845 GCA_028551405.1 Uromys caudimaculatus | reverse complement strand
GGGTAGGTGGGAGGAGGAATTCCCTCACAGAGGCGGGAGGGGGAGGGGACACGGGGTTTCAAAGAAAAGGGGAATCATTGGAAATGTAAATAAAGTATCAAAAAAAAAAAAGGAGAGGGAGTGTATGTATGAGTATTTGTGTGTATGTATGTATATATGTGTGTGTGTGTGTGTGTTACTGGTGACTGAATCTAAGACTTTGCACATAATAGACAAGTACTCTACCACTGAGGGACATTAAATCCAATCCTGGGGTTGTTTTTGTTGTTTTATTTTATTTTATTTTTGCTTATTTATTGTTTTTGAGACAGAGTCTAAATTGTCTAGGCAGGTCTTGGGCACAGTGATTCTCCTGCCTCAGCTTCTCAAGTGATTACAGGGCTGAATAGCCAGGAATAGCTATTAAGCCCTTTTGATATCATAAAAATTAAATTAAAAAGGTATAAAATCAAAATATGAGAAAATATTTGCAAAGTTTGATAAATTTTAAAATCATTCATTTGAAAAGATCTCTTAGTAACAAATATTGACTATAAGTCTTTTCCATAATCTGAGGATTATAAAGTGGTCTTATTTTGATGTCTTGATTTTTTTTAGATTCATGCAAAGTAAAGTTTTTTTAAAAATAATTTTATCATATACATTTCCTCTTTCATGACTCACCTGTATGCATCGCTACTGCTTTTCCTTTCTGGCCTGGATACTCAGTAAGCATTACTGTGTGCGCTCATTGAGGTTTTAAATACATCTAGCAGTCCCTGACCAACACTGGCAGCGACTGTTTTAATAGAAGGAGGTTTGCTGTTGTTTTCTACACTTTGAGATTTCATATGTGCATGCAATGTACTTCGATGACATTGACTCCATGTTGCTCAGAGTCCAATCACTGCTGTCCTCATGTGCACGGGAGCCTCTCTCTCCTCACTAGGGTTCGTTGTGACTTATTTAAAACTCTTCCTTACTCAAAATCATACTTGTGTTTTAAATAGTTGATCATTTGCCTATCTGACTATTTTTCTTGGACTATCTCTCTGCCAATATTGTTTTATTTAACATCACAGTATATACTTTTGGTCAGGGTTAGTTCCTGGTCTCATTCTTTTATTGCCAGACTTTGTTTGCAGAGTCTTGGCTCTGTCTTTTATCATCTTTTTTTTTTCCAGTCATCGAGTCAGAGTTCATGACAAAGTGGCTACGACTTTGATTCAGTTCACCTTGTTTTCACAATGTCAAATCCACACATGAATATGAATTTACTATGCCTCTCTTTTAGCGCCTTAAGTAAAATTTTATAATTCTTCACATTAAAGTCTCTTTTCCCTTCTAAACGTTTATAGCGTATCTAGGCTAGAGGTCCTATATCTATGTTAAATGGTGTTTTGACATAGACATTTGAGTTATTATACTGTAGATGCGTGATGTGGTTTTGTACATTGACCTTTCCTCTTTCAATTGCTCTGTGACAAAAGACTATTGTTCTCCTGTCTTCAATATGGCAATAGTACACAATGTCTCCATCATGGAAATGTTTGATAGGCAGAATGAGCCGGAAACACAAATGTGGAAACGATCCTCTCAGAGAAACCAAATTAGGAGTCTCCAAGTAACCTGCATGTAATTTGCTCCTTAAAAATCAAAATAATTTTCCAATAAAACCAGTCGTTTCAATAGTAGTAAATAAAATAATAAATTAGTAATTTAGCAACCTCATCATGAATAAGGAAAAGTTAGCAAAGAAAGGGGTGATCTTGTTATTTTTTATAATTGTTTTTCCTCAGAATGTCCTTTACTAAACCTGTTTCTTGAAAGATCACTATATTCTAGAGGCTTACAGAGTAAAACCTTACCTTCAGCTTCTGAATTTTTTAAATCTTTTTTTTTTTTTTTTGAGACAAGGTTTCTCTGTGTAGCCCTGGCTGTCCTGGAACTCACTCTGTAGACCAGGCTGGCCTTGAACTCAGAAATCTGCCTGCCTCTGCCTCCTGAGTGCTGGGAGCATGTGCCACCACTGCCCGGCTGAATTTTTTAAATCTTTTAAGAATATGACTGCTTACTGTGTGTCTCATTTCTTTGTCTACAAAAATATGATTAATGGCACTAATCTGGGGACAATTTATAGCAAAGATGCGAGACATGGAGCAGAATCTGAAATGTAATTTTTTGTCCCTTATCAATGGAACCATGTACAATAAGAGGCTGCATTATTCGGTTGCTGAATAGCCTTAGTGTTTAATGTTATTAGCAGCCAGCAAATGCAGCAGACAGGAAATAGTTCCCTCTGTAAGCTCTACCTTTCTTTCTTAATTAACACTTTGTTTGGGAAGAGAGACAATAGAACCGGGTATCTAAGACTCATCTTCATTGTTTCTCTCCCACCATATTTATAAATACTTTGCTCTAGGCTCTGCCTAATTATAGCCTCGTGCTCCTCTATATTTTTAATGCAGCTAAAATAATGAGCATATTTCAAACCACCGATTGCTAAGGACTACCTCTTGTTGCCCTTGGAAAAGTTCTGTTGTACTGAGTGGCTGGTATTTAAATTCCTATCATTTTCCCTGCCTGGCTGAGCTGATAAAAAGTAAAGCAGCAAAGAGACAATCACAATCAGTATGATATTCATTACTGGAAAACATAGAGAAAATGCATGTGAATCAGTCCTGAACATGTAACAAACAAATACAGATATTTTTAAAAAAGAGTAAAGGTGATGGAGCTGGAGCAATGTCTCCATGATTGCAAGATATGCTGCTCTTGCCAAGGACCTGAGTTGGTTCCCAGTGCCCATATGGAGCAGCTCCTAACTGCCTGTAACTCTGGTCATGGAGGATATGACTCTCTCTTCTGACCTCTGCAGGAACCTGCACTCATACGTGAAAATAATTTTAAAAATAAAATAAATCTTTAAGAAATGAGAAAAGATGATAGGTGCATCTGTATCTGGTTTTTAGAAGACTGAATATGTGTGTGAATATGTATGTACACACACATACACACACACACACACAAACATATATATATATATATATATAAAATAAATACCTGGGGGTTCATTATCTAATGTCAGTAAGACATCTTATGACTCAGCTGTCTCCCACTCTGCATAACTAGTGAGATCACATCCCTAACCAAGCCACTTCAACTCTAAGTCTGCACAGCATCCCTTTGTATGGAGTAAGTTATCCTTGCCTTAGCTGATACCATCGTAGCAGGAGGTAGACATGTCAGTGGGCCATGATGGGGAGTGTGCCTTGGGCTACCATGGAAGCAACGACCAATTGTAATTGAAGTGCACTTATAGGATAGCCAATTGGGAGTTTCTAGAGTCCATATTGAAAACTGAAGACAAATAGAAAACAATGAGTTATAAAGCGAAGAAAACAGAGGAAACTATGTCATTTGAATATCTAAACATATTCTGAGGCATTGGTTTCTGTTATCATTTCTTTCCTCTTTCCCATTATTCTACACATTTTCTGTAAGTTTTAAAGTGCTAACACTAATTGACATAAGTCTAACCAGACATCTTTATTTCACCATCTTCATCGTATCTACTGAGTTGCAAGGCATGTCAAAGTTTTGGCTACTGTTCTGAAATTAACGATAAGGAAATCAGGGTTTTAGACAAAAGCCATGGCTTGTGGTGGAGCCCAATAGAAACTAACCACATGGATGAAAGAAAGCCAGACTCGTGGAAAGCAATACACCATCAAACACTTTTGAAAATGGGATTTGACATGAAAATGGGCACAGCCCAGCCATTGGTGTTTGAGATTAATTGTGTTTCCAGTGTGTAGGATTAAGGGGAAACCAAGAGCTCAGTCGTTTTGATGACTGAATCCAGAATATGGAACACGCTAGGCAAGTGCTCCATCCCTAAGCTATGTCCTCGGTCCATTTTTCCTTTTTCTTTCACGACATAGTCTCACTAAGTTGGCCAAGCTGGCCTTGAATTCATTCTCTAGTCTAGGCAGGACTTGAACTTTTTGTTCTTACTGTTTGTCTCCTGAGTAGCTGGTATTCCAAGCCTGATTCAAAACTTCATAGGACATAAATATTGAAATCTGCTTGGAAATTAGAGCAAAAGAAGCCCTCAAAAGTAGATAAGCAAATCTGTTCATGTTCTTTACAATTTTTGAATGTTTTTTGGGGTACATAAATAATTTTACATGTTTATATGAGTACTCCATTAATTCTGCAACCCAGATAAACAAGCTATAACAAAAATTTCAGGGTTACTGCTAAGTGCATCATTTCAAATGTTTGTCTACAATTCTGTCTGTTAATCTTAAGGTAAAGCAAGAATTTTTTGAATGAGAATAAAATTATTTTAGAATATCAGACTTAACAAAATGCAAGTTTGCTGTTTTAATGGCTTGGTCATGAATAAACTTATTTTGTAAAGGAAAAATACATAAAATGAAGTGCAATAGGTTTTTGTAGTTGTATTTAAACAAACATTTTAAGAAAAATACATGTGTGCTTGTCCTTTTAAATCCTTCTTCATTACTTATAAACTATAAATGTCATCAGTGAAGAACATATTTGAGAGATACAAAGTTGGTGCTGAAGAGATGGCAGAGAGATTAAGAGCACTGACTGCTTTTCCAGAGGACCCAAGTTCAGTTTCCAGCACATAGCTGGCTGCTGACAGCCATATGTAACTCTACTTCTAGTGGATCTGATGCCCTCTTCTGGCCTCCATGTGGTGCATAGACATACATGCAGGCAAAACATTTTTACACATAAAATAATTTTTAAAAAAAATGCAATACAAAGTCCAAAAACAATAGAATTCCTGCCTATACTTCTCTGGCAAAGTCACACATCAAAGCAAAATGATCTGCCTTTCAGGTATTGTTTGTCAGTTGTTTATAATAAAAAGTAGACAATTTAGGAGGACCAAACTTAAAAATATTGTTTTAAGAAAGGAAATAAAAGAAGAGTTGAAATTTGTGAATGATGGCATATTTGGAAAATTCCCCTAGCAGCACAATGACCCTTCCAATTATTGATTAGTAACATGGTAAAGACACTGAATAGCTCTGCTTTTGATGTGACCTGCATTGCCACTTGTCTGCTGATTAGACATTCTTTACCTGACTAAATTCATCATTTTCATATGACTTTTACTGTGAATGAAACAACTTGGCTGCAAAACACTGAACCACAATTATGATTGGTCCTGGTGAGAGGACAGAAGTGCCAGGGTAAGCTGATTGGTCCTGGTGAGCAGACAGAAGTGCTAGGGCAAGCTGATGCCCTGACCTCGCATTCATCACCATTTGCGTTGACAGCACAACATCCATTTCATTTATTGCTCGATCCCTTTCTATTATTTCTTTCAAGGGAAGATAGCTAATCATCATTATTTATTTGGAACTGTGTTTCCTTAAAGCTTTTAAGAAACTCCTTACAAGGGCATATTTACTGTACTCAAGAAAATGCTCAGCCCCAGTGGCCCACAATTAAATTTCAATCGCATGAATACTTTCTGTGATGGTGGTGCTGTGTGAGGTATGAACCAAACTGGCACTCGTTCACATGAAAGGGTCTAAAGGAATATAATACACTAGTCAGCTGTGTCAGGAAACAATAAAGGATTAAAGGAAGACTATTGTCTGGTGGTTAATGATGAGTGAAGATCTGTCTATCTACTAAGTAATGAATTGAATGTAACAGGGACTTTGAGAGTCAAGTTGCTGCTGAGGATTCTAGGTCATCTATATTGTGGTTTTCTGCTTCCAGGATCAGGGACACACATCACTGCCCTGTGTTGCTTACAGGACAGATGCTTACTCTCTTTTATTCTTCATATTTTGTACGATTGGAAAGACTTGTGATCCTTGTCTCCAGTGGGCACTGTTGAGCCTTCAGGAGGGGCTACCCATGGTTTATTCTGCTAACAGGGTGTGCATCAAATTACAGTGATGCCCTATTTGGCTTGCTCAGGATGCAGTGAGTAAGAAAACACTTGTGAAAAAGAACTGAAATTGGAAGATTCAAGAAAACCAGATTATCAACCACATTTGTGAGCCAAACTTGAGCAATCTGGGCAACTCCTAGAATGATGGTTTCCATCCTAGTAACTTTTCAATCAGTTTTACACGTTCAGACATGAGAACGTTGAGTGCTTTTCTAGGAACATTCAATATATTAATGCATCTAATATTCAGATCAATACTATGATGTGGGTACCATCATTGGCTCCCTCTAGAGATGCAGGGATTGAATCACAAAGACGTTAAGTATCTAAATTAACTCCACACACCCCACACGGTGGTAAAACTTTAGAGTACAGTCCAAGGCTGTTTCCAGGATGCATTGTGTTGTTGAATGCATTATATTTTAATCAGTATGTTTGTTATTGTATACCACCTACATATCTTTTGAATTTTTATTGCACGTATGTACTTGTAGGTATCCGAATCTGTGCATCTACATGCAAAAGCCAGAAGATGATGTTAGCTGTATTCTTCTATTGCTTTCCACTTCATTTTTGGAAGCGAGGCATTTGCTGAAACTGTGGCTTGCTCTGTAGGCTAGACTAACTGGCCAAAAAGTCCCCAGAGGTCTCCACATCTCTGACCCCCAGTTCTGGGGTTACAGATGCATAATGCATGTCTTTCCATGTGTTCTCTTCTCTCCACACTTAGTAAATGGAACTCCCCAGGGTGCTGAGTTCTCCAACCAAACTCAGCAGGTATGGGCGATGGTCTGAGAAGCCCTTATTAGTTTCTTGGGTTCACATCCCCTTTTAGCCATTTTGTATTAGTCCACTCTTCCACCTACCAAAGCTCACGGTTACTATGTGCTAGGAGCCCAACACCTTTGTACTGGCTCCAGATAGGTTCCCATTTTCCATGTACATATGACCCACCCTTTCTCCCATTTCTGTTTCCTCCTTCCTGGTTTTTATTCTACTCAGGGTAATCACACAATGATGCTGAAATGGAATAGCAAAGATCATTCTGTTTGATCCCTTACTAAGACTGCTTCAAAAACTACAGGGAGTAACACAGTGCTGTCATATATAATGTTTTTGCCCTTTTTCTAAAGTTTTAAAATTCTAGGAGTTAACATGGACCAAGTCAGCAACATGCTCATCTGAAATCTCCAGTGGATACTTATATTAACTACATTGCTGGTGGAACTAGTTGGGAAGTTAGTTTCTCACATGAATCTAGTTGATGGTGTTGAAAATTATTGCAGTTATGAGCTCTCTATGGAGGGAGTCTTACTTGCACCTACAATGTCCTCCATTTGTAATAGTGTAAATTTCTGTGGCAACACTTACATAGCAAGAGGGAACTATGGATTTGCAAGTAAGCAAAAGACTGTGTGAAAGGTCAGAAAAAGACTCACAACGTAATTGGATGGAAGTGGCAGAAATAGTTTTATACAAACATAAACATTATTCAGTGCTATTATTAAAGGAAGCAATGCATATGGTTTAAGAGTTCTTAGTCATGGAGGAGTATTAAAGTAGCAATTATTATAGAATATTCCTAGGGATTGAAGATTAGAAAACTCTATAGGAAAGGATTGAGGTAGGTAGGTAGGGTGTGTGTGTGTGTGTGTGTGTGTGTGCGTGTGTGTGTGTGTGTGTGTGTAAATTTCTTCATGACTGAGTTCAGAGTAATAGAAAACAAAAGCTACACAAATGTTCATCACACAGAATTAGAATTTAGGTGACAATGAGCTTTAATACATATCCCATGTGCTTATATATGTATTATCACATATATGATTATAACAATAATACAAAAAATATATGCACAAATATGTGTAACCATAACCATTATTCTTTTGGGACCTATATAATTTTTTAAAATTCTGTAAGTAAAACCAAGACATTAAGGATGGGTAACTACTAGAAAATTATGTACCATGAATGTAGGCATTAACTATCATAAGATCCAGAAAGGTGGTTATGTTTTATATAATGGGGAACAACTTAAAAGTCAATACGAGAAATGAAGAGAAAAGGCACAATCTTTAATAAGTTCCTTTATATTTATAGTTTCAACCACACTTAAGTTACAGTAGGGAATTACAACTGATTTTTTTTCAATTGATACAGTCACTGAATAATTGACCTTCTGGACCTTACAAGTCATCTTGGTTGTCTTTGGCTTCAGTATTTTATGCCCCAGTGTGTCAGAACTGGTTCCCATTGCCAAACAAATACAAATATCCAATCAAGTTGAGAAAATGCACATTCATCCCATACTGAAATCACTTCTGGTTTCAAGAGCAATACAAAGGACCAAGTGGAAATTCAGCTCCCTCCCCCACAGAAACGACCATGCTGAGTGGGTTTACATTATCACCTGGTTGAGCAAAGGCAGGGCATCTTCAATATGCTATGGCACTGGAACTCTGGCAAGCATTCGGATTAGGAGAAAATGAGGAGCGAAGTGTTGTCACTGGAGCAAGAGTTAAATAAACCTTTGCAGGGACTGTGCATTGAATAATTCTTAAACCAGAGGCAAGAAAGAGAATATGGCTGAAAATCAGAGTAGTCCATAGGCCAGTGTTACTTGAACTGAAACTGAGTGAAAGGAAAACTCCAATTTCTGAACACACACACACAGAGAGAGAGAGAGAGAGAGAGAGAGAGAGAATACGGACTTCAGTCTATTCCCTTCAGACTTGAGATGTTATGCTAACAGAGTGGTCACAAGGCATTCAAAAGACATGGTGGGGGAGGCAAGAGCGAACAATGACAGAACATTCCATCAGTACTTGGATCTTTCCAGGCCACTGAGGGGGCTGTGTGTGAACCCATCACATGCTGCCACCTTGAGGGAAAGAAGATAAAAAGGACTAAGCTTTTACTCAAGCACATTAAATGGGTTGAACAGAATGGTTTCAACTAGACAATATGGAGAGATCTAAATGGCAAAGGTCATGATTTTCTCCTCTGTTTCCAGCTCTAATAGGATAATTCTTTGGAGGAAGAATTAATAGGACAGTAATAGAAAAATGAACTATATTTTCTTTACACATTTAATTGCTAGTCAGCATTTCTACATCCTTTGCTTTCATTCTTTGTCTCTTTTACCTTATTCCTTTCCTCCCCTCTCCCTTCCTTATCACTAGCTTTGTTGACGGCTCTTATATTTCCTCTGTGGACCCTTCACTAAAACAACAGCCAACACCTTCCTTTCATATGGCTAGTACTTTAATAGGTTCATGGAATGAAAAGCACAGCTACAGGTCCTTCCTAGAGTCATGCTAAAGTGATGAACTGAATGGACAGACTATGGTATATCCATAGAAAAAAGGAGCACCCAGCAGTGAAGGAAGACACTTCTCATCATGCAAGTGGATTACTCCTAACTTTATTGTTCTAAATGTAACAATCCAAACTCCAACATTAACAAACTGTATTATTCTATCTGTGATAACATTTTGGAAAAGGCTATACTCTAGAAACTGGAAATCCTTGCAATAGCCTCCTCTCATTTTGAAGTGTTAACTCGTCCTACCAATGCTATGTAACTACATGTTTGGAGTCTGTACAAGAGCAAATGTAAGAGGTCAGTCCTTCTGATCTGACATCATCTCTCAAAGATGTGCTGTCCATCTGCAGTCATCTTGCTGACAAATATGCTCAAGTTTAAGCAGCCTCATCGTACTGATTACGTAAAGTCCTTTTCTAGGAAAAACACAAAACTTAGTTTTATAACATTTTTTCCTTATAAAGGCCAGCATCTGGCCTTTTCTGTATTACCATAATAATTTTCTTCCTTGTGATACAGAAATAATTCTTCTTAGGAATAGTACAAGCAGTAGACCTGTAAAACTTGCAGACAGGAGGAAAAACATCAAAGAAAAGACCAAGTGCAAATTAATAAAGCATAAAACACTTGTACCATATGAAAACTGAAAAAGCATCATTAGTCTTGCAAATTACTGGAAGAGTAATTATCCCCAAGATGTCTAGGATCTTGCTACATCTCCATGGCAAAGCGGTGACATAATGTGATAAGGAGATAAAACTGTCATCCATCAACCGTTTGGAGGATAAAGGTGGGAATACACACTTACCTGTAGAAACGGATTCTGTGACAGAAAGATGAAAACATGTATGTTTGAGGTGTGTGCATTGTGGTCCATGCACTTGAATGCATGACACAGATAACCTTGGATTCTTGAAAAATGAACAGAAAATTAACATTTTCCTCTAGACATTTCTGCTTGGTTTTATTTCTTTTCTTTCCTTTCTTTTCTTAAAATCAGAAAGACCCAGTGACAATCTGTGTGGTTAGGAGAGTGACTGTAGAGTGCTGTTTGGATTGGGCCAGCATCCTTGGGATGTAGAGAATCTTCATCAGTGTAAGGATATCAAAGCATTCTGAGATGCGAGTATCAATGAATGCCCTCCATATTAAATAGTTATGCTTGGGAACAGTACTCTGTGTTGTGAGATCCACTCCAACCACTCATGCACCAACTTAGGACAGACTCTGGAGCATTTCAATACCCTTGACCTATCATTGAATCTCATCTCAATTAATCTGTACCTGAAGAGCCTTTTAATAAAAATAAACTAATAAATTCTGATGACACATATCATGATTCTGGTCTTCCCAGTTTTTTAAATCATTTCCTAACTGTAAATTAGGGAAGTAATACTCCCATTATGTCCTGTGCAAACCAATTACTCATCAATTTCTATTGACCTAAGAAGGTCAACAACATTATTGAGGTTGGCAAAATGGCTTCGCATTGGATTCTTCTGATTGTACAGTACAAAATAAAAATTACTAATATTTACATAATCTTAAGTCTTATACAAAAATTCCAGTTATATTTTCTCCTTCAATTCTTCAGTCAACACTGGGAAGCTTATATTATAGACAAGGACACTAAGGAGCCCAAATCATTTAAGTCAATAGCAGTAGAGCTGGATTCACACACAGGTTTCATATGTCCGAAATCTTTCTGGTAGGTAAGCCGTGTGTATTTATCATGTTAATGTCCATAAGCATCACAGGAGGATAAAGGGGATAACAGAGTGTGAGGGCCTGTGGAAGATCCGAGCTTCATCCTTTAAACTTATGTGGAAAAAAAGCCAGGATTGGTGGCATGCGCTTATAACCCCAGTGCTGGAGAGGTGGAGACAAGAAGATATTTGAAGCTCAATAGCCAGCCTGCCTAACCTATGTGGCAAGCCCCAGGCCAGCGAGAGACTGCTAAAACATAAGGCAAACAGTGCATCACTCATGCATGTACATTTGCATGCACATGAACACACACACACACACACACACACACACACACACACACTCACGCATAGCGGTGATCTCAGCTATAAGCCATATTGTTTCCCAAAAATCCGGAAGTCTGAATCATACCTGAAGTCTCACTTCTTGAGGCTCGATCAAAATGAGCCATTTGAAAAGCGATGAATTCTACTGTGAACACGGGGCTGATCCAGAGTTGCTACCCCATTGATGTTGGATGTAAACAGAGTAAAGAACTAAGGGGGAGTCTGAGAACCATAGGTTTGGGAAGTCTAGATACAAAAGGAACAAAAGAGTCACAGCTAAACAAAGTCATGTCTATAAAATACTGTAGGACATGAATTGTATTCAGCTAAAAGGAAGGCCAGCCTGTGTGCATTCCGTTATAGGCATTGTCCCATTATCATGTGACAGAAGAAAGCAAGGAAGAGCCTTCTGCAATGACTACCCAGTGAGCAACAAAAGAATTTTTGTTGCAGTTTGCTATGTGTTACACAGTGATAAAACATGACATTTAGACTTAAGGACTTTAAATAGTCCCTTGGGCTATGTTTGGGGCACAGAACAGCTGTATGTATAATTAAATAAAGCTAATTTAAATAAATTAGATATACCAGAAAATCTCTCAAATTTTCCATTCATTATAGGGTGTTTTGGTTTTTGTTGCTGTTGTTGTTGGGTTTTGGGTTTTTTGTTTTGTTTTTTTGTGGTTTTTTTTTTTTTTTGGAAATGTGATAAGTTGTTAATGTTATTTGTTAAAACTTTATATTTTTGAAAATCATAGGTTCTGGAACAAAAAGAATACAGAGTAAAGTAGGTAAAAGTGGGAATTTTTTTCTTACAATTTCGTCTTGAAGGTGTAATTTTGCTGTTCTACACAAAGGAATTGCAGGCGGATGTCAGCAGTATAGCTGTACAGGTGCACCAAGAAGCTGAAATTGAATAAAAACATGCTTCTTTTTAGTTCCTTTTACTGTGTATATTTCATACACCACATGCGCATTTCAGGGACACTATTACTCTTGTTTCTGAGCACACGTTCACATCAGTATTTATATGAGAATCTATATTCAGGAAATTGGCCAAGTGTTAGATTTGGTCCTGAGCTGCAGTGGGGACAGGGGTTGCTTTAGTAAGATTGGGAATTTTTGGAATAAAAATGAGCATGGAATGAGCTTTGACATTCGCGGAGATGATGCTGTCACAGTGTCATCACCGGGAACCCGGCAATCATTTTCATCAGAGACCTAGAGGGAACATGTCTGAGAACCAAGGTGAATTAAAGCTAGACCTTTTTCAATAACTGTGTTTCTTGACACTGTCTCTCAGATTGGCTTTTAGGTTTCAAGAATGAGGCACATTGGTCCTGCTTTTAGAGATCTGTGCCAGTAAAAAGGAGGGTCTGTGATTTACCATGCCCGCTAGAAATAGGTGATCCACTCCGGATGAGTGCTGGGTGAGGGTGCAGCACATCACAGCCAGCAAGGGAACTGCTCACTTAGTCCTCATTTCAGAAATAAAAGAAGATGCAGTCTCAAACTGATGGAAACCCAATATGAGGAAATGTAGTATCTAGCCAATACACAAGAAATATTCATTTTTTTCTTTTTCTTTTTCCTTTTCTTTAACTTTTTTTTTTTTTCTAGCCTTATCTGTCTGTCTCCCTCCTCTGACTCAGTTCCTTTTAGGACCAGCTTAGTGCAAGTGTTTTAAAACTGTGCTCACTTCTGGTGACAGACTGACACGGTTAGGCTGCTTAATCCTATTCTAGAGCCAACTGTCAGGAGAAAACTGGAGCAACTGAAGAGATTTAAGAAGGAAAAAAGATAAAGCAAAGCCTTTGAAGGGCTCTAGTCAGTGATGAGTGACCAGTATGGTTTCCCTGAAGCAAAGAGATGATACTGTGTTCTCCATCTTCCTTAGTAATTTTAAGTGTCAAGGATAGAAAAATAAATGCAATAATTATACACCATGCATTTATCAAGACACATCCTTTGTCAATACAGCGCATTGAAATTGAGCTTTCTAAAGGATTCTTTGCTTTGTACAGTATTGCCACTTGCAGCTGAAGAATCATATACTGATGTGTCAAGAGCTGGAGGCTTCATTTGATTTGCATAAGTGTTTTATATATACATAATATATAAATGCTGTCTATATTGTATCAGATAGAGAATCTCACCTTGAGTACCTGATTAAAAATTAAACAAAGTTGTCTCCCAAGGCTTAGAAATAGTTCTAAAGCCTTTTTATTCTCTTTTAATTAGAATATAAAGATCGGTGTTATTCTGTTCCCTTCCAATTTCTCTCCATTTTCTTTTCATGAGTAGGATAATTCTCACATTTTCATTCTCTCCTGAGTGTGATTTGGCTAAAATCTGGAGAACAGGGACTGTCCTTTGTGCTCAGGGTGAATTCCTTGGGCTCATTGTTTGAGCCAAGTGCTTCTGGTAAGATGTGCTTAGAGAATCAAAGTGTTTACTATCGACCGGAAAGAGACTAGCAATACTGACTTCCCATTCCCGATGTGAAGATATTTGAGTCCACATTTTATCAGACCCTTGCAGCCTGGTGTTCATCCATCAGTGTGCTTGCTGTAAAGACTTGCATCTCTCATAGGTCTAGCTGGGATTTGGTTCCATACCTCTTACGGATACCATACTCAATCTTTTGGAGGATTTAATGGCAATTTTATTGATTATCAAAACTTATCCATATGTTACAGTGAACAGACCGATAAACTTCTAAGTAAGTGTCTGAACATTTTTAAATGATATAATCTATGCAGCAATTTCAACTGCAGCCATTAACATTTAAAATGGGCGTGTGTTTCTCTTATCTTTAATATCTACTGATTTATGTCTACCTGTGACTCCTGAAACAAAAATATATATGTATTGTTGAAATAAAATTTCATTTTTGTCCCTGGAAGGAAAGTCCTTTAAAGGTAAGCTTTGACATAACTGCAGCAAATACCAAATTATGCTTCTACCAGACAACCCTGTTGACTAAGCCCAACACAGTTACCTTTCTTCAGTCAATAGATAGATCAACAAGATTTACATTAAAAAGAGTATTATTCTGAATGTCGTAGTACAGACTGTATAATCTTAGCTTGTGGAGGACTGAGGCAGGAGGATTGTCACAAGTTTGAGGCTAGCCAGGGATACACAGATTGTCTTAAAAAATATTGCCACAAAAATATTTTCAGGGAACAACAGTGTCAACCAGCCAGACCCCCTGGAGCTCCTGGGGACTAGACCACCAGCCAAAGAATACACATGGAGGGATCCATGGCACTGGCGGCATATGTGGCAGAGGAAGGCCTTGTTGGCCATCAGTGGGAGGAGAGGTCCTTGGACCTGAGAGTGTTCGATGCCCCAGTGTAGGGGAATGCCAAGGAGGGAAGACAAGACAGGAGTGAGTAGGTAGGTGGAGGAGCACCCTCATAGAGGCAGGGGGAGGGGCATGGGATAGGGGGTTCCGAAGGGGAGACCTGGAAAGGGGAAAACATTTGAAATGCAAATAAAGAAAATATCCAATAAAAAATATTTTCAACATTTAATAATACCAATGTCAAGCTCTATGGCAGGTTTAAAATGAACAGTAAATATTTCTCAATAAAATAAAACTTCTATTTCTCAGGACTCCAGTGGTCTGGCGGTTAAACACATAGATCACCCATAATGCTATCTCCAGAAGACTTCCTTCCTTTAAAGCCGAGGCCCAAAGAGTCTCATTATATTAGAGAACCTGAGATAAACTTACCCTCCAAAGGGATTTTCATAGAGATTGTTTTCATGTTAAACCACCTTATATGCAGAGACACTGATCACTTAGAACCAGTAGGAGAGCTTTGTCACCAGAATTCATGTGACTTTAAATTCCCAAAGTATCCAGGACAGAATGACTGTGGATACTAAGTGTCTCCAGACATCTGTAAAGGAGTTTACCTTCATGCTAAGAAATATCACTGCTTATCAACAACAAATTAATAGATAGCTAATATTAATTTCTAACAGGTCACGATAGTTGCAATAGGGCTACCATCTTTTGATATTGCTTGTCATGTACACCATCTCATTTACTAAATATTTTATTAATATGGAGCTTGGTGGAAATAGTATCAGTTTTGATTTCATGGTACCCATTCTGTAACAGTTCTTAAAGAATTCTTATTACAATCTTGACCAGCCTGAGTAACTGTCTAAAAGAATGTTCTAAGGAATTTGAGCAATTCGAGATAAACACAAATAAATTAATTACTAGCCAAACACTCAGGGAAATGCTCCCATTGGAGAGAAGTGTCAAAAACAGGATGGGAAGAACAAACTTAGAAGTATATTAGGTCCTCAACGACAAACTCAAACCATAAGAAATTGTTGTAGTTAATATTAACTGGTGGTTTCTACTCCACCTTTGATCATATAGTTCCCAAGCAAAAGACATAAAAACTTCATACTTATAATAAGTCTTAATAGCACTAGAACTGAACTGGGCAGATATCAACCAAGCTATTTTGTCCACTTTCCTGTCAATAACCCCCAGATATGACTTGCCATGTTCAGCTTGGGCCACTCCTACTCCAACTGGCTGGCTCTATAAGCCATGCTTTCAGGATCCTCTCCTCCGTCCTCTCTCAACCTCCTAGTAGTCCTGACTCACATGCTAAGGCCAGGAACCAAAGCCCTGCCTACATCTCTTCTGCCTAGCTATAGGTTGTAGGCATCATTATTTAACCCATGGTTTTAAATTTGGAGAAAGGTTACTTAACATCACTTGGTATCCTAGGATTCACTCATCCCTGAGGGCAACTAGACCTTGGAGCCAATATTTAACATTACAATACATAGCAACAGACTAAACCTCAACAAAAATTAATATATGCGCACAAAGGGGAAAAAAGCAAGTACGAGAAGAAAAGGCATGATAAAGCCTGTGGAAGGAGAGATTACTGATGCTATTAACCTGGTGGTCCCTACTACAGAAGCATCTGTGGGGAGAAAGCAGAACACCTTAGAGCAGCTTCCTTTTGAGGGGGGCGATGGCGGAAAGGCACCGACATTTTGGTAGCAAAGAGAACCCTTATTTAGTACCACACAGAAGCAACTTTTGAAAAAAGAGGTTCTTTTGACTCAGGCTCCAGAGGCAAGAGTCCACCATTTTGGGGGAAGCAGGCAGGAAGGAGCAAGTGGGTAGGGCTAGGAGTAAGTGCTTATTTGCATTGCAGCTAATGACCTTGGGACAGACCAGCTAGAACTAGAAGGAAAAGTCAGCTTCAAAACCAGTCCCTAAAGGTCCACCTCCACCACCTAAGTCACAGGTCCAAACATGTTCAAAGGAAAAAAGAAGTTCGGAACGTCCTCAAACAGTGCTATAAGCTGGGGACCAAGTAAGTGTGAATTCAAGCATAGGAGGTTGTCAGGGACATTTAGTATTTAAAATGTAAGAAAACCTTATATATATAAAACATAGAGAATTGGGAGAGCAAAGGAGAGGGGTAGGTAACATCCACACTGTCAGTGTACAGTGAGTGACGGCTTCAGGCGAGAAAAGGCTCAGAGATCCACCTAACACTGGTCTCAGCACGACACAGAATATAGTCTGCTGAGGAGGTATTCCTAGAGTCTGGGAAGCATCCCAGCTCTGTGGCAATCCTTTTCCTGCTGTGTGTTCATGGCTACTGCTGGGATGTCATTTTGACAGGTTCCTACCCAGATCTATGATATAAGGGTCGGTAAGTCTCTGGGAACTCCTAGCAAAGATCTGGAGCTGATCTGATTTACGGAGCGCTGGCCTGGAGAGCTGGTTCAGCTGCTGAGGAAAGATGCTAGGTCAGAGTGACCAGGTGGTGGAAAACTGACGGGAGTCACGGGGGCTAGACAGTGGGAACTGCATCCTGCGTGGAGCCATTAGGTAAGAGAAACACCTCCAGGAGGGGCAAGGGATGGCTGTGTAGAACAACTCAGTGAGAGACGAGGAGGCTTACACAGCAAATGTTCTGCCTTGAGGCAAATGCCTGCCTCAGGGCATCTCATCTGAGTAACCAGGCACTTAAACGACTTTCCACAGCTGGTAGAAAACCCAGGTATACCCTGTCTGGTCCAGCTAAGCAGGAAAGCAGACAGTAACTACAGCAGGCTCTGCCCCCAAACCATGCCCTCTGGGTTGCTGACTATACACCAGAGAAGAACACAGGGGAAGCCCTGCCTGGCCGTGTGGTACAGGACTGAACCACTTATTAGAGAAGAGGTCCCTGGTATCGACTGTTGCTGCCCCCAAGAGTGACCTCAGAATGCAAAGCTGTATTGTTTCTAAAATTGTTTTTTTTTTTCTTTTGGGGGGTTGTACTCCATTCCTAGCTTATAAATAGAGCAGCAGTGAATATGGGTGAACAAATGTTTCTAGAGTAGAATGAAGCATCCTTCAGATGACCAAGAGCAGTATACCTGGATCTTGAGGTAGATCAACTCTCAGCTTCCAGAGAAACTACCACATCGATTTCCATTGTGGTTTACGCTTTGTTCTCCTGCCAGTAATGGAGGAGTGTTCTCCTAATCTACATTCAAATCGATATGAGCAATCATTGCTCTTTGTTTAGTATTTTGTTTTTCTATACAGACTTTTTGGTGAGACCAATTACTTTAAATGTTTGCTTAATTTTTTTAAAACCTATTTCTTCTTTTTAGCTATTTCCTCTCATTTTGATAAATAGTTTTTTTTCTTCTGTTCTTCCATTTTATCTTCCTTCTCAAGATGGGCTCTTGCCATGGTTCCCAGGCTGGCCACAGGTTTAGGGTCTCTCTGCCTCTGTTTCCTGGGTGTTGGGAGTGCAGACATTAGCTACTGTGCCCAACTTGTAGTGTGTAAAATTGAATCCTCTCTTCATTTCCCATACCTTTGACCTCCTTATTTTTATTCATTAATCAGATAAAGTAAAGTGTGTCTCTCTTTTTGCTCCCTTATCCCGTGCTTCCCTTTCTTTGGAATTCCCCTGAATTTTGGTTGTTTTGTGAATTGATTGTCTTAATTTGTAGCTGGATCTTCTCTCTCATCTTTCTGCCTTTCCGTCTTCTATTTTTTTCTAGCATTATTCTGTATTTGTTTATTTTTCTGCCTTTATCAGTAACATTCTAGTTCACACATCATTATCTTGGTCCTTCTTTTCTTCTAAGGTTACTGGAATTGTGATAGTAATTGTTCTTAATAGGCCAAAATATATTATTTAGAAAAGGAAAGGTGCATATTATTTGGCTATTATATGCTCTAGAAATCAACATGAAGGTTCCTCAAAATATCCTATGATCCAGATGCATCACCCCAGGTATACTACTGACAGAATGCAAAATTACTGTATAAAATATCTATATATCATGGTTTTTGCAGATCCACAAAAGCCAACATAGGAAATCACCCAGGCAGTCCATCAGTGCAAGAATGGATGGGGAAAGTGTGTCATATATTGACAATAGAGTACCATTTAGTCATTAAGAAGTACGAAATCAGCCAGGCATGGTGACACATCTTATAATCCTATGACTTCATAGGACGCTAACCTGGTCTACATAGTGAGAGTCTGTCTCTTACCCTTCCCTCTGCCCAAGGCACATAAAAATAAACATGAAGTTAATAAAATTATGTAATTTGCTTGAAATCAATGTGACTAGAGATGGTTACATTTAAAAAGTAGATTAGACTGAGGAAAATAAATACCATGTGTTTTTCTCATATGGGAAAATCAAAAATATTAATAAATTTATGAAATCAGAAGAGAGACTTTTGGGAAACTGAAAGGGTACCATGGGGCTGGGGGATTCATTCAGTGCTTGCCACATAAGCAAGACTACTAAAGTTTAGATTCATGGAAGCCATATAAATGCAGGATGATTGGAAAATGAGCTGTCATTCCAGCCTCACAGGGCAGAGCCAGGGCATCTTCACAACAAGCCTGCTAGCAAGTGAGCGGAGTCCTGTACTGCACACACAAGTCAGGACAATTGAATTGACTACCTCTTCCTGGAGATAGAAGTCTATCAAGCCTTTTTATATACTGCATTTTTCTTTTCTGGGAATTTTCTATATTGGTTTTCAGCTATATTTACCACACTTATTTAAGCCGAAATCTATATTTATCTGACTGACATGGTTCCACAGTTTCCTCTTTGAAAACATTTCCTTCTGGACTCGATTTTTGGTTTACTAGAGTTTAAAATTTGAGTAAGATTCTTTTTAGGAAGATGCAAGATTTCCTTTTAAATTTTCAGCCCTTAAATTTCCAATTACAGCTGTCATTTCCTTCAAATAGGTATCACATGTCTGTGTAGGATTCTTGAAGCTCAAATGTTCCATTCAGTTTTCTGCTCAATTTAGTTATGCTCTGAAGGCAACCTGATCACTATCTTAGGGTTATTTTTCCTTCTATGGTGTTTATAGAACTCTTTAATTTTGATTATACAATTTTCATCAGCTAGATTGACATATATTTCTTTTTTCAATAACACATCTATTAATTTTATTTTCTTGTTTATTTTTGCATATAAGTTAACTTTTTGATATGTGACTTTAAGTCATTTCCTTGATCTAGAAATCTGACTTTTAACATATAAGTGAAAATTTCTTATCTTTTCATACTGATTGCCCAGAAAACCTCTAAATTGTAGCAATTACTCTACCTTTAACCACACAGATTCATAAATCTTTCACTAAGTTCTTGTGAGTCTAGAGTGTTGTATGTGAATTTTTCAAAATTCGGTTTATTAGCTTTGCGTCTGTATGGAGTGAAGGGAGTTCTTAAAACCTAGTGCACTTCTTGGATCTCATCAAAGAAGTTTCTTTATTCCATGGGCAGTGATTAATACAGCAGCTCACAACTGGTCAAAATGCAGAGAATAAATGTCTGTGGGGTCCTCTACAAATGGGACATTGTATCACCTCTCCACAAAAGTCAGAAATGATCTCTGAAGACAAGGAAGAAATATTATAAGAATCAGAAGTTAGGGAGGGCCAGAGCAAAATACAGCCTCTTGTGGACATGATAAGGTGCCATAGTCTTGAATTCCCAGCAGTGGTTATTGCCTGCACAAGACCTGCACAAGATTAAGCCAGTCAACCTTGTAGTACAGAGACGAGGCTTACCATCGCCAGCTCAAAAAATAAGACATGAAATGGGGTAGGGAGGTGAAAGTAGATCTGGGAGGAATTGGAGGGAGGAATCGAGGGTGGATATGACCCAAATATATTATATGCAATTGTCAAAAATGTAATGTTGTAAAATGTGTTTATTATTAAATAATTAAGTCTTTGTTGTTGTTGTTATTATTATTATTAAATTATTTTTAAAGCCCACCAGTGAAAGTTGGAACATACTTTACTTCTATACTTAGGACAGCTACAAATTATTACTAAACTACCCAACTTTAATGAGGCAGATGAACACAAAGGTGATATCTTTGCAAGGCTCAATGGGGAAATTCCTACAGGTATGCAACCTCATGATGCACTCACTGCCTCAGGTTTACAGACTTTCATCACTGATTAGTAAGTGATAGAGTATAACTTCCCTCCAGTAAGCAGCTGCCAGAACATTAGAAGTAAATCAACAAGTTTGTGACATTAAGAAAATTCCTGCTCTTATAAACACAAAAGTCATTTTGCTGCTGGAATTTTTAAAAGTCTCTCAAAAAAGTAGGCTCATATACATATATCATCTAAAATAATAGGAAGCCTAAAGCAACAAAATCTTCAGGTTTTGTTGTTTTTGATAACACTTATATCAACAAAGCAAAAAAAAATTGAATATATAATTCTATGCCTGCAAGAAAACATGTTGGTTGAAGTTAAATATATATACTTTAAAAAAGAGTTACAAAGCAGTAAAATTTCTTAGACCTATATTTTGAATCTCTTATTGAGTTTTAAATATTTCACCTTCAATTTTGGAATTCTTAATTTCCCTCTAAAACATTGTCTTTGGCATTACATACATAGCTTTCCTGCCAAACTCAAACTAATATACCAGTGAAGATTTTGTTCTTCAATCACTTCAGCTCCATGTATCTTTGCTGTATTTTCTTAATCACTTAGACGCTGTACATCAAGAACTGTCCCCTAGTGTCCAGGCAAGATACCTCCATATTTGTTTCAGGTCTGGTATCTATCATCTCTGCTTGCTTATTCTTACCGAATGAGAGCCTCTGGCTTATAGCTGATTTTGACATTGAAACAGGATCTGTCAAAGGCTGATGTGGAGCTCTGCCCAACTCTTTCAGAGTTTCACAATGGAGAAAGAGAAATCATGGCCCTATGTAAAGTACCATCACCAACAGACAATGCAGCAGCCTGAGGAAGTAGAGCAGAAGCTGAAACCCTGCGCAGCCCTAGCGCAGAGCTGAGACTTCATGCCATTCACCCTGCTTTGGAAACTGCGATGCTGGGTCCCAGCCCCGAGGATAACCAATTTCAATTTGGCAAGTCTAGACCCAGATATGAGCTGCAGCAGTACCTGGCAACAGTCATGGCCTCATCCTCCAATACTGTCATTGGGTTTGCTACAGCTCCTCTTTCTAAATACAAGTTCAAGAATCGAAAAGTGGTAGCTTCTCTGATAATCCTCATGATACAGGCAGCAATGCCACCACTACATCACCTTTGACCTCCTCTACCTGACCCAGTGCTACTTGCTTTACTGGATTTTTGTTCTTAGAAAAAAAAGATTTTCAGGTTAGTTTTCTAGAATGTCTCCATTTTATTTATTTAGTTGTTTCCATGGAAATCTGGGAAGTAGCATTAAAAATCTTTGCTTCCTGTTCACTACTTTGCCCAGGTATAGCCCTATTAAATTCAACACTGGCATTAACTCACTGCTGATGTCTTTTTGTTTTATTTTTAATCCATTTTTTTAAATCTTCCATGTAGACCAAAATTTCTCCAGAGACTTGAAATCAAAGCACATCAACCTTAGAAGTCAAAAGAGCAGAAACTTAAAATGAAAATTTTGATGAATTCGTGATATAATTATGACAGGTCTAACAAGTATACATTGTCCTTTTTATCCAGTTTTCCATGCAGCAAATATTTATTCAACATGAACTACTCAGGTTACACAGTAGGAATTAGGCTAACACAATAAAATATCATCTCATTAAAATATCATGAAAACAAGGCAGCATATCCATAGACATTTGTAATTGAGAGTCTCAAGAGAAGGGTGTCATGGGGTCTGCTAGAAAGGATGGTCCGGGATGGGTGGTCCTGCATAACACTGCTGCAATGCAGATTTACACGGGTTCTTTGCATCTTTGCTTGTTGGAGCAAAACTGCTTACTTCAGGCCCCAGAAACAAAAGAATAAGGAGGGGCACATGTGCTCTTTCATCCATCCAACTTCCCAAACCAATTTCTGTGGTGAGCATTGACAGGACAATTTCTTTAAGATCATTCAGCTACTAAATGTCTGAGCCCAAAACCTACCCAAGCTCTGCTTGATATCACAGCCCATGTTTCTTCTACAATATGTCGCTCTGCTTTGAGACATAAGTTGTGTAGGTTTCCTTTACAACAAGGCTCCTTCCTTTGTTGACTGTTATGAGCTGACTCAGACTAGTGTCTTCTGAATGTCATTTAATGTATTTCATAAAAGTTGATATAAATCACAATGTTTTAAGACCATTTATAAAACAGTCCCTCACCAATACAAGCACAGGCATTTTATGTATATTATCTGGGACTATGGGCTTTTTGCTTCTTTCCCCTTATATCAGCCCACCTTGGTTACAAGATCTTTACAGCTTGCATGAATTGTCACTCACATGGAGAACCTTGCATTATATCCAGAATGGTCATATTTCCTCTTGAATATTCAGGGTTTTCCTCTAGACTAACTTCAACTCTATCATAGCATATAATCTGTTCTAAGAAAGAGAAATGAGCTAAAAGCCCCCCCCCACAACCCAACAACTCTTCTTACTTCTAAAAGGGAAGGTCAAAAGGCAAATCCCATCTCCACAGTACAGAAACAAACAGGCAAATGAGAAACTTTATGCCCACCAAAGTTGCACTCACCATGTAACCTAGGGCTGGGCAGGAAGACCTATACTGTTGCTGACAGATACCCTGAGTGGGTAAGACTGGGACAAATGTAGTTTAAAACCCTAGAGCAACAAGTCACCATGGCGGGAGTTCTATTTCATAGATATAATCCCCTATTTCTTCCATCAGCATGAGGAGAACACTGGCTGGAAAGTACACAGCAGAGTGGAGAACACACATTAGGAAGTACAAACCAGGGCATTGTATAGTTCTTTGCAAAGTCTACTCTCAGGTGAAAGTATTTAACTAGTGCCCAACCTGCTCTAGAGTTATTAGATACCAAGTGACTGGGCCTGAATAAAGATATATCCTCAACTCTAGCTCTCTTTAGATTGTTTTGTGGGTAAGAAGTAATACACATGTCTATCCACTCCAGCCATCCTAGACTGCCTAAAGGCAAGCATATAGGAAGTTTGTGGATCCAAGGCACAAGACCATTAAATAACAGAGACCTAGCCATAAGTGCTATAATTTGGATTTTAAATGTCCCCCAGTGGCTTCTCTACTAAAAGCTGCCTCCATTCTGTGACTCTGGTGGGAGGCTGTGGAATATTTAGACATCAGGCCTAGTAGGGGTTCTTAGTTCATAGAAAGTGTGGCCTTGAAAGAGACAATTGGATGCCAGCCCAATCCTCTTTCTCTTTGTCACTCCCTGGCCCACAATTCAAGGAGTTTTGTCAACATGGGCTCTCTGCCATTGCCATCCAACAAAAGATTCATCAGACACAAGGGATATCTCTGGACATGAATGTGACACTCAAACCCACAAAGAAAATTAAGCCCTTTGTCTTCATAAGTTGATCATGTCAGGCACTTGTTATAGTGACAGAAAACTAACACAGTGGAGCTTCAGGACACCTTCTCTCTTCCTACATTATGCCACCATGATGCTAAAAGCTTGCTTACAGCAGCTTTTCAACACAGTAAATAGTGCCCAGATGCCAAGAAGAAATCGTAAGAGCTACTAAAAGACAAGCAACAAAACAGCTACAAAAGAAAAAAAAAGCAAAAACAGAATTAGAAAAGGTAGAATGTCTACATTAACTTAAATTACATATGTAAGTATGCATGGTGTATCACAATATAAATGTAAAACTACTATGACTGATACAGAAAGGCTCGTGTAGTAAGAATGGCTAACATATGAAGGACAAAAGATAACAAGTATTAATGAGAATGTGAAGAAAAGGGAAATTTGCATAGTTGATGTAAATGTAAATTAGTAAAGACTATGAAGAATCCTGGAGTATCCTCAAAAAAATTTAAATTACATATGCTTTAGCAATCTGACTAATAAATATATATCAAAATAAACCAAATTTATATTTTGAAGACACATCTTTATTCCTATGTTTATTACAGCATTATTCATAATAACCAAACTACAGATGTGTACTAAGCTTGTGTCAGCTGATGAATCGAGAAAATATAGAACTTACACACAACAAAATATTGCTTGGTTATAAAGAAGAATCCCTGTCAGTAACAATCTGGGTAGAACTGAAGATCACTATTCTAAGTGAAAGAAACCAGACACAGAAACAAAGGAATTCAGTCATCTCACTTTTACATAGAATTTTAAGAAAAAGTTTGTCCCTTAGAAGTTGCGAGTGGAGCAGTGGCTACTATAGGAAAGGAGGAATAGAGAGGGTGACCAATATCAGGTTCTACCCAGCTCTGTACTTAGATAGTTAATCACATAAAGGGTAGCAATCTAAATGATAATACATAGTGGATTATATCTTATTTTACTAATATATCCCATCCCTATTTAAGACTGAGACTCCAATATTAAGTCAAATAGATGGCACACCCAGTTGCCCTGAGCTGTCTATGGGCTGTCCTGGAGCTCCATTGTCTGACCACTGTTTTAATGGCCTCCATCTGCCTGCCAACATGGAACATCCAGGTAAAATCTCTTCCTCCCCCAATTCCCCTGCCTATTCCCCAGGACATAGCCAGCTCACAGAGATAGCAGTGCCTACAGCTCTGCTGTCTGGCCATCTCTCTGCTGCCTTCCATCAGGCTCTCCAAACAAGAATCATCTAGTCCAAGACTGCCCACTGGAGACCTGCTACATAGGGAACATCTCGAATAGGCTTACCTTCCCTATACCTGCTACACCAGAAGCAACCTGGTACAACCAGATGGCTAAAGACCAGCATAAGAACACAAACAACAAGAGCCAGGGCAACACAGCATCTTCAGGGCAAAGCTATCTCACTATAGCAACACCTAGATATCTTAGCACAACTGGAACACAAGAAAATAACCTTAAATACAACCTTAAAGGGTGATGGATGCCTTTAAAGAGGAAATTAATAAATTCCTCAAATAAATACAGGAAAATACAATCAAACAGGTAGAGGTATTTGAAGAGGAAACAAATAAATCCCTTAAAGAAATTCAGGAAGATACAATTAAACAGGTGAAGGAAATGAATAAAACTCTCCAAGACCTGAAAATGGAAATAGAAGCAATAAAGAAAACAAATTGGGGCAACCCTGGAGATGGAAAACCTAGGAAAGCAAACAGGAAATACCAAGCATCACCAACAAAATACAAGACATGCAAGAGATAATCTCAGGAGTAGAAGATACAATAGAAGAAATTGATACATCAGTCAAAGAAAAGAATAAATCTAAAAAATTCCTGACAAAAAGCATCCAGAAAATCTGGGATGCTATGAAAAGACCTAACCTAAGAATAATAGCAATAGAAAAAGGTAAAGAGTATTAGCTCCAAGAACCATAAAATATTCTCAACAAAATCAAAGAAGAAAATATCCCCAACATTAAGACAAATATGTCTATGAACATAAATGAAGCATCTATGAAACGGAGCACCAATTAGATTGGACCAGAAAAGAAAACCCTCCCACCACATAATAATCAAAACACAAAATCTATAGAAGAAAGAAAGAATATTAAAATCTGTAAGGGAAAAAGGCCAAGCAACATACACAGGCAGACATATCTTATTTATTAGTTAACAGGGACTCTAAATTCTACAAGGACCTGGACAGAAATCTTACAGCTCTAAGAAACCACAGATGCCAACCTCTAATATTATACCCTGCAAAACTGTCAATCACCATAGATGGTGAAAACAAGATATTCTAAGACAAAATCAAATTTAAACAATATCTATCCACAAATCAAGCCCTGCAGAAAATACTTGAAGGAAAACTCTAACTCACGGAGGGTAATTGCACACAAGAAAACACAGAAAATAAATAATGAAATGCCAGCAAAAAGAAGATAAAGGAAGTACACACACACACACACACACACACACACACACACACACATATGCACATTAACAACATTAAAATAACAGGTATTAACAATCATTAGTCAATAATATTTCTCAACATCACTGAACTTAACTCCTCAATAGAAAAAGAAACAGATTATCAGAATGGATAGCAAAACAGGATCCATCATTCTGCTGCATACAACACACCTCAGCAACAAAGATAGTTATTAGCTCAGAGTGAAGGGCTGGAAAAAGTGTTTAGAAAACAGAACCAATGGACTGAAGTTGGAAAACCCCTGTGGTTGAATTAGGGAAACACTGGAAGAAGTTGAGGAGGAGGGCAACCTCATAGGAAGACCTGCAGTCTCAGCTAACCTGGAACCATGAGATCTCTCATACACTGACCACCAACCAGGCAGCATGATATCTGGGTCTTCAGGTAGAACTATTCCCAATTTTCTGAGGAACCACAAAATTGATTTCCAAAGTTGCTGTACAAGTTTGCACTCCCACCAGCAATGGAGGAGTGTTCCCCTTGCTCCACATCCTCACCAGCATGTGCTGTCACCTGAGTTTTGATCTTAGCTATTCTGATGGGGTAAGATGGAATCTCAGAGTAGTCTTGATTTGCATTTCCCTGATGAGTAAGGACACTGAACATTTTTAAAAGTGAGTCTCAGCCATAAGAGATTCTTCTGTTGAAAATTCTGTTTAGCTCTGTACTCCATTTTTAAATTGTGTTATTAGGTTTGGTGATGTCTGATTTCTCAAGTTCTTTATAAATTTTGGATATTAGTCCTCGGTTCTATGTAGGCTTGGTCAAGATCTTTTCCCATTCTGTAGGCTGCTGTCTTGTCCTATGTTTGATGAAGTCCTTAGCCTTACAAAATCTTTTCAGTTTAATGAGGTACCATGTATTGTTGATGTTAGTGCCTGAACTATTAGTGTTCTGTTCAGGAAATTGTCTCCTGCACCAATGTATTCAAGGATATCTTCTACTTTCTCTTCAGTGACATTTAGTACATCAGGTTTTATATTGAGGCTTTTGATCCACTTGGACTTGAGTTTTGTGCAGGGTGATAGATATGGGTCTATTTGCATTCTTCTACACGCAGAAATCCAGTTAGATCTGCATCACTTGTTGAAGACGCTTTCTTTTTTTTCCATTGTATGGTTTTGGCTTCTTGTCAAATATCAAGTGTCCATGGATGTGTGGGTTTAATTCTTGGTATTCTAATTCCATTTCCTTGGTGAATCTGTCTGTTTTTATACTAATACCATATAGTTTTTGTTACTATTGCTGGATAGTACAGCTTGAAATCAGGGACAGTGAGATCTCCAGAAGTTCTTCAATTGTTCAAGAACACTTTAGCTACTCTGAATTCTTTGGTTTTCCATATGAAGTAGAGATTTGATCTTTCAAGGTCTGGAAATAATTTTGTTTGAAATTTGATGGGAATTGCATTTAATATATAGATTGCTTTTGACAGGATGGTCATTTTTACACTGTTAATCCTATATATCCATGACCGTAGGGGATCTTTCCACCTTCTGATATCTTCCTCAATTTCTTTCTTCAGAGACCTGAACTTCTTGTTATACAGATCTTTCACTTGCTTGGTTAGAGTTACACCAAGATATTTTACATTATTTGAGGCTATTGTAAAGGATGTTTTCCTAATTTGTGTAAAGTAGGACTACTGATTTCTTTGAGTTAATTTTGTTTCCAGCCACTTTGCTAAAGGTGTTTATTAGTTGTAGAAGTTCTCTGGTAGAATTTTGGGTTCACTTATGTACACTATCATATCATCTGCAAATATTGATACTTTGACTTCTTCCATTCCAATTTATATCCTCTTTATCCCTTTTAGTTGTCTTATTGATCTAGCTAGTACTAGCTAGTGCTATTCAAGTACTACATTGAATAGAGAGGGAGAGAATGGGCAGCCTTGTCTTGTTCCTTATTATAATAGAATAGCTTTAAGTTTCCCTCCACTTAATTTACTGTTGGCTATTGACTCGTTGCAGATTGTTTTTATCATGTTTAGGTATGCACTGTGTATCCTTGATCTCTCCAAGACTTTTAACATGAAAGAGTGTTGGATTTTGTCAAAGGCTTTTTCAGCATTTAGTGAAATGATGATGTGACTTTTTTCAGTTTGTTTATATGTTGGATTATATTGATAGATTTTCATGCATTGAATCATTCCTGCATCTCTAGAATAAAGCTTATTTGATCATGGTGGATGATGTCTTTGATGTGTTTTTGGATTTAGCATGCAAGTATTTCATTGACTATTTTGTCTTAATGTTCATAAGGGAAATTGGTCTGAAATTCTCTTTCTCTATTGAGGTTTTGTGTGGTTTAGGTATCAGGGTGACTGTGACCTCATAGAATGAGTTTGGCAGTGTTCTTTCTATTTCTATTTGTACAATAGTTTGAGGAATATTGGTAATAGTTCTTCTTTGAAAGTCTGGTACAATTGTGTGATAAAACCATCTGGGTCAGGACTTTGTTGTTGTTGCTTGTTTGTTTGGAAGACATTCAATGACTGATTCTATTTGTTTGAGGTTTATAATACTATTTAAGTACTTTTCTTGCTCTTGCTTTAACTTTGGTAAGTTATGTCTATCTAAGAAAATTATCCAATTCATTCAGATTTTCCAATTTTGTAGAGTACAGGCTTTGAAGTAAGACCTAATGATTCTTTGAATTTGCTCAGTGTCTGTTGTTACATTTTCCTTTTCATTCCCGATTTTGTTAATTTGGGCAGTGTCTCTCTGCTTTTTAATTAGTTTGGCTAAGGATTTGTCTATCTTATTGATTTTCTCAAAGAACCAGCTCTTGGTTTTGTTGATTCTTTGTATTGTTCTCTTTGTTTTTAATTGATTGATTTCAGCCCTGAATTTGATTATTTCCTGCTCTCTACTCCTCTTGTATGTGTTTGTTTCTTTTTTTCTAGAGCATTCAGGTATATTTTTAAATTCCTAGTATGAGAACTCTCTAATTTCCTTATGAAAGCATTTATTCTTCTTAGTACGGCTTTCATTTTGTCTCACAGGTTTAGATATGTTGTGCCTTCATTTTCATAGGATTCTAGAAAGTCCTTAATTTCTTTTTTTCTCTCCTGACTCATTGATGATTTAGTAGAGAGTTGTTCAGTTTCCATGAGTTTGTAGGTTTTCTGTTATTTCTGTTGTTGTTGAAGTCCAGCAGGATACAAATAGTTATTTCAATTTTCTTGTCTCTGTTGAAATTTGCTTTGTGAGCAACAATGTGATCTAATTTGGAGGAGATTCTATTAAGTGCTTTGAAGATGGTATATTCTTTTGTGTTTCAGTGATAGGTTCTGTAGGTATCTGTTAGGTCCATTTGATTCATAACCTTGGTTAGTTTCACCATTTCTGTGTTCAGTTTCTGTCTTGATGACCTGTCCATTGGTAAGAGTGTGGTGCTGAAGTCCCTCACTATTAATATGCTGGGTTCAATGTGAGGCTTAAGCTTTAGTAATGCTTCTTTTATGAACGTGGGGACTCTTGCATTTGGGGCATTTATGTTTAGAATTCAGATGTCTTTTGGCACAGTTCCTTTTAATAAGTATGAAGTGTCCTTCCTCATATATTTTGCTGCTTGGTAGAAAATTTATTTTCTTAGATAATGGCTACTCCAGCTTGCTTCTGAGGTCAGTTTTCATTTTTCTTTTCTTTTCTTTTATTATTATCTTTAATCTTTATTTACAGTCCAATCATTTTACCCCTCCTGGTCTGCCCTCTGACAGTTCCTCATCCCATTCCTCCTTCCCCATCCCCAAGAGAAAGTTCCCACCTGTCTAGACCTTCCCACTCCCTGGGCTCTCGAGTCTCTCAATGGCTAGGTGCGTCTTCTCTCACTGAGACCTGACCAGGCAGTCCTCTGCTGTATATGCATCAGGAGCCTTATACCAGCTAGTGCCACTCCTGGATATATGCCCAAAAGATTCCTCACTATAATGTAGGGACACTTGGTGAACTATGTTCATAGCAACTTTATTTGTAATAGTTAGAAACTTGAAACATCCTAGACGTCCTTTAACTGAAGAATGGATAAAAAAAATAAATTAATTAAAAAAAGTGGTACATCTACACAATGGAATACTATTCAGCTATTAAAAACAGAAACATCTCCTCTTTGTTGGGTATTTCAGCTAATGTCATCTCCGTGGGGTCCTGGGAGCCTCTTGCTTTGCTGGCATCTGGGACTTTCTAGTGGCTACCCCCAGCTCCCCATCCCCCACTGCTACATATCTTCTTTCAATTTCCTGACCCTCTGTCTCCTCCCACACCTGATCCTGCTCCCATTTTCCCCTCTCCCTCCTTTCTCCCTCCCAGGTTTTCCCCTCCCTCTACCTCTCATGATTGTTTTGTTCCCCCTTCTAAGTATGACTGATGTATCCACACTGTGCTCTTCCTTCTTGAGCTTCATATGGTCTGTGAGTTGTACCTTGGGAATTCCGAGCTTTGTTCCTAATATCTACTTATCAGTGAGTGCATACCATATGTATTCTTTTGTGACTGGGTTACCTCACTCAGGATGATATTTTCTAGCTCCATCCATTTGCCTAAGAATTTCGTGAAGTCATTGTTTTTAATAGCTGAGTAGTACTCCACTGTGTAAATGTACCACATTTTCTGTATCCATTCCTCTGCTGAGGGACATCTGGGTTGTTTCCAGCTTCTGGCTATTATAAATAAGGCTGCTATGAACAAAACCAGGAAGGGGGAAAACATTTGAAATGTAAATAAATAAAATAACCAATAAAAACAACAACAAAAATAAAATAAACAAAAACAGAAACATCATAAAATTTTCAGGCAAATGGATGGAACTTGAGAATATCATCCTGAGTGAGGTAAGAAGACCTAGAAAGACACATATGGTATATACTCATTTAAAATTGGACATTAGCCATAAATTGCAGGGTAATTATGCTATAATCCACAGACCCAAAGAAACTGGGTAACAAGGAGGGCCCAAGGGAGGATGTGTGAATCTCACTCAAAGGGAAAACAAACTAGCTTTCAGAGGTGGATAGAGAGAAGAAACTGGGTGGGGTCTGGCTGAGGAGAAATTATTGTGATAGCTATCAGGTGTGGGGACAGGAGGAACAGGAGGGGCCTGGGAGTGAGAATGGTGAGAGGCATCTCTGGGACTAGCTGAAATCCCGGATGGGGGAGGTTATGGGGTGTCTACGGGGAATACTCTAGTTGAGATTCCTACCAGCAGGGCACATAGAGACTGAAGTGTCCTTCTCCTGTGGCCAGGCAGGACTTCCAGTAGAAGGAGGAGGACATCAGCCCACCCACAAAACCTTCAGCCCCAAATTTGTCCTACCTACAAATGCACAAGTATAAAGATGGAGCAGAGACTGAGGGATGACTGGCCCAACCTGAGACCCATGCCATGGGAGAAAGCCAACCCCCGACACTATTAATGATACTCTGCTATTGCTTACAGACAGAAACCTAGCATAACTGTCCCCTGAGCAGTTCATCCAGCAGCAGATGGAAACAGATGCAGACCCATAGTCTAATAACAGCTGGAGCTCAGGGTGTCTTGTAGAAGATTGGCAAATAAAATGGAGCAAGCCAGAGGGGTCAAGGACACCACAAAAAGACCTACAGAATCAATGAATCTACACCCATGAGGGCTCTCAGAGACTGAAGCACCAACCAAACATCATGAAAGGGCTGTACCTAGCCCTCCCCCCCCCAAAACACACATTTGTAGCAGATGTGCAGCTTGATCTTCATGTGGGTCCACTAACAAATGGAGTGGGAAACTGTCTCTGACTCTGTTGCCTGCCATCGGATCCCGTCCCCTTCCTGGACTGCCTGGTTCAGCTTCAGTGGGAGAGGTATTGTTTAGTCCTGTCCCAGGGTGGGGTAGTGCCCAAAGGGGAGCTTCCTCTTCTCATCAGAAAAGAGAAGGGGAGGGGGTAATAGGGAGAGGAATTTGTAACGGTGGGATTGGGAGAAGAGAATGAAAGGGGGCTGTGATTGAGATATATATATATAATGTGAATAAAAATAAATTATGAAAAAATAAAAAGTCAAATACATTTCCAACAATTTGGCAAAGGTCGTCTTCTATAAATCTTGATTTCAGATCCCCAAGAGCAGCGCTGACAAAACTTCCCTGAGCCTTCCAGAAACAGTGATAGCCTGCAGGCAAATAATAAACCTGCCCTACCCCTAAGAAACACCCACCCACTGTAGACCTAACTCTGTCCACCTAAGCAGGAATAATCCCCTCATGATGGACCAAAACACCTGGTCAAGAGATGATCAATTCCCTGCAGCTTTCCAGAACCAGAAATAAGCCAATGGTCACTAAGCTCACAGCTGGACCAGAGTGGTTTATTATATACACCTCTTGTATCTACCACGATTCCTCCCCTATTAAACTCAAAGCTCTTGTTGGTACATCTGAAAGAAGATGCTGGTCCTCCTGTCCCCCTGCTCATCTCTCTTACTGACATCTTGAGACTATTGGCAGAGCTTTGTCTGTCGAGATCCTCGAAGCTGGGGCCTTTACCTCAAAGCTTCAGTGACAAAAGTTCATCTGTCAGAATGACCTTTTCCCTAAAGAACTGCTAGGAAACAGTCTACCAACCTAAGAGAAAACCCAGCCTGGCAACTGTGTGCTAATTCCAGGGACTTTTAATTTCTCCAGTATCCTAATAAGGGTGAGAGGCACTTTAGCTTATCATTTATCCATCCATGCCTTGGGTTACACCTAGACTATTAAGGCTCAAGTAAGACTTCCTCTAGAAGAAAGGACTGTTAAGCAATGGGGACATGTGATTCCAGGTGGTGTGGGGACATACCATGCCTTCATAGACTCCGGGAGTTCATGTGAAGGTCCTGCTTCTCTGCTCCACCTTAAAAACTGGGGGAAGCTATCTTGATTAGTATCAGCTGACAGTGGTGTGTGTGAATGAACATATGTGTGTGTGTGTGTGTGTGTGTGTGTGTGTGTGTGTGTGTGTGTGTGTGTGTGTGCCTGTGTGTTATGTGTACACACATGCTTTATAGCCACTTTCTTTTTCTCTTTGGTGCTATAGAATGATTGGTGTCGTGCGCAGATGCCTGTGATCTGGATTTCTAGCAACCAGCTCATCAGCCTGCCTTCTAGCTCCTGTTAGCTTCTTGCTTTCCTATGGGAGTGCAGCACATAGCCAGAACAAACTGAGCATCCCTTCAGGACAGCTCAAAGGCTAAGGTCACAGTCTGAAATCCATGAACAAATGTATCTGGATGCTCAGAATAACCACTCCATTTCTCCCTGTACTGTTGGATGTCTGCCACCAACAAGGACACTTGTGTCCTATTTGACCCAATTGTTCCACTGGCTTCTTTTAAGTAACACTTGTTTTGGTTCCTGAACACGGGGCTTTACTGCAGGTATGCTGAGGACTTGGAAGGATGGGTACAGCTTTCATTTGTGAGGTTTGGAAGGGAGAGGCATTGAGGAGGAGGCTGAGATTGTTCTCAAGGATCCGGGGGCAGGGTTAAAAAGGGTTGTTGGTACCCCTGAGAGAAAGAAAAATTTGAAGCAGGGGGTCATTGTGTGTGTGTGTGTGTGTGTGTGTGTGTGTGTGTGTGTGTGTGTGTGTGTATACACATATGCACATGTGGACGTTTTTTAACAATTTCATACGAGTATACAGTTTGTAGATTTCCCATCTTATGACAATTCAGTTGTTTCCTCTATTGCTTATGGAGGTCTTCTCTTCCAACTTTCTTGACAAGTCAACAGCACACAAGGCAACTTTGACTCTGAAGCCTAGGAAAGAAAGTGAAAGAAACTCTGCAGAAGTTCTGGGACCTGAGTTTGTTCATCAAACGGGTGCATCAGAAACTGGTCTCATGCCAGGAGAGGAGGGGCATCCTGTGCTGTACTTTTCCTCCTTCTAATGATTGGTGACTTTCTTTCTGCCTTCTCTGCAGCACAACCTTCTTTGTGGCTCTGGATGGTTTTTCTCCTCCCCGCACCTGAGTCTCTAACAAGGTTTATGTGGAAGTCATTGTCAATTCAAACTCACAAAGAATGCACATGAACTTGAAGTTGTCTATAGATATCATTTAAAGACAAAACCATTAACTAGAGAACCATCGTGAATGAACAACCTTGAAGGAACTGGTCTGGAATTTTCCTAAATTGAGGCAGTCTTGACTCAAAGCCATTCCAGTTTAGATTTCCTGTCATGTTGTCTCTTTAATTATGTAATTATGAGTATCTATCACCTTGTATTTCTGTAACTATTAGGTAGTCACAGATCCTAATCAGGCACCCGTGACCTTGGTGGGCCACTGCTCTGCTGCCACAACCTTGCTGAAGAAGAGTGGGGAGAAGCCTGAACAGGAGGTGTGCATCTGAATTTCTGAGGTCAAAGGGGTAGATAGTCTGAAAAATTATCACTTTCCTGATAGAATCCTCCCTGAGGGGCAAGTGTGGGCACTTCCTACTCCCACTCTAGACTTTGTGGCTTACCCAGAGGGGTTGTTTTCTTAATCCTTAGATGCTTGACACTGTGCCAGAGAAATAAACTTCTTTTCACAGCATACTCAAATGCCATGAGAGAAGGAAAGGAAGGATTTCTTAGGAAAAAAATCTCAATGTGGGTGGGCAACCAGCAGCGGCCACTAACTGGTCCCCGATAGTGCCGCTGATGGGTAAGGCTTAAATGGAGAGAGTATTGATTATGAAAACTTTGAATGAGACAGAAGCGGAATGTAAGATTCATCTCATACATCCCTGTTTAAAATGCAGCCTTGGACCTGGATGGAGACAATCGCATGCTAGCTATCAGCTTGTTAATGAAATGGAAGACTGTTGAGCCAAATAAATTAAGTAATCTTATTTTATACAACCAGAAAATATTGCTTGTAATCACATCAATCATCCAAGCCCAGATGAATAAGTCCACAGACCCCCCTCCTCTCTCTAGCACTTCCTGTTTTTCCTTCACTATCTGATTTACACAGAGTCTGCATCCAACCCTAATAGTAAAACCATCATTCAAACTGGAACTTCTAGTTCCAGAGTTACTTTGGGTGTGATAATTGCTGCTCTGGCTCTTTCTTGATTTCAGAAATGCCCTTGTATTCTAATAAGTATAGATTTGTGAATAATTATTTTTTAAAAATGTCCCAAGGGCATAATAACCCCTGCCTATAGAAATTGGTAGAAGAAAATATTTTAATGCCAACCTGTGATCTAAATGCTTCACACAATACAACCTAGACCCAGATTATTGAGATATCAAAATAAAGTGATCCATTCCAACCACACCCTTTATCCATAATATGTTGGCCAGACTCTCTACTGCTCTTTCTGAATCATACAATTTTTGAAACTTCTCCTCCTAGTACCTAAGTTCCATTACAGCTTGCTTTAAACATTTAATTCCATGAATGCAGGTTCTTGAAAGGAGAGGCCCCACTTGTTAAGTTTCTGACATGGCACTTTTCTTCTGGCCTGAAGAGTTTCAGCCTCCTCACAGAACTCTCTGCTCAGGTGGATTGTCCCATGGCTGCTGGCTGGTGGGAGTTTAAGAGGAATTTCTGTAAGTGGTCTCACATCACACCTCTCAGTGTTGGCTTCACCTATGAGAAACCAAACAGCTTTATCACACCATACCTAGCAGGAAGGCAAGATCCCCATTCCTGCACTCATCATGTGGACCTTATTTTCTTCTTACTGCTACCACAGACAGACACAGGCACACTGCAGTTATCAAACAGACCTCTTCAATAGAGATGGGTGAGCTCAGTAACTTACCAGCATTGCACATAGCTTTCTTGGAATCTGCTTCCCTGGCATTCAGGACCATAACTTCTTTCTCCTCTGTCAGAGGAGGTGAAGTAGGTTCATATAAACCCCCCTGAAGATTATGGATGTCCAAGCAAAGCCTGAAAGGCTAATTGTTTTCTGGGTAAGGGGGGTGAGAAAACATAAGAGATCTAGCCATGCCTGGACTCTAGTCTCCCATTGTACCAGTTACTTCCTTATCAGTCTGACCAAAATACCTGACAAGAGTGAATTAAGAGAGGAAGTGCTTATTTCAGCTCACAGTTTCAGAGGGGTTTCACAGTTGGGAAAGCATGATGGGATGGCTTGTGTTTCCTGTCCAGAACTTGAGGCAGTTTGTTTATGTATAGCAGATAAGAAATAGAGAATGCAGGCCAGGATCTCTTCATAGGTTTGCTCCACCCGCCAGGCCCTATTTCCCAAAGTCTTCTCAGTGGCAACATTTCAGACTTAACCCACAATACCCTCCAACCTCTTCGGTGTTGCTGGCAGTAATTAGTTACCCTTATGCTGATAGATGCCATCCTTCCATTCTGTGGGAAGCCTTTCAAATTAATTTTCCTGACCACACCCTGATTATTTGTTCACTTAATTATGCTCACAGGCCGTCCTGATATTTTGTAGATGCCATCTTTGATAGCATGTATTATCATCTCCAAACTTGTTTACTTTTTAATCTCAACAATGTGTTACTACGTACCTTCTATGGTACAAGGACTTTGGTGGATGTGATTAAACAAAGAACTTTAAGGTAAGGAGACTATCATGGAGTATTCAGCCAGATTCAATGTCATCAAAGGGTTCTTCTCAAGAGGGTTACAGGAGGTGGTCACCATGGAAGCAGAAGTTAAAGTGATACCCCTATAAGACTAATGACATCGGTAGCCTCTGAATGATGAGAAATCAGGGGAACAATTTGACATTACAACTTTAGGTGACATTTGTGATGACTTCCTGACCCTTGTTCATCCCTTATAATTTTAAAAAGGTAGTTTAAAGTTGATGGAACTTATTGTTCTAAACACATAAGAGACCATTTTCTATGTCCACAGATAAACATTTCTATCATATTAAATATCCCCAGCCAGTGCAAAATCACAGAGCTGCCTGTGTAGAGGGGGCAGAGGAAGGACACATGCTCTCTCGTGTAAACTAAACTAAAATTCTGCAACACAATGACACACTTTGCTCAGATACATCAATTATTCTATGAAATATATATATGCATACATATATACATAGATTGGTCAATACATCGATCAATAGCTAGCTTCTTTTTTGTATTTAATTAGACAATGGATCAAAGATATGCAAATCAATATTTTGACAGTGGGTTCTAATTTCCGGAACCACCTAGAATCCTGCAGAGGATTGCCTCCCTTCATAAATATTGTCGAATTTGGTGGGACCCCAAAATTCATAACCTATGACAGATTAAGAAACTCTCACAATTGCTTTGACATCTTTTCTTTTTTTAAAGATTTATTTATTTCAAGATTTATTTATTTCATTTATACGAGTACCCTGTAGCTGTCTTCAGACATACCAGAAGAGGACATCGGATCCTATTACAGATGGTTGTAAACCACCATGTGGTTGCTGGGAATTGAACTCAGGACCTCTGGAAGAGGTCAGTCAGTGCTTTTAACCACTGAGCCATCTCTCCAGCCCCAGATGCATTTATTTTATTTATATGGGTGCACTGTAGCTGTCTTCAGACACACCAGAAGAGGTCACCAAATCCCATTACAGATGGTTGTGAGCCACCATGTGGTTGCTGGGAATTGATATCAGGACCTTTGGAAGAGCAGTTGGTACTCTTAACCGCTTAGCCATCTCTCCAGCCTTGTAATTAAACTATTTTTCTTTTAGTCTGAAGATGCTTGCATTAGTCTGAACAGGAACTCAAAGGGTCCATTACATGTGCTCACCCTGCCCAGTCGGTGCACTTCACAATTTAGCTTTAGATTTCCTGAATCGAGGAGAGGGTTTGCAAATCCAGAACATAATAATGTCTTCTTGCTTTACTCATTGTCTCCTTCCCAGGATTTCTTTTCTTCTTTTATCCCCTTTCTTCCTAATAAGTTACAATGTTTCTCCCTTGCCCTTGGGCAGGAAAGCTGAAGCCTGTTGTGTCCCATGCTTGTATCATGGTTGGCTTACTGATTCTCAAAATGAGCACGGTAGTTTCCTTCAGACTAGTGGAGACATTGTGTTCTGACTTTGCCACCAAAAAAAAAAAATCAATCATACATCTATTGATGGTAGAAGAAAAGCTGCCCTTTCATTTCCTCTTCTCTAATTGCTATTGTAGACAAAGATAGATAGCCAAGCTCCAGTTATGGAGACCGCTGAGGGCAGTGCAGGACACCGTATGGGCAATGCAAAGATCTGTCTCCACCATCAGGTGCTTTTGGCTTTGATGGATTGAGTAGCTCAGAGTCCCAGGGCATCATCCCTGCAAGATATGATGATCTTGTGTGCAAGGAGCAATCTTGAAAAATGCACCACTACTATCTAGGTGTGTGGGGATTGTTTCTGTGCTGTTCATTTAGAACAGAAGCAGTCTATGCATGCTTGAATACAGTTGTAGGAGAAGATTCCCAGTCTGTACTTGATAAGCTTCCCAGACTTAGCAATAACTTGGCCGCCTATTCAGCCAGGAAACTCTGTGAAGATCTGTTTTCTGCGGAAGGACTGAGGACTTCCTTCTCTTTCTAAAACTCAAATTACTGAGACTGTCCTTTCTGATTTTCTTTCTTTCTTTTTTTCTTTTTAACAAATCCACCTCCAGTCCAGATGGCATAAGGAAGCACAAGTTGCAGGACAAAATAACAAACAACAGTAATTACACTTTTCAAATATTCATCTATTGGTATGCAATCCAGGAGACTGGGAAATGTTTGAGGACAATTTCAAGGATAAAGGAGATGAGCAAAGTATAAGATACCTGTGATTCAGAGGCAGGGGATAGGGAAGTGACATTTATTTATGCAGGGCTGGGACAAATCGTTTTAATTTTGAGTGCACTCTCCAGATTCCTTTAGCTAGGACCTGCAGGAGGAAGGGGGGGCATTGCCTGGATGAGAAGTGTGATTTTGGAAGGATGCCAGCATCAGAAGCAGCCAGAATGGGCTGAGAGGCTGACAGCAGCTGACAGTGACAGTCCAGAAAGCAGTGGCTTGCTTCTGTCCCTTGATCCCTTCTGCATATTTTATTTGTCGGGTCACTGTCCTGGTGGCCACCATGACTTCTCCTTCCTGAGGTCATCAGAGACCTGGTTGCTCAACTCAGTTTTGCCTCCATCCTAACACTCCTCTCTCTACAAAATGGAACATCAAAGGCCGCCCCTCCATGACTTCTGCTTCCACTGGCTTGCAGGCCAGTTCTCCGGACCTTTGCCCCATTTGCTCTCTTTCTCTCCCTTCTCCTGCCAATCCTCCTCACCCTTATTCTCACTCTCCTCCTCTTCCCCGTCCTCCCATTCTTTCTCCTCTTCCCCCTTTCTCTCCTCTGAGCATCCTTCATTGCCTTGAGACCCAATTATCAGTTCCATTACTCTCAAACCCTATAGCAGCAATCCTAACCCCCTGTTCTACGTTGACGAGTTCCAACTATCTATTGATAGCCATCGCCAGATGTTTCTGTCTCAGCCCACACTCACTGTGTTAAAACATAAACTCATCCTCCAGGATCCTCTTGGGATTTCTGTCTGTTACTGGCATTATAACCCCCTCTCCATCCCTATCCCCACCCACTCCAACGTCCTCCTTGACCTAACATCAACAGTTTCATTGTATCTTTTATCTTTTCACACATCTTCCTCTCTCTTTCCTTTCTTTTTCCCTCTTCTTCTCTCCTTTATCTCCCTCCCTTTCATCTCTCTATGCCTCTTCCTCCTCTCATTAGCTAATCAATTACCAAGACATCGGTTTCTGCCACGTAAGTTTCTTCAATTGCTTTCCATTGACCTATTAGAATTGCCATTATTCTGGAACAGATACACTAATTCTAATGACTTTTTCTTCCAGATTATGAAATGTTTCAAACAAAGGGAAGTGGACAGATGAATTTGATGTTTGTGGAAAACATCCAGACATTCCAAATAACAATGCTTGATCATGTCACTACAAATTTTCTAAAGGAGATAAAGCATCAAAATTTGTCATCTGCTGCCACATCCTTCAAGGCTCAGCCTTGAAAAGCTGACTAGGGCAACAAGGGATGAAGAAAGGACAGACACTGAAGAACGACAGACACATATACAGAAAGGCTGTGATCAAGCAGGCTATGCTAACTCTGGAGGAGGTTACCTACCATGAATCAACCAAGAAACTCAGCATGTTTGTTAGTTACAACACAGAAAGGAGGATTTAGCTAATCTCAGTGAGAGGGCTTGGTAGGAAATCAGTCTCAAGCTGCAGTTATCAGGAAGGAGGAGGAGGAGGTTAAAACTGCTGGGTTTTGTACACACTCATGAAAGGAGCAGAGAAAGCTTTCCTGATTCCCTGAGCCTGACTCTGGGAAGGCTTTGCCAATTCACAGGGGCCTGAGGTTGTGTACGTCTTTTTTTAACCTAATTTGTTCACTTTACGGCCCAATATTAGCTCTTCCTTCCCTCCCAGTACCCCCTCCCACAAGTCCTCTCCCCATTTTACCTTTGAGAAGGGGAAGCCCCTCGCTAGGTATCACCACCCACCAACACCACAACCCCCATACCCCACCCAGACATATCTATACCCCCATAACCCCACCCCCCCACTTCCCCACCTCCAGCCCCACCTCCTTACCCCCAAACCCTGTGCCCAAACCCTTACCCCCACAAGCTACTCCTCCAAGCTTCCAACTCCCACATATCAAGTTGCTGCTGGACTAGATACATCCTCTCCCACTGAGGCCAAGCAAGCCTGTCCATTTAAGGGAGCAGGAGCCACAGACAGGCAGGCAACAGGCTCAGGGACAGCCCCTGATCCAGTTGTTGGGAGACCCACAAGAAGACCAAGCTACTCATCTGCTACATATGTGCAAAGGGCCTAGGTATACTCATGTTCACTTTTTGGCTAGTGATTCAGTCTCGGGGAACCCCCAAGTGTCCAGGTTAGTTGATTCTGTTGGTCTTCCTGTGGAGTCCCTGTCTTCTTCTGGTCTCTCAATCCTTCACCCAACTCTTCCCTAAGACTCCCAGAATTCTAACTAATGTTTGGCTGTAAGTCTCTACATCTCTTTCCATCAGCTGGTGAGTAGAGCCTCTAAGTGGACAGTTATGCCAGGTTCCTGTCTGCAAACATATCATTATAGTGTCAAGGTTCGGTTCTTGCCCATGTGATGGGTCTCAATTTGGGGCAGTCATAGGTTGGCCATTCCTCCCACCTCTGCTCTATCTTTGTCTCTGTACATCTTGTAGGCAGGGCACATTTTGCATTGAAGGTTTTGTGGGTGAGTTGCTGTCCTTATCCCTCCACTGGTATTCCTGCCTGGCCATAGGGAGTAGCCACTTCAGGATCCATATTCCCCACTGCTAGAAGTCTCAACTAGAGTCACTCACATAGACCCTCTTGGGCCTCTCCCCATCCCAGGTCTCTGGCTCATCCTAGAGATTGCACCCACTGCTGATTTCCCTTTTCTCTCCCGTGCTCTCCCTGTATAATCTCCCTCTCCCTGCCCTGTTCCCCTCCCATCTGCTCTTCCACCAGTTCTCTCCTTCCATCAACCTCAAATATCTATTTTGTTTTCACTTTTGAGAAAGATTAAACCATCATCCCTTGGGCCATCCTTATTATTTGGCTTCGGATGGGTTGTTTATCCTGTACTTTTTGGCTAGTATTCACTTATAAATGAGTTCATTCCATGCATCTCCTTTGGGGTCGGGGTTACCTCCCTCAGGATGATATACTCTAGTTCCATTCATTTGCTTGCAAAATTCCTGATGTCCTTGTTTATAATGGCTGAGTAGTATTCCATTGTCTAACTGAGCCACATTTTCTTTATCCATTATTCAGTTGAAGGACATCTAGGTTGTTTCCAGTTTCTATCTACTATGAACAAAGATGCTATGAACATAGTTGAGCAAGTGTCCCTGTGATATAGTGAGGAATCTTTTGAGTTATGCCCAGGAGTGGTATAGCTGGATCTTGAGGTAGGACATTGTTGAGTTAATGGGTGGTGTGAGTATCCTGCGTCCGCCCCAGGCTTGGGCCGCTCAGAGAGGTGGGAGGCAGGGATTTTGACCTTGCTCACCCCACAGCACTGTGTCGAGCTGTGTGAAGCCTCGGGACACCACTCCGGGGTGGGGGAGCATGGCCTGGGGGTCCTGGGAACCACATGGAAGCCGGCTCTGTCTGGTTCTCAGGCTCTTGGGCATCCCAGGCACCGCCACAGACTGGATCTAGCCCCTTTTCCATTTTTTAAATCTTCCATGTAGACCATTTTTTAAATCTTCCATGTAGACCAAAGGGAAAAATCTTTTTAAATCTTCCCTTTTAAAAATCTTTTTAAATCTTCTAGAGGAAGAAAAGCAGGGAGGGGACCAGCTGGGTCCCAAGGGGACTGCGGTTCTCGGCTTGTCGGCTAGCTGGGTTGGTTTGGTGGCGGCTGTGACTGGAAGTGCTGAGAGGCCTTCTGAGGGAGACTGGACATGGCTCTTTAGATGAAGGCCTGTTCCATCATGCCCCACAGTGGATCTCAATGAAGAGAGACAGTCCAAGGTTTTAGGGCATTTATTGTCATGGTGAAGAGAGGCTATTAGTGAATCCGTACTCTGTGACCTCAGGGAGGGGAGAGGTTGAAATACCATTTGCAGGGAGAAGTGGCTAGGAAGAGGAGTGGCTAAGCCTCTAGGTGCCTTGTTAACATGGGGATGTCTTGAGGCTATGTGACCACACCTCTACCTGTGGAAGGGCTTGGGGCATTGCCTTTACATGATTGACTGTCACAGACCTATGGAGAGCTGCAGCCTCCTGTCAGAAGCCTGGGGCCCAGGATCATGCCAAAACACCTACTGTCCCTTGTAGGGTTATCTCCTACTGAGTTTTGGGGGGGACTGGGGGGGGTTAAACTTTAGCTCAACCAAGCTGCCTTTCACAGTCCCACATAGATCTATTCCCAATTTTTTGAGAAATCACCAAATTGATTTCCAAAGTGATTGTACAAGTTTGCCTTCCCACCAGCAGTGGAGGAGAGTTCCTCATGCCCCACAACCTTGCCAGCATATACTGTCCTTTGAGTTTTTGATTTTAGCCACTCTGATGGGTGTAAGGTGGATTCTCAGGGTAGTTTTCATTTGCATTTTCCTGTTCACTAAATACTTTGGACATTTATTTAGGTGTTCCTTAGCCATTTAAGATTCCTCTGTTGAGAATTCTCTGTTCAGCTCTGTACCCCATTTTTAATTGGATCATTTGAATTGCTGGTGTCTAACTTCTTGAGTTCTTTATATATTTCTTCATATTAGCCCTCTGTCAAATATAGGGTTAGTAAAGATCTTTTCCCAATCTGTAGACTATTGTTTTGTTCTAATGACAATGTCCTGTGACTTATAGAAGCTTTTCAGTTTCATGAAGATCAAATAATTAATTCTTGACATTAGTGCCTGAGTCATTGGTGTTCTATTCAGAAACTTGCCTCCTGTACCAATGAGTTCAAGTCTATGTCCCACTTTCTGTTCTATTAGATTTAGTGTATCTGGTTCCATGTTAAGGTCTTTGGTTCACTTGGACTTGAGTTTTGTGCAGGATGATAAATATGTATCTATTTGCATTTTTCTACATGCAGACATCCAGTTAGACCAGCACCATTTGTTGCAGATGCTTTCCCATTTCCATTGTATGGTTTTAGCTTCTTTGTCAAAAATTAAGTGTTCACAGGTATGTGGATTTATTTCTGGGTCTTCAGATTCCTCTGATCAATATTTCTAGATTTATACCAATACCATGCAGTTTTTATTACTATTGCTCTGTAATACAGCTTGAAATCAGAGATGGTGATACCTCCAGAAGTTCTTTTATTGTTCAGGATTGTTTTAGCTATCCTGGTTTTTTTTCCATATGAAGTTGAGAATTGTTCTTTCAAGATCTGTAAAGAATTGTGTTTTGATGGGGATTACATTGAATCTTTAGATTACTTTTGGTAAGAAGGCCATTTTTCACTATGTTAATCCAACCAATCCATGGGACATGGGAGATTTTTCCACCTTCTGATATCTTCCTCAACTTCTTTCTTCAGAGACTTGAAGTTGTTGTCTTACAGGTCTTTTACATCAAGGTATTTTATATTATTTGTGGCTATTGTGGAGAGTACCATCTCCCTAACTTCTTTCTCAGCCCATTTATCCCTTGAGTAGAATTTGAGTTTGAATTAATGTTGTATTCCGCCACTTTGATGAAGGTGTTTATCAGCTGTAGAAGTTCTCTGGTAGAATTTTTGAGGTCACTTATGTAGGCTATCATATCATCTGCAAATCTTGATACTTTGACTTCTTCCTTTCCAAATGTATCTATCCCCTTGATCTCTTTTCACTGTCTTATAGGGGGAGAGTTGGCAGCCTTGTCTTGTCTCTGATTTTAGTGGAAATACTTTAAGTTTCTCTCTATTTATTTGATTTTGGTTATTGTCTTATTGTATATTGTATTTACTGTGTTTAGATATGCACCTTGTATCCCTGATCTCTCAAAGACTTTTATCCTGAAGAAGTGTTGAATTTTGTCAAAGGCCTTTTCTGCATCTAGTGAGATGATCATGTGTTTTTTTTCCTTTCAGTTTGATTATATGGTGTGTTACCTTGATTGATTTTCATATGTTGAACTACACTTGAATCCATGGAATGAATCCATCATATTGGATAATGTTTTTGAAATGCTTTTGGATACAGCTTGTAACTATTTTGTTGAGTATTTTTGCATGAGTGTTCATAAGGGAAATTGGTCTGAAATTCTTCCTTTGTTGAGCTTTTGTGTAGTTTAGGTATCAGGGTGACTGTAGCCTCATAGAATGAGTTTGGCAATGTTCTTACTATTTGTTTTTGTGGAATTGTTTGAGGAGTATTGGTGTTAGCTCTTCTTTGAAAGCCTGGTATAATTCTGAGCTAAAACCATCTGGGCCAGACCTTTTTTTGGGGAGGGGGGTTGGGAGACATTAAATGACTGCTTCTATTTCCTTGGGGTTTATAGGATTATTTAAATAGTTTACTTGCTCTTGATATTAATGACCAATGACTATTACTTCCTGTTATTTTTGATGTTCATAGGAGGTGTGTGTGTGTGTGTGTGTGTGTGTGTGTGTGAGAGAGAGAGAGAGAGAGAGAGAGAGAGAGAGAGAGAGAGAGAGAGAGAGAGTGTGTCTCTTTTTTTGGTTTTAATGGTGTGACATTATATATCTCTTGTTTTCTTGAGTGTATTTAACCTCATTGGGTTGGAGTTTTCCTTCTAGTATCCTCTGTAGGGCTGGAAAGGTATTGTTTAAATTTTCTTTTTCATCGAATATGTTGTTTTCTCTATGGTGATTGAAAGTTTTGCTGGGTACAGTAGTTTGGGCTGACATCTGTCATCTTTTAGGGTCTTAAAGAACTCTGCCCGGGTCATTCTAGTGTTTAGAGTCTCAGATGAGAAATCGAGTGTAATTCTGTTAGGTCTACCTTTATATGTTACTTGACCTTTTCCCCTTGCTGCTTTTAAAATTTATTCTTTGTTCTGTAAATTTAGTGTTTTGATTATTATGTGGTAAGAGGATTTTCTTTTCTGTTCCAATCTGTTTGGCGTTCTGTAAGTTTCTTGTACCTTTATAGCCATCTTGTTCTTTAGGTTATATACATTTTCATCTATGATTTTGTTGAAGATGTTTTCTGGGCCTGTAAGCTGGGAATCTTCTCCTTCTTGTATTTCTATTATTCTTAGGTTTGGTCTTCCCATAATGTCTCAAATTTACTGGATGTTTTGTGTCATGAACTTTTAAATTTCTTCTGTCATATCCTCTTCTATTCATATACCTCTATATCTTCCATTTCCTGTATTCTGTTGGTGATGCTTATGTCTGCAGTTCCTGCTCTCTTTCCTAGATTTTCTATCTCCAGTATTGCCTCAGTTTGTGTTTGTGTTTTCTTTATTGCTTCTATGGCCCTTTTCAAGTCTTGGACAGTTTTATTCATATCCTTCACCTGCTTGATTGTATTTTCCTGCATTTCTTTATATTTATTTGCTTTTCTTTTAATGCCCCTGTCTGTTTGAATGTATTTTCCTGTATTTCATTAAGGGATTCATTTCCTCTTTAAAAGCCTCTATCATCTTTATAAAATGGAATTTAAGATCCTCTTCTTATGCTTCAGTTTCAGTAGGATATCCGGGGTTTATTGTAGCAGGATAGCTGGGCTCTGTTTGTGCCATAAAGCTCTGGGTCTTGTTGATTGTGTTCTTATGCTGTCCTTTAGGCCTCTGGTTTTCCCTGGTGTTGGCTGGATGATCCTGATGGCAACAGGACTTCTTGGAGAGTTAGGGAGAGCAGTGGACCAGACAATGGAGGTCAGGGTACCCGACTTTGCTGGCTGTACTCAGGCAGACCCGTATTGTAGGAAATATTTTAAAAGATGGAATATATAGCATGTTCCCGTGCCATTCCCTGGTTCTCTCATCCCTAGCGGGCTGGCCGGCCATGCATTGGCAGACAATAGCCAACCTGCTTTCATCTTGTGGAGCTCTCAGAGTTCCACGATCTCTCCACCCAGCTCACTAGGTTCCCACTGGAGGGTCGCTACCATGACAGCCCCATGCTTCAATACCCCCATGGCCTCTGTGGTGCACATCAAGCAAACCCCCACTTTGCCACTATATCTTTCTCTCTGGAACCCAGATGAGCCACCGAGTGAAGGAAAACACAACACAATCTTAGCTCAGAAACAATGGTAACTCAATCTCTGGGCGCAACAACTAACACCTAATCTACTCACTTCAGACAGGCAGGAAATGATGGATGAAAGCGACTATGAAAGTCAAACTTGATAAACAAATGAGTATGTTGGTGTTAATTATAGAAATATGAATGAGAAGCTACTAACAGAAGCATAGACAATTCAAAGGCATCAGTGAAGCTCACCTCAGCATGGGTGGCAACTCACTAAAGTTAAAGTATAGCCTAGAAGCTCTCTATTCAATTTAGGCAGCTTCATAAGTCAAAGTGTTTTGTTTTGTTTTTTCATAAAAGTCCTGACTGCTTATATAACCTTGGGAAGGATGGGCATTGTACACTTGATTAGTTTCAGGAACTTCCTTAGATTTATGAGTTGTTTGTTCCCTGAATCTTAAGGATCTTTAGATTCCTGAGTCCTTATGAATTTCTTCTCAGGATAAGATGTTTTAATTCAGAGAAAATTACTATTCAATATTTTTATACCTCAAGGGTAAGCAAGCACACTACTGATGAGTGGCATCTGGAGCCCTTGTAGCTTTTTAAAAACTTACATAATACTAAGCTTTGAGGTACGTCTATGGTGATTATTTTAATTAATGTATCTATTTCATTGAATGATTATACCACAATTGATCTGTTCCTCTACTGATGACATTTATATTAACTCCAGGTTTTCATCAATATAATTTCACACTAAGCAGCACAACTGTTGTACAGGACTATCCTCTGAGCCTTACTGCTGCCATCATTAACAATTTTGCTGGGATTGTTCACAAAACATCACCAGGTTTGTATCTATTGACTACTTTACCTAATAAATGGATAGAATGGGGAGGTTCATGAGATTTCACCTGAGAGTCCAGCCACTCATCCCAAACTGTTATATGCACCTTAATTGCACAGAGTCTTGGAGAAGAACATAGACAATCTAGCTGAGGAGGGGAGAGGGGAGAAATTTCCATATAAAAACCTATAAGGAAACCACTATCCCTGTTGAATACAGACTGGATACTTTAAGATCACCTATGTTCCTGCCCATTACCCTTCACCCACTGCTCTGTAAGTAAGCCTAATAAATTAGTTACCCCAGGTGAACTTGGGTGTAATTGCATATCAAGTTGGCATTGTAACCATAGGAGTAGGGGTCGATGTTCATGTCTTTCTAAGGAAAAAACTTTTAGCCACAACAACTTTGCATATCTATGAAAAATTTCTTTAGGCAGAAGCAATTATGGAGTATGTGCTTCCTCAACTGCAATAGAAATGATTACCAAATTGCTCTTGAGAAGTAGTGTATCTCAATGCATTCCCAATGCCAGCATAAGAGCGATCCTGCTCCAACAGGGGCTTGCCAGCACATGGTATGATCAGAGTTCTGAAGCTTGTCAATTTGATAAAAGTAAAATATTTTCCTGCTTCACACTACATTTTTATGGCTCTCAGAGACAATCGATATCTTTTTATATATGTGTTGGCCTGTTAAATATTCTTTTTGTATATTTCGCATGAACATGACTCTTTATAGTAGATTTTCTATAATCATCATCTGATCATTTTATTGCATTATGACTTTGATGTATGAACTTCTTTTGGTTACATGCAAATGTATGTGGAGACTTTATGGTATATTTCTGCTCTTGATTTCTAAGTCAATTTGTTGTACTTTAAAAAACTTTGCATGATTTCTGTTCTCTTAAACTATTTTCTTCCATAGTCTATTATGCCTTTTTTCATATGCCAGATGTCTTTGAAAAGAATTGTCATTTCCCCCTAGTGAGTAGAATAGGGTAAATTTTTATTAAATCATTTTGTTCTTGGTGTGGTTCACATAATTCTCTGTTGATGGATGACATGTTTCATTACAGTGACAGAGCATAGAGTCTCCAAATTTTTGAGCATATGTATTTGCCTTATAAATATATAATATTTTGCTTAGATTGTTTTGCTGCACTTATTTAGGTACATATTATATTCTTGGTCCATTGTTCTTATATTGTTAAGTAATATTCTTCCTGTCTCTTGAAATATTACTTGCTAAGAACTCAGACTTGTCTCTTGCAATAGCCAGCTTGTTCTGGTTGTTATTGGAATGAGTGGCTTTATAGAACCCTTTCTCTTTTCATTGTTGCTTCTTATTTACAGTGGGCTGCTTTTTTATACATCGTTGAGTCATTAACTTTAGGTCCAATACGGCAATTTCTGTTCTTTAAATTAATTAATTAGATGATTTATGTTCAATATAATTATTAATATCATATAGAAAGAAGGCGCCATCTTTCCAGGTTGCTTTCTATGTGACTCGTGTTTTCTCCAGACTTTCTTCCCCTTCCTTTCCTGCCTCACATTGGAGTAAGCACTTCATGATTCTGCCTTTATCTTCTGTATTAGCTTTTTATTTTATGATTCATGTTTGAAGAGTTTATTTGTATTATTTTAAATTATGTGTACATGTTATATCTACTCTCTCTTGCATTTGGTAAAGATTATGATTTTATATTTTATATGATATTGTTTTGAGGATAATAATCCTACCCTTTCCAGCTTTCCATGTTTTGTGCTGAAGTCCCTGAACATTAGACATGCAAGTTGCTTTCAGGTTATAATTTTTCCATAATATTTTAGGAAAATACGTAGATAGGCTAATGAACTGCTTTTTGCAAATTTTTGTTGAATAGCCACAATTCCTATATACGCCACCATGATTTGCAAGGTATTATAATAAAATGTGGCTGTCTTAGTGAAGGATGCCATTGCTGGGAAGAGACACCATGACCAAAAACTCTTATAAGGAACAACATTTAATTAAGGCTGGCTTACAGGTTCTGAGATTCAGTCCATTAGCATCATGGCAGGAAGCATGGCAGTGTCCAGGCAGGTATAGTGTTGAAGGAGCTAAGATTTCTACATCTTGATACAAAGGAAGCTAGAAGCAGACTGTCTTCTAGGAAGCTAGGAAGAGGGTCTCAAACCCACTCCCACAGTGATACTCTTCCTCCAACAAGGCCAGACTTATTCCAATAAGACCACGCCTCCTAGTAGCACCACTTCCTAAGCCAGGCATACTCAAACTACCACAGTGGCTTTTAGGGTAAATTAATGATTGTGGCTAATATTCATCAAGTGTTTAAAAATATGTGAGGCACCATGCCAAGTGTTTTAAGTCTATAACCTCATTTAGGTTGCTCTTACTGTCACTGTGATGGAGCAGGTGAGATAACCTCCCTTTAATTTAATAAGAGACTGACCTTCTGGATGTAAGTAACCTCCCAATGTCATACAGCTATAGAACACTCTGGCATGTTCCAGATGCCCCAGTCTTTACCACTTTGCTATATTGTTTCCTACTAGTGTTCCAGGACATTCTTTCTCCCGGAAAAGATAATCTCTTTCCTTATCTTTCTGTGTTACTTCTTAAAAACTAATTTTTAAAGAATAAAAATTGTAAGAATATGGTAGAGGATGAGCTGGAGTATAGCACTGTGGCGATCACCTGATGTGAAATTTTGAGGGTTGCAGTTTAGATACCAGAACCCATGTTACAAGCCAAGAGTCCAGTGCATGCCTGCGACTCAGCTCTAAGATGGAAAGAGACAGGAGGATGCCTGGGACTTGTTGGCTTTCAGCCTAGCAGAGAAAACTCAAGTCCTAGGTTCAGGGAGAGGCCTCAAGGAAAATAAAAAATTCGGACAGCACACGCCATCTTCTGGTCCACACGTGTGTGCACGGGTGCACCCTGCACACAGATGTGCATACACTAACACATGGACATTGGGCAGAAGAGTCTTTTATCACTGATTTAGCTTTTACTTTCCTGCTACCAAAGATTGATGGTGCATCCGCCTTGTATATCTCACATATCCTGTGTTATATGGATACACTATACGAATTTGTTATAAAGTTTGTAAGGGTTTCAAAACCAGGGTACAGAAAAGCTTCCTCTTTTTATTCTAAAACTCATACGTTTATCTCCGTTTTAGGAGAGTCGCTTTGCTCATAAATCCCATCACTCTCTTGCTGCTATTTCTGCCCAGCAAATTATTTCTTTATTCACAAGGCAATAAAAGGTCACTGGAAAGAAGAATGTAATATTCGCTCTCATAAAATAAAGTTAAACAGTATTTAGCATTTATATCTTTCCAGTATAGTAAACAAAATATGTTTTATTTGACTCCATGAAGACCTATGATATCAAAAAAGATAAATGTAATGATTTGCCTGAACACAGGAAGATAAATCTGTCACATTGTGCCCTCAGTGATAACATGTTGCCCTACCCTACTTTGTGTGAACTTAGAAAGGCACAGCTGATCTGGATTTCGGATCCACAGCATCCAGCCACCACTCCAGGGTGACAGTCTAAGGAGCCAAAGTCACATTTGAGTTTTGTTGGTTTGCTTTGTTTTTCATGCTACTGGCTAAGATAATATTGACATGGTGTTTTATACTCACATTAGAGGATAGGAAAAGTAAAGGTCAATTTCTCTTTTTAATTTGCTTTAATTTCAGGGGGTGTCAGAGAGAATGTAAAGTTTCCTGACCTTTCTTTATGCATATTATGAGATGATTATTTCCATTTTTCTACAAAATAAGATCTTTGGTGGAAAATTTAGGCAAGTGTGTTATTAAAAACTCAGATTTAATATAAATGCAAATTTCTTGTTTTTATAAAATTTCTATACATTTAATTTGTTTAAAATGTCACACATAAAATCATCTTGATAAAATGCCTTTTTATAGTTTCCAACCAGTTTTGTCTCCATAAGTAAAATAAAGCAATGGGGGTTCATTAAATTCGTGTTTATCCACAAGGTAGAGATGAAAACATGGTTTTCCTGCTGACGAAATGCATGTTTTGAAATCTTATTCAAAATTCTTCCTCATAGGCAGACAGTATAAAAATGGGAAAGTCACAAATGCAAAGCCAAGTGATGGATGCCCACACAAACCTATCTGAGTGAGCTGTCAATGGCCCCAATCATTTCCAACAGGGTTTTATGGTCTTCCATATGAAAAATGTAAGTTTGCCTTCAATATGTGCTTGCTTCCTCTAATGTTATTTACAAAATGAAACTATTTAGCCCCACTGTATTGTCTAGTCCCTTTCTGATTTCTTTTTTTTACACATTCTGTTTTTCCTTATCAAATAAGAGTATGCTTCCTGCTTTTAATAATCCACTTATAAAGAATTTTTCCTTGAACAGGAGTCTGGTCTTTTCTTTTTTACCTCTCTAATTAAACCATTGCAACAAGGGGAAGCCATCAGTTAGTGTTCAGCAAATGGTATTTATTTTGATCTCCCTTTGTATGGCAAGACAAATGATGAACAGGACAGAAATGTCCTGGTCCCTAAAATTAGATATAAATTCACTAATATTCAACCTACAGAATCTTCTGGGTCTTCAGAAATGGCACCTAGTAATTTATTTCGACATAAATCAACTTGCATTCACTTTACAGCTCAACTGTGCTGGTCTCATTTTTCAAAGGAAGCTATCAGTTCAAGATTGTTCATGTCTCCTGGCATAATTTCTTTCTCTCTCTTTCTTTCTCTCTTTCTCTCTCTTTCTTTCTTCCTTCCTTCCTTCCTTCCTTCCTTCCTTCTTTCCTTCCTTCCTTCCTTCCTTCCTTTCTTTCTTTCTTTCTTTTTTTTGTCTTTCAAGACAGGGTCTCTCTGTGTAGCCCTGGCTGTCCTGGACCTCACTCTGTAGACCAGGCTGGCCTCGAACTCAGAAATCCACCTGCCTCTGTCTCCCAAGTGCTGGGATTAAAGGCGTGCACCACTACTGCCCGGCTCATATTTTCTTTCTTTACTGACTCTTTGCAGTTTGAATCAGAGACCATACATCATAGTCTAACCCTGCAGCTTAATGGACTCATCTTTTGGGCTGCCATTTTGTATCCTCCTTCATTGGTAGTTCAGCCTTTTTGACAAGATGGTTGTTGGGATCTGAAGATTTGGTCTCAAGTTATTGTGACATCTTTTGTTTTTACTTTGAATACAGTGTCATGTTCTCTGTTAGTAAATGACAGATCGAGAAATTAATAATTGGGAATCTGTAAAGATGGCTTATGAGGTAAGAGATCTTCTTGAGCAAGCATAAGGACATGCAGTATATGGCCTCACTAACACATGTGACCCAGCACTACAGGAGACTGAGACAGGAGGAGTCTGTATCAGCTTCGGTGAGAGATCTTGTTTCAAATAAAGTGCAGAATGATGGGCAAGACACCTGATGTCTTCCTCTGGCTTTCTTGCACATGTCCGTGGGCATGCACACACACATACACACATGTACACATAAATATTATGATTGCTTGAGGGTTGGGAGGACAATTAAGATGGGATTTTTAGGGCATTTAATTTCTAGAGCAAAAAGATGGGTCTTTCCTATATCAGATATAGATATAGACATAATTAATGAATAAATGACTATATATTTACATATATGTATATTGAACATTAGAATATGTGATAAAGCAGAGTGTCAAGTGAAATAGCATTTTACTATGGATGGTTTGCCTGGCAATTAGTAGGTACTGGAGAAACACTCCCTCAGGACTCAAAGTGCCACCCCTAGCTGAGGCATGACTGGAGGTCGATAGTGGCTGTGACAGGGAGACAGTGTTCTTCACAAGTGTGTCTCTGGAAGGTCTATGTTCCCACAATGAGTGGAGTGAACATAGTTATGTATATGTGGGTGGCACAAATTGAACTCGGTGGGTTATTTTGAATAAAGAGAGGCTTGAAGTTGGAGGGAGAATGGGGTGGTGAAGTGTGAACTGGAGTGACCCAGAGAAGTTCACAGAGGAAGGGAAGGTGAATATGATAAAAATACTTTTTATGCCCATGTGAAATTCCCAAGAAAATATTGCATTTTAAAAGCAAACTGGAACAATACTCCATTACAAAAGTTAAGGATTAGTACACCAATTGTATCCATTGTGCTTCAGTCACTTACCACTAAGCAGATTTTTATGGGTCAGGATGCAGCTTGTTGTCAATAGTGATAACTTATATAACAAAATTAAAAGAAATAAAAAACAGAACAGGGGCCAGAACCAAAGAGATGCTTCCATAGTTAAGAACTCTTGCTGTTGTTGCGAAAGACCCAGGTTCAATTCCCAGCACACATGGTGAGTCAACCATGCATGACTCCAATTCTGGCATCCTCTTCTGAGTTCTGCAGGGACCAGACACACATGTGATAGACAGATATACATGCAGGCAAACACCTGAACACATAAAATCACAATAGATTTTTTTTTAAAGAACAACAACAACAAAAAACTTTGCCAATAGGCAAACATTTACACACACACACACACACACACACACACACACAGGGTGGGAGAAGGAGAGAGAGAGAGAGAGAGAGAGAGAGAGAGAGAGAGAGAGAGACTCTATCAAATACTGATGAGACAAAAAGAGCACGCAAAAATGTTAGCAATGTACAGAGTCAACTTAGTTCCTACTAAAGTCTCAGCAACATATTTCACAGAAAGAAGAAAAGCATCCAAAAATCATACAGAACCAAAGAAGATCCCAAATAAAGAGTTCCCTGGAAAGAATAACTGAGCCAGAACAATTATACCCCTGACTTTTAAATGTATTTTTCAAATCTATGAAATTAAAATAGTATAGTCCTATCATAGCTGACATGTGGGCCAAAAAAGCCAAAACAAAACAAAACAAAACAACAACAAAAATAAACAAAAAAGAGAGTCCAGAGTGAGCCCCCACATGTACACCCAAACAAAACTTCTGAGATTTTGAATGAAAAGAGACAGCCTCTTCAAAAGCTATTATTGGGAGATCTGAATCACCAAAATGAAAGAAATGGGAAAGAAATAGGACAGTCATGTCACATGCAAACCATCACCTGAAATGAATTAAGAACTTGAAACTGGGATCAGAAATTTACAGGAGAAATGGGGGGAAGATGTTAAGACACTGGATTGGAAATTACTTCTGCTAAAAGACTCCAAAACAGGAGTCACAAACAAACAAATGAACAATCAAACACCAATAGGACCACACAAGTCACAGAAAGGCCCATGGAAGGGAGCAATCGAGTGGAGAGAAAACCTATAGCCAAGAAGAAAGCCTTGCAAATATGTCTGCTGAGAAGTTAACACCCAAAAATTATATACGCACACTCTCCAACACAATAGCAAAAACCCAAAGCCAATTTGTTTTCAAAAAGGCAAAGGATTCAAATAAGTATTACTTCAAAAATACATCAGTTGATGAAGAAGAATCTGAAAGGATGCCCAGCGTTCCTCTTCCTGTGGAATGTCAAAGCCAGGGGTCTCATCTCAGCCTCTCAGAGGGCTGTCATCCAAAATGTCAAGCGCTGGCGAGGACAGAGTGCTTGACTGTGGACATGGAAAGGGGCACAGTTACTGGGGTCATGGAGAGATATTTTTTTAATTTAGTACTCTTCTAGATCGCCCATGGACCATGTCCATGGACATATAGGCAGCATTAATTAGGCTCTGTGGGTAAAAAAGAACAAATCTAAGATAAAGTTGGAAGGAGGATGCGGTGGGATGTCTGGAAGGAGTTGAGCGGGAAGTAGTCGGTGGGTATGACCAAAATACATTGCATACTTGTATGAAATCCTCAAGACTAGAGAGTAGTTTAAAATTCAGAAAAGTAAAAAAGAAAATTTTACAGATATTATGTTCATGAGGTAACTACAATAGAGCATATGTTCTGAGCATATGTATGGATAAAAGTCATTATCTTGAAGGGGCAACTGGATACCAAGTCCATTATTAGCAAAGGAAAAAGCCCAGATGTTCATTGATTGGTAAACAGGTTAAGGAGATGGTGTACACAAAACAATGGGATTTACTTGGCTGTTAGAAAAAATAAAATTCTGCCTCTACAAGCATTCAAGAACACATTGGACACTGCTCAACAGCACAAGCAGGTCATGGAGAGATAAACTTGCACAAGAAGGCTAAAACAAAGTCACAGAAGTAGATTTCTGTGGCCAGAAAATACAGGTGGTTACTGTCTAGTGAGCATAAAAAAGAGTGACCCCTGTCAAACCAGGAAAAGAACTGTAGCTGACCCATTAACTGTACATACACATACACATACATGTTGTATACACATATATACACGTATATGTATATATATGTAAATTTTTAAAATTAGTATAATTGGGATATATATGCTAACTACCTCAAAAATTTCATTACATGTTATACATACTGCAATACCAAACAATATACAAATAATATGTAAAATTATTTTATATCAATTAAAAAGTTTTAAGTGAAAAAAATTACTGGGTCCTACTATATCAATTTATCCATAAATACATAAGAAAAAAACTTGTATTTATCTGTAATTTAATGCCACCATCCATCCATCCCACCACTGATTCTCCCTCCACTCAGGAGACAGTGGCTGTCAGACAACTGGAAAGAACTCTTGTCCTATCTCAGTGTTGTTCCTGAACAATTGAGCACCTCTGCAGAGGAAATGAATCTCAATATGTGGCTGCCTAGGTTTGAGAAGGAGGCCACCCGTGAAATCTCCTCGGATTGCTGAGCCCCATGTGTGGTTTCTCACGGGTCTCTAGGAAAAGATGCTGAGGTCACTGAGACAGGTTCTCCGTATATTGTTTTTACTCGGAGTCATCCCAGGGACAGCATGTGTAACTTTCCTGGAGCCTGATTAAATTTCCCAGCCTTTCCATTCATGCTTGGGAAAGCACAATTGGAAAGAAGAGTGCTTGGAGGTGCCTATTAACCCTGCTAATGAGCAGATATAATTTTTGTCACTTGCAGATGACACTCAATATGGCTCGGGCTCATATTTCGGAGAATGTTTCCACATGAGGCTCATTCTAGCAGAAACAATACTTCATGACTGTTGACCTGAAGGACTAGCTAGGGTGGGCATGCCCCACAGCAGATGTGAAGGTGGCCTCCATCCGTCCTGAGGGGTTCATAAAAGCAAATTTCTATCCAAGAGACTAATCTTTTGTGATGTTTGACCATGCCTAGACGTGGCAAGGTCATTGATGTTTCTGACTGTGTACAGCTAGCTTATCTGGAGTCTAACTTATCCAGAGAGAGAGAGTTTGGAGAGTGGATTGATATAAACCAATAAGCTTCATGGAATACCAAGCTTTTCAAACTTTGCTACAGAATTTGTGATCCTGTCAATACTGATGGTGTTGATAGAATATAGTATGACAAATCAGAGGAGCTTCAGAGGGAGTGAAAATAAAATTGATAAGGGTGTGTGATCATTAGTCAGTCATGGAAGTTCTGATCCTTATTCAAATAAAATATCCCCAGGTTATTAATGAAGAACTGACTTCCTTCTGTCCTATCCCCCTTTTCCTCCTTTTCATTCCATTCCAAAGCCCTGGGATACAGTGGAGTACAAAATACATTAGTATTTGTGGGTCTTATTGTTGCTGTTTATAACTTTTTAAGTTAGCACACAAGACAGTAGATTTCATTATGGTGTCTCTAGACTTCATTATTAACCATCGCCCTGCTCAAATACGCTCTCCCATTACCACCATCCCTTTCCTTCTGATCTTTTTTCTTCCTGACGTTGTCTTTTGCTCCATTTTCATTTCATACATATCCTCATTGCTCCATTTTCCCCCTGCCCATAAGATTTCTTCTTCGCCTCTCATGGTCCCGTTTGTATTATGGAAACTTGAACTTATGGACACACACACACACACACACAAACACACACACACACACACACACACACACACTCACACATTTTATATATTATAATATATGACTTCATATATTATAGAACATATAATAGTATATTTAAATATAGAGTCTGCATAAGAAAGAAAACATACAGGACTTGTCTTTTGTCAGGTTTATTTTGTTTAACATGATTTCCAGTTACATGCATGCTTCTGCAAATGAGATGATACACTTAGAAACAGAAAAATTACTTTCCCCAGGTTACACATGAAACAAACAACCAAAACAAAAACAAACAAAAAAGGACAGGACAATGAAACCATGGGTGCTGCAGGCTCATGCAAGCATGTGTTTCTTTGAGCAGCAAATATTCCAGAGCAGGATACGAAACAAATGGTCTCTACTGTAAAACAGAATAGAAAGAATGGCTCTGTCCACACTGGAAGTGTTCAAGCACCTCCTCTACTTTGTAAATGGTTTAGGGTCTGCACACTGGTGAGTGGTCTGCTTGAGACGTAGTCTCCCTAGAATAGCCTTGACTGGCCTGGACCACATATACCAGGTTGGTATTAATCTCATAGAGTTAGGGTCCACATTTTAAATGGTATCGATGTTAAGTATTAGTGATTCTTATTATTATGATCTTTACTTCTTTTTCATGTTGAAGTCTTTTTATGGGGAGAGTTGACTACATCTTTATGTAGCTGCATTTTTATTGGAATTTTATTTATTTACATTTCAAATGTTATCCCCTTTCCCGGTTTCCCCTCCGCAAACCTCCTATCCCATCCCCCCTCCCCCTGCTTCTATGAGGGTGTTCCCCCACCCACCCACCATTCTTAGGTCTAAGAATTAAAGTCATCAATTAAATCAGCAGTGGTTTGAGAGCTATGGTCATCATGGATAGATTTTTAGATACAGAGTGAAATAGTAGCTTAGAACTTGATTCTAGACATAGTTGATTAAAGCATTCAGTTTAACCAACAGTTACTGAATACATACTGACAAGATACACTGTAGAATAAAAAGAATGGATAAAATCCATTCTCAACTTATCTCTGACTTGCCAGTACCAAAATATCCTTAACAGAAGGTAAAATATAACAAGTGTCTGAGACGGTAAACACTGAGTCCTCTCAAAGCACAGGCAGAGGAAACCGTGTCGTTCCCAGGAGAATCCAAGCAGTGTTCATGAACAAGTAGCAATTGAGTTGAGCCCTGAAGTGTGGCTAAGTTTTTATTAGATGGAGAGAAAGTATGTTCCACACGAGGCGAGTACTGTGGTGCATGTAGTCAGGTTGCTGGAAAGGAGGTTTGTAAAGTAAGAGGAACGAGAGAGAACCGGGAAGGGCATTATGACTATCTCACAGAAATTGTACTGGAGAGTATTAAGCACCTTGACCTTTCTAATACAAGCAGTGAGGAGTCACTGGAAATTAGTCAGCAAAGGAGGGACAAGATCAGAGCTGCAACTCATGTACCATGTAAAACTGTGCAAGGCTTGGGAGGAAAAGATTCGAAAGCAGAGACAGAGCAAGAGGCTATGTCTTATGATGTCATAGATACTAAATGAGACTAAACTAAGAAATGAAAATATAAACGGAGCCAAGGGAGCCTACCGGGTTAAATATGTCCTTCCGTGTTTAATGCATGAATGCTCATGCATTCAATCAGTGAATGTTTATGTAGTAACTGCTCAGGGGGAGACAATCCAGTAAAGAGTGCATATGGGGCCACACACAGCCACATGGTTTTTGCTCCTAGGATCTTATAGTATTGGATAGGGCAGAGGCAACTAGACATATTGTACCAGTAACTGTGATGTTTAATCCTGATTGCCAACTTGATTGCATTGAGAGATGCCTATGAGATGAGTAGAACACGTGTGAGTGTGTTAGGGCATTCCAAAGGCGGTTCGCTCACGAGGACTCTGTCCTATGAAACGGGTCGACCCATCAGTGAACTCTAAATTTGAACAGAATACTGGGAAGGATTCTGGAAGGTGGTGCTTAGTGAGAGAAGGCAGACTGCTGAGACATGGCTTGAATGATGTATCTTACTCATAGCCTCTTCCTGATGGTCCTCACAGCTTTATAGCATTATGTGATGAACGATGCTTGTCTCCCATGTCCCGCCATGACATTTCTTCCCTATCATGAGCCCCAAAACAACAGATCCAGCCCATCTACCCAGGATTGAAACATCTGAAACCCCAAGGCTAAGTCAAACTTTCTTATTTTAAACTGTTCCTCTCAAGTACTTGCCGTAGAAACTAAAAGCAAGTGTAACATAGCCGTGCAAATATGAACAGAAAAGGATGCAGCTAGAGACTAATGTTCCAGGAAGAAAGGGCATGGGGGGAGGGTCAGAGAGAGAGAGAGAGGGCAGGCTGGGAACATTGGAGGGAGCAGCATTTTGGAGTGGAGAAGCCTGAGGCAAAAGACAGCTAGAAGCTGTTATAAGATGCAGCCTGAGAGCATGACAAACAAGATCATATTTTTAAATTCTTAAATGATTTAAATCTGAATACCACAAATGTAGTGGCTACCATTATGGGAACTGGGGACTATTGGATTGTATTAAGTGACTTTGGCTCCAAGTAAATGACAACCTCTTTTTTCTTTGAATTGTCAAAGATTGTTACATCTCTCTCTCTCTTTCTCTCTCTCTCTCTCTCTCTCTCTCTCTCTGTCTCCCTCTCTCCCTCCCCCTCTCCCTCCCTTAATCCCTTCTTTCTCTCTCCTCCCTCTCTCCCTTCCCCTCTCTCTCCCTCTATCCCTTCTCTCTCTCCCTCTCCTTCTTCTCTCTCTCTCTCTTTCTCTCTGTCTCTCTCTCTCCCCTCTCTCTCCTCTCTCCCTCTCTCTCTTCCTCTCTCCCTCTCCCTCTCCCTCTCCCTCCCTCCTTCTCTCTCTCTCTCTCTCTCTCTCTCTCTCTCTCTCTCTCTCTCTCTCTTTCTACCTTTCCCTCTCCTTCTCTCTTCCTCTCTCTGGAACAATTCACTCAAATGCATGTTTCTCCATGAAACAATTTTAGCATGGACAGAAGAGAGTAAAGAATACAGATCTGGGAGAACCCAGTGGTTAAGAATAGAAATTGCTTCTACAGAAGACCCGAGTTCAATTCCCAGCACCCATGTCAGGCAGCTCAAAACCACCCAGAACTGCAGCTCAGGAGAAACTATGGAAAACTCTCACTCTGATATGCATGCATACATGAGCACATACACAAATACACACACATGCGTGCACACACACAGATACACACATGAGAATAAATAAATCTTTTGTAAGGAATATAACTGTAATAATAACAATTAAGTGATATTGAAGGAGAATGATGTCATGAGAAACAACACCTCCCAGACGGTGGGGCTCAAGTTACTCACACGTAGGTCAAAAGCAGAATGAGGAATGAAACTCCACTCACCTAAGCTGTCTCCCCGTCCTAGTGATGTGTCTTCTATGCTCAGTGACAGATCGCTGTAGACCCACAGCTCTATTTAATCACAGAAACGACAGGAAATCCTACTAGAAGGCATTGGTCTATTGTAACACTGACCTGGGAAATTTTTCCTCCACTATCTCCTTCTTCCTGACTTATGAGCCAGACAGTGAGCTTCATGTAATAATTATGTCTTAATCATGAATGATATCACACACGGAAAACACTGCAGGCCACTTTCCACGTTCAGATAAAGTGTTTAAATAAAAAGAATAGAATTTCACTTCTTAAGAAATACAAAGCAGGTGGATGGCAGAGGGCAGCCAGAGGCCACAGTGCTGTGGTGGAAGACAGCTACGACCCCACTATGATGAGCAAGTGTTTGGTAGAGCGATGAGAGGGGAGGGCAGATCAGTTGGTGCCATATGAAGAAAGACAGAAATGGAGATGCTAAGGTGTTAAGGAGCAGCCTGCTATGAGTACCCTGAGCAACCAACTGAGATCATGGCGATGTCTGGTCCCATGCTGCCACCGAGGGCCATGTCTGGGGCTGTGGTTCTACTTCACTCGGGGCCTGTGTTGATGACACTGGCCTGTGTTATCACCTAAGGCTATGTGGTTGTCCATAGTCTGTACTGCAGCCTGAAGCCATGCTGATGTCCAAGGATCCCACTGAGCTGGATCTGTTCCTCACTGGCCACAGCAAGGTGGTGCCAGCAGACAGGGGCTTAGGAGAGTTGGCCCCACCCCTCCCTGGGGCTGCTGGGGAGAGCTGACCCTGAAGGCATGGGCATGAATGAGAGGGAGAACTGGCAGGCTGACTGACCAACTCAGTTATCACCTAGGCCCAGATCCAGGGCTTTGAGTTGACCCACCCCAACATCTACCCCATCTATGAGTTGCCAGAGCATGTGAAGGGGCCTGTCCTGCAGATCCATAGCCACGGGATCTCCACCACTCAGGTCAACAGCAGGCTCTCCGAGGGTCTCCATGAGGGTCTAGTAGTGACAGTATAGGAGAGGCCTTAAAGTAGGCTAATAACTCATTGCAATAAACATTTGCACGTAAAGCTCTTTGTGCAAATGGTACACTGTGTGACACACCACACCTTTCAATGCCACTAATGTGGATGAGTACATGATAAAGAGGCAGGAAAGATGAGGCAGAACAGTACATGCATAAGAAGTTGCAGTTGATAGAGAAGCAGGTTGTTGGCTTGATTTTTTTCTTGCTTTTATAGTTTTAATTTTTTAATTTTCTTCTGGGAACGAGGTTACAAGTGTGGAGGGCCGATATGGAAGGACTAGGAAATGAGTGAGATTGGGATGTATGATGTGAAATCCCTAAAGAGTCAGTTAAAAAAAGTACAACACAACTAAAACCTTCAGAGTAGCCTCTGAGTATGTGCCTCCCTGACTATCCACTCCCACTTTCTCCTCTGAATTAAACAATATTCCGTGCTAATCATTCTAGCTTCTTCTGACATGTTCTTTCTCTAAACTGTGTTATTTAGGTATTTTGCTATTTTTCCTTGCTTCTGAACTTCTGAACTCTGATAAATGCAAACACATCTGTTCATTTCTTTCTCTTAACACAAGATTCAAGCAGGATCCTAAAAGGTCGAGTTTGATTCACTTTTAACTTGTGTGTAGTATTTCTTTGCTCAAACATTCAAGATGATGCTTACCCAGGCTTCTCACCTGAAGCCTTTTGTCTCGATTTTGCTTTGCTATTATAAACCATGTTGTTCTGAGCTGTTAGGATATGTTTCTCCATTAACCTCTCTCTCTCTCTCTCTCTCTCTCTCTCTCTCTCTCTCTCTCTCTCTCTCTGATGGCCAAACATCTAGGCACTAACAGCCAATTTGCTCCAGTCCTATCATCTCAGAAATATTCGTTTAAGCAAATAGCACTGGAAAGAAGGAGACAGTCACTTGCTTATGACCTAATTTATCTGCATTTGCCAATAATAAAGATAGAGGCATCCCCTCTCAAAGGCATCCCATAGTAATAAAGAGAAAAATGCCTCCATCTTCTCCCTAGAAGTTGTGCTCACATTCATGCTTAACGTTATCATGCCACTCCCAAGAAGGGGCCATGGGCAAGTTTGCCAGAAGCCTCCACGTAGAAGCAGCATCTTCTTTCTGGTTTCCTCTACAAAATGCATTTCCATTGCTTGTGCAGCTAATAGACAGCATGGGCCCTCAGCACATCACCATAAGGACTCTGGGCTACAACGCTACTCAACCTGTTGCTTCTGCTGTGGGTAATGCCTGGTATCTACTCACACCCTGAAACCCTGTGTCTTCCTCCCAGTATCTAGGAGACCTCTAACTAATCTGTCATCCTGCAGTCAGGACATAAAATCAGATGGTTTTACATAAGTCTTCCTGCTTGTGTCTCTTGAGCACTTCTGTCTTAATTATTTGTTGTGAGGAAACACCATGAGCGAGACAACTTATAAAATAAAACATTTAATTTGGGGTTCATAGTTCCAGGGAGGGTTCCTATGACTATCGTGATGAGGAGTGCGGCAGCAGGCAGACATGACACTAGAGTAGTAGCTGAGAGGTTACATGCTGAGACAACAACCAGGAGTCAGAGAGAAAGAGAGAAAGACTTAACTGGGAATGTCATGGGCTTTTAAAACCTCAAAGGACCCCTCCCCCCGTGACACACTTCTTCCAACAAGGCCATACCTCCAAATCCTTCCTGAACAGTTCCATGAACTGGGAACCAAGCATCCAAACTTAGGAACCTATGGTGATTCTCATTCAAATCAACACAACTTGTTCAAAAATTTCTTAGGGGATGCATCTAAAAACAGAGTCACCAACTCTTACCTTGACTAGATAATGTCACATTATTCTGGTAAAGCCAGCTCACATTCCACTTCTATATTAGAAGTTTTGGGTTTTCAAAAATAGATACTTTCAGTTTATTAAATCATTTTCAAACATTTTCCTGGTATAATGGTACATTATTGTTTTCTATGTAACTCCTTAATCTAACTGAGCAGTCTTCCTTCTATGTTATGGCCACTATTATGTCTTCTAACAAAAACAAAACCACAAACACAAAACACGTTGTGATTTAGTTCCATGGTTCTACCATGTTGATCGTGTTTGTTTGGTTTGGTTCTTATGTATAGCCAAGATTGAAGATATGAGTATCTTGCCTTGGTTTCATGCTTTGATTCTCTTACCATTTCTTTTAATAATTAGACATTTATCTTTATTACAATAAAACTTTGTGAGGTCTTGATCATTTTTCTCTTAGGATCTTTGATCTTAGTTAAAGCATTATCTCCTACTCCCAGGACGATAAAATTATTTTGTGTATTGTCATTTGAATATAAAATTTTGTATTTAACACTCAAAGTCTGAAATATCCAGATTTATTTGTGTGTCTGAGATGGAGTAAAAATAGGCTTTGGTTTCTCTCAGGTGCAGTAGGGATCGTCAGACAGGTCATCCTGTCTCCTACTTCCTACAAACAGCATCTGTTCCATCAGTTAGCAGACTTTATATGTGAGTAGTCTGCTCCTGGGCTGTTGTGTTCTACTGGTGTGGTTGTTAATCATTTCTGCCTTAATGATAATTCCTACACAGCACCATCACCACACAATTGTTGAGCCACTACAGTAAGTCTTCTCCGGTCACATGACAGGTTTCAATCCCTAGTTCTTCAAATAAGTTGCTTTTCCAGAGATATTTGAGAATCAGCTTGTCAAGTTGCATGAAGCAAAGCCATTCTCTTAATTAGATTCTAACTAGAAATGTATCCAGTCATACATCAATCTGAAAAGAACTGTCATACACACAATATTGAATATTTCAAACCATAAGCATCTCCTCTCTTCTTCTTATTTAGAGCTCATCATACCAACATTTTTGAGCATCGTTTGTTAGATTTATACTCATCCATTTGTATTTTTATGGTGTTGATGCTATAGTAAAAGACAACTTTTTTTAACTGAATCTTCTAATTGGTTGTTTATAAGGAGTACAAATATATTGAATTTTGATATATTGATAGTGCTGGACTCTTAGTAATTATAATAATTTTTCAATTACTAAAGAGTGTGTTGAATGATAGTAGTTCGAAGCACTAAGGAAAAGAAAGAGTGAGGAAGGGCTGCTCAATGGGTACACTAAGCTGTAGCTAGCCAGGAGCAGGAGAGTCTAACGTAATACTGATGGTAAGCTAACTTCAGGTGACATTAATGTCCTGTACATAATGTACATTTCAAACAACTAAAAGGGATCAAAAACTTTTAGACAAAATATTAGAAGTCAGGTACAACAGTAGGATTTTTGAATTGACAAGGCAGCCATTTAGTAAAATGGTAAAATTAAGGAAGTAATCATGAGTTTGCAAGAGGTAAGTAGAGAATTAAGACTTGATGTAATGAAAGGGAAAACACGTAAGATTCTGAAAATGTCGAAACTCACTGGTGCAAACCCATACACATGCATCGCAAATTACAGTTGTGTGTTTAATGATAATCGTCTTGTGGAATCTCTAACCTTTCAATAATTTGATGTTTAAAAGAACACAGTGATTTATTTGTAGAAAGAGGTATCAGAGATCTCCATAACGTTCTTTTTATTACTGTCTTGTAACACAGCAAACCTCTGGTCTGTGAGAATATTTAAAAGTTACAAACCTTATATAATACTGGGTATCTTGACAATAGGAGATGATCAAATTAGGAAAACATCGCATGGAGCTAAAATAAGCATATTGCTAATCCAGCTGCTGGTCCTCTTTCGTGGTGTCCACGCTGGCTCCTGCAGAGGTCCACATATGTGATCCAGTTGTGTTTATTGATGATGAGACTCCTTACAGCAGGCTCAGTGACCCTGGATGGAGGGAGTTCATATCACACTCGAGCCATCTGAATGAGTAATACTGACTCAGGAGAAGTATCCCTCACGTTCCCTCATACATCTTGCCCCTTTGTTTATCCACTGAGAGGCAGTCCAGCCCTTCTGAGGATTGGCCTGTCAGGGCTACTGACTTTGAATGACAAAGCCTTCGCATAACCTTCAGGAAAAGCCTTGGTCCAGACCTATTGCAGAGAATCCCTTAGCAGCTATAAATGTCTCTTACTCATTTTTCACTAGGTAACAGTTCGGCTCTGAGTGTTGGCATGAGATCTCCCACGTCTGCACTGCACTTTAAATACTTCCCTTTCTGCTCAATTATTTTTTTCTTTCACCGCTTACATTCTTTTCATTTCAAAGGTAAGGCAGCCATTATAAATAACACCTAATTATTTCCACATCCACGTTAATATGATTTTTATGAAGTTAGCCTTCAATAGTAAATATATTTACTCTGGCTTTGGGATCACTATTAGTCATTTCGCATCCTTTGTCATTAAACTGTGATTATAGAAATTATGAGAAAACATTTTTCTATTTATATATGATAAAATGTATTTTAAGAGAAAGCAACATTATAATAAAAAAAAATACTAAGGTAATATGAGGTCTGTTCTGCACCACAAAAATCAATTGTCTGTTCAGAGTTGTGGTTGTATTCAACTTAACTAAGTTAAGTTTGTATTTTTTTTCCATAAAAAGCCATAATAACTCTGAGTTGGATTAAAAAACACATAGCTAAATATACTCAAGTGACCATAATTATACTGAGAGTATAATTTAAAAAATAAACTCTGAAGTCAAGATATTCTCTATATTAAATTGATTAATTCATATACATATGTTTTAATTTTAGTATTCCTACTATATAAAGTAGAAAACAAAACAAGTCATGTGAATGGCCCATGTCTAGTGTTCTGAAAAAGCTTCAGATTTGTTATGGGACAGTTTTCTCCATGATCAAAGTACTCAGAAACCTCTTTAAAACAGGAAGTAAACTCAAAATAGCTTCAGGCAGTCCCTGAAGTGATTCCTTAGGCCCTGCCCTCCCTAAGAGTGTGTTTGCTGTAAACCCTGCTGAGGGACACTCTCACAGCAGCAGAACTGCCTGAAAGAAACACAACTGCCTAGAAGAGTCTCAGACCATCTGAACCACCTAGAAGGAACAGCCTCCAATCTGTTGAGCTACCTCAAGATTGTACCATATGCTCCAGGTTCCCAGCTTCTGTGAGATGTCACCCATGATGGGCTGGGCTTTGATGATGCAGCTGTCTCTGAGTCATTTCCAATCCTTGAAGTAATCATTCACCCATATTTCTATATGGTAACCCAATAAAACTCATTGGTTCACAAAACTGGATTTTGATGGAATCTGTACTTTGCTGTGTTTTCCGTTCACACCTTCCAAGAAATAGTGTCAAACAGCAATTATTCTTCACAATTACTGTACTAATTTATGTTTAGCATTTATTTGCAGTTATTTTGCTGTTCTTATAAAAGTAATTCTAACTAGACTGAGATGATGTTTCATAATTGTGACATATTTTCCTGATAATTAGTGTTACTGAATTTATTTTTTTGTCCAGGAGGGATAAAACCCATCCAAAAATTTATATGAATTATAAAAGAGTTGAGCAATAACAGTCAAAACAATATTGCAAGCAACCCAGGTAGAGATCTCATACCTCTTCAATTCAAACTTATTACAGTAATACATTAATCAGAGCAATGTGGAATTGGCATAAAGATAGACAGAGACTGCAAGATTAGACTATCAAGCTCTGAAATAAAGATATATATCTGTAATCAAACAATTGTTTATGGATATACCAAGAGCAAGGACATGCCAAGGACACCCTTAAAAATGGTGCTAGAGAAACTAGATACCTACATACAAAAGAATAAGGATGGAGTCTTATCTACTGCTATAGGTAAAAATTGGCTCAATGTGTACCAAACACTTAAATGCGAGGCCTATGTCTAGCATACTCTTGGAGGAAAGAAGTCAAACTCACAACATTCGATGAATTTGAGTATGATTTCTTGAATGTGGCAATTTGAAGTTCAGACTCACTAACCATCAGGAAAATACAAATCATAATTATGAGATATCATCTTGGGTTGGGTTTAGAATTACTTTTATAAAAATGGCAAAATAAGTTCAAATAAATGCTAAAACTAAAGCACAGCCCACATCACCAGAAAAAGACAATTTTAAATTTTTTGTATCAAAAGATAGTATTAAGATGTGTGAAATTATCAAAGAACCTAAGTGGGGGAAAGATAGTATCAGATGAGTAAAAAGGCAACTCACAGAATGCAAAAATACTTCCCAATCAGATACTGAATAAAAGATGACAATTCAGATTCAGAAAAGAATCACATTAAAATGGGCAAAGAAGTGCAATAAATCCCTCCAAATAAGACAAACTAATTGCCAGTGTGTATTTGAAAAGAGCTTGGCCTCACTAATCACTGGAAAACATGTTAAAGCTTCTAAAATATACCTCCCATAGCCATTGGGAAGACACAGGGTTAGTTTCTTTCCTTGTAAAGTCATTACACTGGATAAGAATCCAGGTTCATTCTTCTACATGTAATTATCCAGTTTGGCCAGCACCATTTGTTGAAGACGCTGTCTTTTCATCAATGCGTATTGCTTGCCTCTTACTCAAAATTCAGGTTACTATAAAATGTGGGTCTGTATGTGGAGCCTCAATCCTGTGCCATTGATCAATACGTCTGTTTTCTTTCCAGTACAATGCTGTTTTTATTACTATAGATAGTTAGGATGAGTTGAAATCTGGGATAGTGATACCTCCAGCAGAAGAGGGCTACAGGAAAACTATTGTCAAGACCCAGCAGTGCAGTTAAGCATATGAACTCACAATAGTTGTAACAAGACCTGTAACAAGCCAGATAATATCTCAACTTGGAGATGGGAGATAGACAAGAAGCCCCATCCATAGCTGAATAGCTAATGGCAATAAATAGCAGCTAGGATGGGTAGAGTTGGCTTTAAGAGCATAACCCCTGAGAGTTCACATGTTCCAATGGAAGGCTGCATCCCTAAGAGTTTATGAGCAGCCCTAGTTGGGCTTAAAACAGAAAACAAATGAGGACACCAAGTTAACTGAGTAGGGAAAGAGTGGTGGGTATGGGAGCAGTTGATGACTATGAGCAAAGCATAGTGCATGAAATTCTCAAAGTACTAATAAAAATAAGGGAAAATCCTTATATTAAATAACAGTAAAAATTTTGCCTATGTCAATAACCCTTTGCTGAATAAGAAATAAAATTTAGCACCAATGTCAATACAGCAGTAATCAGAGCTCTAATTAAATTCATGACTGGCTGAATTAGATGATCTTTGGAAGCTTTAGAGAGTTTCCATTGAGACAGTAACTTTCCACATTTCTCTGATGTCCCCTGTCTTTGGAATTAGTTTAGGACTAACTGAAAATAATTTCAGGTAGGCATTCACCATCCACACTCTCATGCCTAGCACCCAGGTTCCAGTGTGATTGCCTTAAAATATATGCAAAATTATAAAATAGTTGTTGAACTAAAGCCAATTTTTAAAAAATATCCAAAGTAAAGAACAAGAGAAGGTCACACATGATGGACGGGGTTTATTGGAGAGTATCCAAATGACCTTTGAAGACAATGTCTAAACATAGTGGAATATCCAGCAGTATTTAAAAGATTACTAGCTTCTTTTGATCAGAAGCAATGTTAATTTTAAGTCTGTTGGCATTTCTGATGAAAGTAGCTTTAAAATGTCATAGTTACTAAGAGCTAGGAACTTAAGGTCATAGACCTTATGATGCCTATATAAAACTGTATGTGTTAAAATTACGTCATCAGGACTAAATACTTGACAGGAAAGACACATCCATTTGGCTTGCAGTCCAGGGGGTTAAGAATATATCTTGATGGGGAAGGCTTGGTTCATGGTAGCAGGAGTGAGTGTAGCTGTTGTTTGGTCCATGGCAACAACCAGGCAACAGAGTTCTGACCGGACATGGGACTTGGCTATACTCCTAAAAGTCTTACACTCAGCCGTCATTCTCTGGCTAAGCCTTACCTCTTCAAGACAACCTCACAAAACAGAGTCAGAATCTGGTGGACAAGTGTTCACACATGTGAGCCTATGGTAAACATTTTATATCTAAACTATAATAAAATGTTGTACATATTATCGGTTCATATTTACATATATTAAAGTGACAAACCAGTCACTTTAAAATATAGGCTGAAACTTAGGCCATTACATTAAAAAAACAAAACATTTATCCTTTCCCCTAAAATGAAAAGGTGGAAGCTTTACCTTCCCAGTTTTACAAAATTCAGGCTATTGCCTGAAGCAAGCAGAAATTAGACATACAGTATGTGTCCCACAGAACTGCTGGGAAGATAAGGGCTAGGCTTGGAGCTTCACAGACAGGAACACTATTGACCTGTTTAGTGAGGACATTGATACTCTACCCCCACTCTCAGAGCCAAATGCTCTATCCAGCCACTCCTGCCACTATGTATCTATCTCAGTTTCTGTAGGTATCCTATTCCTAGGGTCATATGAATAAAGTAACCCATGTTATGTGCCCAAAACCTAGCAGCAAAGGAGTCTGAAAATGGAAGACACAGCATGTGTACCTTCCCTAACAGCAGAGGAGCTTTTCCTTCTAACAAGACTCACAACAGGATGGTAGATGCAAAATTGGCAAAAAGAATGACCAATATCCATTCTGAAAGGTCCCAACAGAACTAGACAAGACATCTCAATACAATCACAATGGCCTGTAGATTACATTACATCTTTTAATTGTTTCTGTTTTTACCACTAAATGTAAATTCCTTGAATGTAACACATGGGTGTTGATCATGCGTGGGTCTTTTGTGTGCTTGGATGTAAAGCATTTTAATCAACTGTTTGTTGGGTAATAAATGAAATATTTAAAGAAAATAACTGACTAATCCATTTCATAGTGGCAATAAGTGAGAGCATACTTATGATGACTTATTAACTATTAGTTAGAAAGATATCAGATAAATATGTATTGGATGGATCAATAGGTCTCAAGTAGCTTGATGCTACTTTAATGTCTTAACCAGTTTCTCATACATATTTTTTCCAAAGCAGAGTATCTGGTCTGAACATCTAAAACCATTCTGAAGTATTCAATATTGATAGCTGTCTCTTCTGGAATAGAATGGAAACTCAGCCATTTAACATGGAAGAGTACAAATCAGTAAGACATGGTCGTCTCAACCCAGGATGCATCAGGGAAACACATGGATCTTACACTTTGAACAGCACCTACCCCTTGCTTGTCCTTCGCTGGGAACTGCTCGACATTGTGTCAGAGTTGGACTTGGAGAAAAGATAACAATCGATCTAAAAAATGATGAATTGCACATGCAAGCTAAGAATTCTGATTAGAATGTGACTAATGGGCTCCCATCCCTTCCAATAACAAACAAACTAACTAACTAACACACCCAAACCTTGGGACATACAAGCTGAACGTTTTGGAGGCAGAAACTGCAAACTGATACAATTTTTTAAATTCATATCAGAAACTTTTCTACCTGTGATGCTTAGGTGTTTTCAAATATTCCATCATCCAAGATTAGACAGACTGAAAATGAGTATTCAGCGGAGGCTGCTAGGTCATCTTCAGGGACCTTGAAAAGGGTTTCTATTTGTTTCTTACAGGTTTTGGAGAGAAGATGCATAATTCATTGAACAAAGTAATTTGCAAACCATATTAGCTTAAACCTGTAGAATTTTAGGAATGAGTGTAAAGTGTTTCCAACCCAGCAAAGTATGTGTTGGCTTTTCATTCTAGCTGCAGCAAAAACACAGGTTAAATTTATGCTGTTGAGGAAATACAGCTACCTCCACATTCTACACAACCAAAACACTGAAGCAAGCTCTAAGAAAAGGTAGTCTTGGAAAAAAGTCTTCAATTTAACATACATTCTACTGGACCACCTTTCACAGCCCTTTGTAGCTCAGAAGAGCAATCCCAAAATATCCCAAATGAAGCAGAGAACAGTTTGTACTGGCAGCCTCGTCCTATGCTTTCTTCATTTTGTAGGATAAATCATTGTTATTTGTCCCAGATTGATTTTATATCACTTCATAATTTTCTCCATGACAAAAGGGAACAGGAGCTTGGGAATATGTTCCGTGGGATTTTTTTTCCTGTCTGGTGAAGAGTCAACTTATGGCTCTGTGCAAGAAAAGTTTAGGTCAGTAGCCTTAAAACTCTGACTCAGTCACTGACATAAGGAGTCTTTGACTGACAAGAATATGGGGAAGGGAGATGTGGGCAGGGGTGAAACCAGCAGCTGGTTATTTATTAGAGTAAAGCTGAAAGAAACAAGGACCAGTAAAAGCAAATGTGAAGATGCTCCCTCTGTGTCCTCTCTTCCCTCATCAGCCTTTCTGTCTTCTGCAATACAATTCTAGGTCTGGGGTATTTTTCAGCCAACACAAGAGGAAACAGAAAGAGAAGCAAAGACACTGGAAAGCTTAAATTCTTCCAGAGTTTGCTGCAAAAGGAAATTGGTGTGGGGATTTGCAGTGAGGCATAGGGGAACGTGAAGAGAAAGAGGCTAAAGGGATGGCTCAATGGTTAGGAGCACTTGCTGTTCCTGCGCAAGACCCAGGTTCAGTTCCCGGGACCCACAACTGCTTGTCATTCTACTTCTCCTGGAACAAAGGCTGCCATTTCTGCCTCAACTGCTGTTGATTGTTAAAGGTTTGTTCTCCTTCACAGCTGGAACACTTTTGTTACTAGACACTTCTGACCAAAATAGGACTGAAAAACAGCAGACATATTCACTTACTTTTTAAAAAAACAAAAAACAAAAAACTTTTTTTCATGTGTATAGGTGTTTTGCCTGCATGTGTGCCTGTGTACCACATACTGGCAGTGGACACACGAGACCAGAAAACATCAGAAATTGCAGTTACAATTCCAGTTGTTAGTCACCATGTAGATTCTGGGAAGCAAACTTGGGTCCTCTGCAAAGGAAACAAGTGTTCCAAACCACTGAGCCATCTCTCCATCTACAACAGTTGACGTGTTTCTAAATGTTTACTTAAAGATTTCATAGTGGGACAGGACTTCACTATTTTAGTAAAGAGACATTTTAAATATGTTTTTATTAAGAACAACCTTTTTTCCTTTTCTCATCAGTCTGAATATTCATACATTTAGTTTTGTAAAGGCTTTTTCAGTCATGAAAATATATGCAATAAATATAGTTTACTGTTTGTCTTTCAAGTATAATCCCAGTCCTTAAGAGCTTTACTGCATGAGTCAAACACCGTCGCCATTCTTGGCCATCATCTTAATCCAGGAAGTGAAATCTGGTTGTAAGCTTTGGGGTCCTAACACCCTATGGCTGACTTCATCTTCCATAATGTACTTTTTAATAAATTGACTCTTTGCATTCTTTGATATGTATCTCTCTAAACCATAAAGAATATCAAATGAAATACATTATTAGAACAGAAAAAAACCAGGTTTGGTATTATTAAAGGGAAAGGAACTCTAGATTAGGAGCTGATAGGGAGGAAGCAGGGCCCTAAACAGAGGTTTCCACGCAAAGATAAGAATCATATTACATGTCCACAGGGCAGGCTCTAACTTTTCTTACTTCTTTCTTAGTCTCTAGCACTCATGGGACTTATTTCACCGCTCTAAGACTCGACTTTCAAATGTTCACATCTGTTCAGTTTGGATGAAGCCCAAGGACAAGTCTAACAGTCCGGTACTTTCATTGTCACCCAAAACAAACGCTAGACTAAGATTGTTTTGGCTAATGATATATCCATCAAACACCAGAGGTGTGGAATTTAAATAGATTGGACCTTTTCATTTTTATTTTAGGAGCTTAATTTGTTAACATATTTGCAGTTTGCAGGAAAAATTAATATACGATTTAGATATGTATCGGATATATAAACAAACTAGGAAATGTTACAGTTTAAACTTTGATATTCCTATTTCATGTAATGCAAAGTAACTTTTTTTCTTTTTATTATTGGTTATTGAACCCTGGGCCTTGTGCATACTAGGCAAGCATCTTACCATTGAGCCACATCAAAGCCCCGTTTTTTTATTTGTTTGTTTTACTAAAAGCCAAGTCCTCACCAAGTTGTCCATGATAGACTTGAATTTTCAATTCTCCTGCCTCAGCCTTCTGCCAGCACCATGAGGCAGAGCCTGATAAGTGATTTCTAAAGCTGAATACAAGCGGCATTAATGGAGAGCTATGTCTGTGAGCATCACTGGGAGATTCTTTTGTGTTGATCATGCTACATGATACAGCTAAAAGGTTTCAAGGTTAAGAAAGATCATGATTTGCCAATAATTCCTATGACATCTTTGAAACATTCTATTTACCATTTTCTTGTTTAGTTTCTTCCTGTAGAAAACTAAACATTGAATTGCTCCAATGGCTTCCTTTGAAAACGACATTAGAACTTAATTTAAAAGGTAAATTTACTTTGAAAGAGGAAGAATTTCCTCACATGACTTCAAGGGATAAGATAAACTTGTTCATGTGTACAGGCATCTGAGGAGGGTCAAAGGGGACTGTTGCCAGGAACTGTATGAAAAGCCTTAGGCTGGCAGAAGACAAGTGTTTCATCAGAAAGTGAAACCTAATTTTGTTTCCTTCATAAGATGTGCGAGACAACATGACATAGGAGTCTGGAATGCTACCCAACAGAGAAGTTTCTGAGTCATCCATGGATAAGAAAGATGGTGTTTTTCAAGCATTAGAAGTGTTTGCTTTACAGTCCTCTCCAGAGACTGTTCCATGACTTGCTTCAACTCCTCCTGACCTTATGCTGATTTTATGATAAAGTTTTATGAGGAAGTATAAAGTGTAGCTGCCATATTGACAAAGAGACAGGGAAAGTCAATGCCAACTTGGCTGCTTCAACTGCCCTGTTTAAAATAGTACCACAGAATTTTGGGCAAAGAGCTCTAAAAGATACAAATTCATAAATATTTTTAGGACTACGATTGATAGACATTTTACAGTGGCGTGAGAGATTTCAAAACAGGTAGCATTTTTTTTTCTGTAGATAAAAGCTATTGCTTACAGAAATCCCCATCCTGAAGGAAATGACAGTCTTAAGCTAGAATGTCTGAAAGAAACACATCTTTTTGGTGCGTCTCACCTAAACAAAATTCCCTGTCATTTTTTTTTTTCATATATTTCATGTATTTACCAAGGTGACTCACTTCTATAGACCCTACTGTAGAATCAGAACTGAACATGTGTGTTAGCAATGAAGTAACACCTTCACATACATGGACATCACTAATCATGGAACTTCAAATATCCAGAGCCCACCGATTATCAGATGGTAATAAAAACATTTGAATAGATACACTGAATCTAATAGAAGAGAATTGAGAAGTAGCCTTGAATTCATTGGCACAGGAGAAAAGTTCCTGAACATAAAACAGCAATAGCTAAAGCTCTATGATCAACAGTTGATAAATGGGACCTCATGAAACTGAAAAGCTTCTGTAAGGCAAAGGATACTGTCAATAGGACAAAACAGTAGCCTACAGACTGGGAAAAGTCTTCACCAACTCTACATATGATAGAGGCCTAATATCTAAAATATATAAAGAACTCAAGAAGTTAGACTCCAAAAAACCAAATAACCTAACTAAAAAGTGGGGCACAGAGCTAAAGAGAGAATTTTCAACAGGGGAATCTCGAATGGCCAAGAAGCACTTAAAGAATCATTCAATGTACTCAATCATCAAACTTTACAATTTCTATGCTCACTGAAGAAGTCTTTATGTCTTTGCTCGCAGGACCTACTTTAGAAACAATTTTAGTTGGTTCATCTATTTTCTCCTCCTGTCTATAGCAAATTAAAAGCAATAAGTTAGAAATTGTAGACACCAAAGGCAATAAATAGCCAACAGGAAAAGCCTATAGTCTACAGCTTGAACATAAGGGAAGAATCCCAAAATATTCCAGCATAAACTCAAGAATCCAAGGAGAAGGAGGGAGGGAAGAGCATCCTTCTGTATGTCATAAAAGTCCTACCTGGCTCAAAACAGAGAAACATTCCATCATAGACAAATACTGCTGATATGCATAAAGATTAATAATTAGTCATAAGGAAGGTTCTGTGAGGAAAAGTACTAAACTCACACATTCCAAAACCCTAGGGAAAAGATCAAAAACTGCGAAGTCGGTCAGTAGTAAGGAAAAATGCTATCTGTCACCAAGAGTCTTGATGAATTTCTGCTCAAACTGAGCATGTTGAAACAGAAGTGAGGGAGGCAGAGAGCCAGCTGGGTGGCTCTTCTCCTCAGAAGAATGTGTTTATTCCCACCCTAACACAGCCTGGTTAGCTCAGGGGTCTGAAGAGAGATCGTTTATTTGGTATTTGGCGGAAATGATTTTTTTTCCCTAAACCAAACAGAAATAAGTAATCTATAAATAAAAGAGAGCACTGGTTTGATTGAACAAAATGGACAAAGAAGCCCAGAAAAAAGAAAAGCAACAGTGTGTGCTACTCAGAGGGTATGGATGGCATCGGGCAGTATTTGATTCCTTTTGGCCATCACTCCTCATTGAACCCATATGTGCACAGATAGAAAGGCTTTTGTTGATAAAGAGTTATTAGCTAGTGGGAACTTGAATACTGTGTTTTTAGTCAGTGAGCTACACATGGGGCTGGAGAGATGACTCAATGCTTAAGAGCACTTGCTGTTCTTGCAGAAGACAAGAGTTTGGTTCTATTCTAAGTATCAGGTAAGTCACAACTCCCTGTGACTCCAGCTTCAGGGGATCTGCCACCCTCTACTGGCCTTTGTGAGCATTACATTCAGTGCACACACATGCACACATACACTTAAATATAAATAAATGTTAAACAGTAAGTTACACAACTAAGGATAACTATAAGCCACAGATGACATAATTATATAAATATTTGTGTTTTACATTTAATATACTTCACATAATAACGATTCTTAAAGGGGAAAGGACAACATGAATAACTCATAGAAAAATAAAAGATGCAAACTACTAACAAACATAGGAGAAATAGCTCAGGAAGCTTATAATATTCCCTGAGGCAGAGCATGTGTGGAACCATAAATATGCTTATTGGCAGAAAGGTTAATTTGTTCATTTTTTTCGAGAAGGCAATTCATTTTATCTTTTAAAACATTTTATTTTATATTTCGTGGGCATGGGTGTTTTGCCTGAATGTTTATATGTGCACCAAGTATGTGCCGTGCCCTCGGAGGCCAAAAACCGTCAGATGCACACAACAAATTAGATGGATCCCAGGACAATTATACCTTGTGATAGAAAGCAGCCAAAAAAGAACAATACTGGATCATTCCACTGTAGAAAATGCAAACGCATCCACAATGGCAGAAAGCACATAAATGGTTTTCAGTGGGCTGAACCTGGGTGAAGAGTTAGGAAGAGAAGGAGGAGGAGGCAGGTGCCTGAGGAAGCTTGGCCTGCCGCAAGCATGTTCAGCATCCTGGTTGTGGTACTTGAAACCTTATCTAATTGTGCTTTTAAACTACGAACCATTTATTATAGGCCAATTATACTTAAATATAGCTATTTATTTTCTTTTCAATTACCCAGGAAACATTTGAAATCAGACTTAAGTCTCCAAGTTGTACATTTTGGAAACAAGTATCAAGCAGCAGGAACTGCCTGAGGTTGACCCACACGGAAACACGAACTTGAGAAGTAAAAATGTTAACCTTGAGTCTAACATAGAACCAGTGAGAGATGAGTGTCTTAGCATGTGTCTTGCTCTCCTGGTGCAAAACTCATGTCCAGTTCTCCAGGAGTCTTTATGTAGGAAAAATGTATGATCTCCTTGGGGTAGGTACATTTGCAGTTACCACACAGAATTCCCATGTCAAAATAAAAAAATCAACTTTTTGTTTACCTATTAATCTTCTAAAAATAAAGCCATTATAAATAAAAATCCTCTTTGCTGTTTTTAGTGAATTAAAGATCTGTAAGTCTAAAGAAATGCTAAGCTGCCTCAGCCAGCACCTGAGACTTCCGAATCTCAGCGCTCTCCCTTGGTCCCCAAGCATAATCATTTCTCTTCAAGCAAAGCTTTGGCAGGAAGGCTGTTATTCGACAGCTTTTGCTGCAGGTTTTTTTTTTTTTTTCCCATAACTATTCATTCTCTTAAGGAAACCCTAAGAGTCTCTCTGCATTTGCATAAGGCAAAAACGTTCCTTAGCAAGTTTCAGAGCGTGATATTTTTACAAATGACCCAATTACTCTTCCTTTAGAATCTTAAGCTTTTCACCATTAAAGAGTTTCTGGTCACACATACAGACGTGTGTGTGTGTGTGTGTGTGTGTGTGTGTGTGTGTGTGTGTGTGTGTGAATTGTGGAGGAAACAAAACCTGTCATGTAAAGCAAAAATAAGACTTTTGACTCATAGCAGACATACTTATGTAGGACTTATGAGTCCTCTGATTTATAAGCAATTTTGATTTTTGTTTGGTTGTTTTTGCTCTGAGGGAGTATGTAAAATTCTAAGACAGCATTAAGGCACAATTTCCAGAATAAAGCTGGTTCTAAGGAGTTCGTCTGTAGAAAATTTAATATCTTTGTATCTTCTAGCTTCATAAATGTTAATTAATTTTCTCCCAGGATGTTTTCGTTCAGGCTACAAAAGTAAGTATAAGTAAGAGTTGCATTAAATACTCAGGGCCACATCTTGATACCTAGGACATGTTTAATAAACAGAATCATTCTTTTAAGAGCAAGCCTATAGAATGGATATGAAAGAGTATTTACCTTCACAGAACACGTGGCATGATAACTCACCCCTGTGATCCCAGCATTCAGAAAGCTGAGGCAGAAGGATTGCAGCAAGTTTGTGAGCAACCTAGAGTATATAGTGAGTCACAGGCTGGCTAGGTCTACAGAGTGAGAACTTCTTTCAGAAACCAAAGTAAAAATAAATCGGCTGATGTGATAGTGAACGGGAAGTGTAGTCACAGCTAACTATATTACCTGCACGTTCTTGTTCTTGTTTGGTTGTTTGTGTTTGGGGGGCGTTGTTTGCTTGTTTGTGTTTTGCTATTCATACACCAAAGACTGTACTCACAGGAACTCAAAGAGTGAGTACCATTTTCCAGATGCCAAAGTACCCACCCACATTTACATTGTGGAAAAATGAATCTATGCCCATAACCACATAAGATGTAGGCCTAGTATTTACTGATAATCACCTAACTGTTCCTTCCAAGAATTTCTCTCCTAGGATTAAAGCAAAAGTTCACTCATTAGAAACCATTTGAAGAAACTAATTTCATGTGCAGTCAGCATAATGAATCTTCTAAACAGGGTTCGAAACTGCCAGTCTAGAGACTAAAGTCCAGCCGCAGGACTACACAGCACACAGCAGAATTGAGCATGCCACATCACTGTCCTGTTTCGTTCTTGCTAGCTTTGCTTGTCCAGCGTTTGTCAGCCACAGAAAGTGAGCTGTAGTTTACTCTGACCGGTAGTATTGGTTATCAAAGCCCCATGAATGTGACTCTTGCCTCTGCTGTTCACTAGCTGCACACAGACATCTCTTGTCTCTCAAATGGCCATAAAAGCACACACTGGCCTGACATGGAGCAGAGTGTCGGAAGGTAGAGCCTGTAACCAAAACCACTGTCATGAGACCACTCCCTGACTGTTTTTACCACCTCAAAAACACGTCTGACTTACTCAACCCTTAGAAGTTACTAATGTTTCTTTGGGTGATTTATATGCCTGTAAAATGAAGCTAGCAAGCCAGAGAGCATATTTAAATAAGAGACAAGTATTGCATGTATATACTACTGGAAAGCCCTTGATGAGAGAAGGATTTCGAATTGCTTCCTCTGTACTTTAGCGGAAACAAAATGCTATCTTGGGAGTTAGTTTTTCCTCCTCTATGTAACATGAAACATTCGTCTATGAGATTTAGTATGTTCACGAGTTTACTTTACTGCTGACAGTTAAAACAGCATACAGAATCTATGGATGAGAAAAAAACCATTGCTTCGCAGACAAAACTCAAAAATCAAGTTTCCAGAGAAGTAAATGGTTCAAAACAGTTGTCATTTGCTGAAACAAATGTTTCTTCATTATTTTGCTTCCCTGTTCATCTACAAGGACTCAATGATTAGAAAAAGCTATTCAGAATTATCAATATTTTGGCAGCCATGTGTGTTGGACAATTAGTTGTCTATAGAAGTATTGTAGATGAGCTAATTAAAAACTAATGGTTAAAATAACAAAAAGAAAAAATATCAACAAGATCATTTTGTACTCAGCCCTCTCATGGTGTCAGCTCAATTCTCATTTATACAGTGATTCGTGAAAATTACTTGAACCCTTCCATATATAACTGACGCATGGGCTTCAAACATATCTTAAACTCATTTAAAATTAATTTTATAATACAAAAAAGAGAGAGATTTATCAAAAGATTGGAGACTTAAAACTCTAAAGAAGGTTGTGTTCCCTCTAGTTTAAGTAAAATTCAGAGGCAACTAAAGAGCATTTCCAGCCTTCTCGGCCTAATGAGAGGACAAAGGGGTGGAGACTCAAGACTACAAGCGCTGACCTGTAAGATTAAAAAGAAGTCTCTTTGTCACAATTTTATCATCGCTTGTAAGTGATAAACTGCCGAGAGGCAGGCTGGTGGCGGCAGCAATACATTTTCTTTGAGACAGTAAAACCATCAGTGAGGCGTCTGTACAGTGTAACCCTACTAGAATATGAAAGCAATTTTCCAAAGCCCTGTAGCTTACTGCTATTGTTTTCGTCAAGAGCAAGTATTCCAGCGCACGGGGTTTGCTGAGTGATTGCCATAGACAAAGTTTGACAAATGAACGAGCCAGCTCCCCAACTGATTACAGGACAAGACTCCAATACTATCCACTGCAAAATCTGAATTTCTTCTAAAGAGATTAGATGGGAGTTGGGATCGTTGTGCATTGGGGTGCACAATATCTTCTATTAAAGTATAGAAAGGGCAAGATTGGAACAGAGCAAAAAGTGAGAACATCTAAAACAAAAACAAATAGCAACAGCTTAAAAAGATATTATGCGGTCTATCAGGCAGGTATGTGCAGATAACAATGTGTAAATAATGTTTATATACCACAAAACTGTTCCATTATTTAGAAATAAGACATTTCTGCACAAAATACAAAGGTCAATTATATCAATTTCAACAGGTTCACTTTAAGCTAGTTTTGGGGGAGGAAGGAAGGTTTCATGGTCTCGTTATGTAGACTTTGATGGCCTAGAGCTCATTGTGTAGACCAGGCTGGTCTCAAACTAATAGATCTGATTTCCTTTGCTTCCTGAGTGCTGGGATTAAATGTGTATATGACCATGCCCAGCCATTGTTGAAACATTGTTGAAATATTAACATTTCACCTTTGAGCATTTAATCAACTATGATCAAAGGCAATTTTAATTATTCAGATCCTCAACAGGTTTTACGAGTAGTTTTACAGCCAGTAATTACTAACATAACAGTGTTGTTTAGAAAAGGGTAATCGCTTTTGCGTGTGAGGAAATAAGTAGGCTGTCGAGAGTCAAATTTTAATTTATCTCTGCTCTTTCGTACCTAGTGTGTGTGTGTGTGTGTGTGTGTGTGTGTGTGTGTGTGTGTGTGTGTGTGCGCGCGCGCGCGCACGCAACTGAGAGGGTTTTTGATGTTTTGTTTATTTGTTTGTTTGGCTTTTTTATCCTTAGGGGGTTCTTTTTGGTAGTTAACACCATGGTGGGTATATATCTGGTACTCTCAAATCAGGCTTAATGTACTGGCAGGGTACTTGAGTGGCTGTTTTTGAGGCAGCCAAGGATCAGACAACAGGGAAGTCAGGCTGATTGTGGTACACTGGGGAAATGAAGGAACAGAGTATTGATGGTCTGACAACTTTAACTTACATACGCTGGCAGACACAGGGAGGGAGAAATCATATTATTCTCAGCCAAAAGATATGTAATCACTATTATTTGGTAGAATTCTCAGCCAATAAGGAAATAATACACTGTCGTGTTTTTCTGGAATGATAAAAAGAAAGATCTTCAAACATGAACTTTGAAAATGTTTCAAACATAGGGCGTGTTAGGAGTGTATTTCCATCTTTCATTTGCTCTCGTGATTTGAAGGTCTTCCAGAAGCTCATTAAGTACACCAAATACCACTGCAAATGCTCCGAAGCCTAGGAAGGTAATGCACGAAAGATTCCCTGTAGTTGGGGGAGACAGAACACTCCGAGCAGTTAGTTATTAAATCAATCCATTTCTTTACCTTGCTTTTTAAAGATTTTTATTTCTAGGTGACTCTAAATGAATGGGATACTCGGCTCATCCCTAGGTCCACTGATCTTCAGGTAGTCCATGAATACATTTTGGTGCTGGTGGCTTCTTGGACCCAAGATCTTTTTCTTGGAAATGGGGCCGTGGGCTTGGAGGACCAAGTGTTGAGCCCCTGTGTCCACCAAGAACTGAGTGGGTTTCCCCTCCACTCTCAGAGTTATCCTGGGTTTGAGAAGGGGACCAAAAGTCAACAATAGCAGAACAATTAAGGTCTTAACAAGGTGGATATGAGGGTGGTTAACCAAGGGGAGGCGTTAAACCAATACTCGAACCAGCCCTCACTCTGTTCTTTCTCTTCCTCTTGGCTAACCCTACTCTCAGCTTGGCCATTGGATCTTTAACAACCCCAGAATGGTCTATATAAAAGCAACACTCTTCAGCTAAGGCAGCACATAGCCCTCCTTGCTGGAGGAAAAGTTAAGTCTAATCTCCTCCTATTCTGTAGTACTACTTCTGATAACAAAGTCAGTGATTCTTTAATCACTGTCTTCATCCAGGGCTAACACCTTTGCCGCTTGGAGGCACTTTTCCCAAGGCCTGGGATTTCCTGACCCCGGCTTCCATTTGTTAGGGCACTCTCGGGCCCAGTGGCCTCTCTCCTTGCAGTGTGTGCACTGGACCTTTTCTGTCTCTCTTCTCTGCTTCCCTAACTACTGTAGCCAGGACTCTCTGTCTCCTTCCCTATCATTTTTCTTTCTTTCTCTTTCTCTGCTCCTTCTCCTCTGTTGCTCTGTTATGGTAGACTTTCTCAATAACCTGCACTAAATCCCTCAATGACCTATTCTGTCTTTTTAGCCTCTGAAGCTTTTTCCTGATATCTCTTCTCGCTGATGAGATCATAGGGTGTATACCGACAGAATGCACTCTAGAAAGGCTGCCGTTGACACATCCCTGCTTAACCTCACATACCTTGGTCATGTGGCCCCCTTGAGACCTGCCAATGGAGTCTGGAGGTGGACCTTCAGGTGCCCCTTATCTTTTGCCATAGTCAGGGAAAGCCCGCTGTCAATGACAGCCTGGTCAATCGATGGTGTCTGAGGGGGCATTTTTTCTAGTTTCCTGCATTTTCTAGTGACCCCCATTAGGGAATGAAAGTTATCCCTGCTGCAGAAAGTGATGGTGAGATAGGAGTGAATTGAGAGTTGTGGAAGGAAGACTTTATGCCTCAACTTTAAATGCTCTAGTATAGAACCTGTCTCCTGAATTTCTTTCAGTGTATTCCTGACTATGTAATTTAAATTATATATGTAATATATATATATATATATATATATATATATATATTATATGTGTGTGTGGTGTATATGTATGTATATGTGTGCGTGTATATATATGTGTATATATATATAATTATACATATGACATGCGTTTTCTTTTTTTTTTTTTTTTGGTTTTTCGAGACAGGGTTTCTCTGTATAGCTCTGGCTGTCCTGGAACTCACTCTGTAGACCAGGCTGGCCTCGAACTCAGAAATCCGCCTGCCTCTGCCTCCCAAGTGCTGGGATTAAAGGCGTGCACCACCACTGCCCGGCTCGACATGCGTTTTCATTGTGTGATTTTCTAAACACCATAGGCCTATGTAATTAGTACAGTTCCATGCTGGAGATTATCTTGGGTTTTAAGGAATGAGATCATGCTGTATTTCTCTACGTCTTGACTTTCATGCTGAAGTGCCTGGTGGAAAGCTAGCATATTGTTCATGTGAGGATGGCCTCACTTATAATTACCAGGGAGATTGTGGTAATTACTGTCTAATTTTTGTGATTAAAACACTCTGGCCAAAAGCAATTTAAGAATAAATGGTTTATTCTGACTTACTGTTCCAAATGGATGAGAGTCCATCATAGCAGGAATGTTAAGACATGGTGCCAAGACAAAAATGCTAGCTGATCACATTTTATCTATTCAAAGAAAGAAGAAAAAGCAGAAAGTGAGTCAAGGAGATAAACTTTCAAAGCCTGCCCAGTACCACACTTCTTCCAAGAAGGCTCCACCTCCTAAAGATTCTATAACCTCTCTGAAGCAACACCACAAAGAGAGGATCAAGTGTTCAAATACACGAGCCTGGGGACACAGTTCATTCAAACTATCACAGAAGCTGAGAATAAATAAATAAGTAAATACATATATACATAAATAAAGAGTTCAATGCCAACTTGGGTATACAGAAAGACCCTATCTCAAGGCTACGACAAATATCTTATGGAACTTCCTTCATGTCACATGACGTGTTTAACTCATTATTTCACAGTTGTAACCTTAACTCACCTTCTATACCTCAGTTGTCTCTTCTCAATCACTACCCTACTCCAGAACTCTCATCTTGCTTTCATGTTTGGACTGCTATTAAAAAAATATATTGCAATAAGCAGCTTCAATTCTTTAAAATATGTGACCTCTGAATGTTTTTGTTTCTAAGCCTTAGATTCGCGGGTGTGAGAAGAAAGCTAATAGAAGCTTCCATAAGTGTAAAACTCTCCATCTCTGCCTTGGTTTGTACACATAACTGCTCCACACTCGCTACAGTAGGGCTGCTTTTTTATTATTGTCCAACCCAAGCAAATAATATTTGAGTTGATTGAGTCCAGACATCATAAATTTTGAAAGAAAGCTTCCAGACTTGTTCATCAAAACTGAAGGAATTTACTTAAAATTTAGACACCATTATAAATGCTTGATTTCTTCCTTCTCTCATGGCTTTTCTTTCTCTCTATGGACCCCATTCTGAGACTGGTTGTACACTTCTGGTTACAAATGGCTACCAGCAGCTCTTCGTGCTGTGTTCTTTCAGCTTTACTTGTAAGGAGGAAAAGGCTTCGCCATTTTTCTTGCATGTTCAGCAACAATTCTGATATACATTGCTACTTGGTCAAGTGTTGACAGTTTTTAACATAACACTGGGTGGTTGGGAAAATGTGACGCCTTGATAAGCTTGGGAATGGGTCTCACATTCGGTTCCACATCTAGTGATGGAGTCTCAATGAGACTATCACATAAATAAAGAGAGCAGCTCACCCCAAATATCTTGCCAGCAAAACAAGGAATCAACCAACATCTCCGCGTCATTCTTAACATGTAAAGTGCTGTGATGCCTAACTCACATTGTGGTAAATCATGGCCCTCACCTCTAGACAACTTAAAATGTCAAAATGATTTACAATTGCACATGTGCACGTCTCATGGAGATTTAACTGAAATGCACCCTACTTCAAATAATCATGTCATCGTATGCTATTACTCCAGTATTATTATTCAGGAACCTCTATTTATAATTATATTTTACTATATTGAAGGCCTATGAGAGATAAGAAGCTATTCGATGTGAGGTTGGGGCATGGCTTAGTCGGCAGAGCACTTGCCTGGAAAACACAATCATCTGAGGTTGATCCTCAGAATCCAAATCAAAGTGCTGGGTGTGTCACTGTGTGTTTGTAGTCCTAGTGCTAGGGAGACAAAGATGAGACGGTCCCTGGGGCTCACTAGGCAGTAAAACTGGTGAGAGCCAGGCCAAAGACCCTGACTTTAAGGAGGCGATTGGCCTTCCTGAGAATGGTAGCCTGTGAAGTCCTCTCTCTTCCATGCCTACACACACACGCACACACACAATGTGTTTTTAAATATTTTTTAAATTAAAATATATTTAACAATCTTTCCTGGTTATTATTTCTTTATTTCTCACTTCTTTCCCTGGATATACTTACCTTTCTATGTCAGCTCTCTGGATCTTGGAACATGTCACCTAAAGTACGCTGAACCTAAGTAAGAATCTAGGGTCCCTCGCATTAAGACAGTACACTAATTTCAGTGTAAAGCTGCTCAGTCAGGCTATCAGCTCTGATCTCAACTGTGCATAGGTAGCCAATAGTTTATATTTATTGAACAGATAAAAGTATTTAGAGTTTTCGGGCCCTCAGAAAAATGGACATAATACTACCTGAGGACACAGCTATACCACTCCTGGGCATATACCCAGAAGATGCTCCAACATGTAATAAAGACACATGCTCCACTATGTTCATAGCAGCCATATTTATAATAGCCAGAAGCTGGAAACAACCTAGATGTCCCTCATCAGAGGAATGGATACAGAAAATGTGGTACATTTACACAATGGAGTAATACTCAGCTATTAAAAGGATGACTTCCTGAACTTTGTAGGCTAATAGATGGAACTTGAAAATATCATCCTGAGCGAGGTAACTCAGTCACAAAAGAATGAACATGGTATGTACTCACTGATAAGCGGATATTAGCCCAAAAGTTTGGAATACCCAAGTTTCACTTTACAGTAACCACTGGACTGAGAGTGAGGTCCCAGATGGAGGAGTGGGAGAAGGGACTGAAGGAGCTGAGGGACTCTGCAGCCCCATGGAGGGAGCAACAGTGTCCACTGACCTGACCCCCCGGTCCTCCTGGAGGCTGGACCACCAACCAAAGAATACACATTGAGGGACCCATAGTTCAGACCACATATGTGGCAGAGGAGGGCTTTGTTGGCCATCAGGGGGAGGAGAGGCCCTTGGGCCTGAGGGTGTTAGAGGCCCTAGTAAAGGGGAATGTCAAGGTGGGAATATGGGAGTGGGTGAGTGGGTGGGTGGGTGGGAGGTGGAATACCCTCATAGAGGCAGGGAGGGGAAGGGGATAGGGGGGTTTCCAAAGAGGAGACCTAGAAAGGGGGAAACATTGGAAATGTAAATAAAGTACCAATAAATAAGTAAATTAAATAAATAAATAAATAAATAAATAAATAAATAAATAAATAAATAAATAAAAGTATTTAGAGTGTATAGACTTTAAACTCACTTTCTGATTCCTCACTGTGTCACAGGTATTTGAAGGTACTGGCTAACTAAACTCCAGATGGCTGGGGTTTTAATGTGTGCAAATTCTATTCTCCAAATGGTTCCTCCGAATTCTTTACCAGGGTAGTTACTTGTCAAGTTTGTTCATTCCTTTCCATTCTTCATCTTTCAGCCATGTAAGGATGCAACAAGAAAGCCCACACCAGACGCTGAATATCACACCTCACAGCCTCAGTAACTGTGAGAGAGAAAAATATAAGTTCTCTATAAATTACTTAGCCTCAAATATTTTGTTATAGCAGCAAAAAAAGTACTGAGATGGTAAGATAAATGAGATTTTTAAATCACATACAAACATGTAAACAAACGTGCACATACATAGACACATGCAAAAAAGTTATTCAATAGAATAATTCAATAATGGCTTACTTTCTTTAATTTCTTATTTATTTATCATTTTGTTTGTTTACATTTCAAATGTTATCCTGCTTCCTGGTCTTCCTTCCATGAAGCCTCCACCCCCCACCCCCTCTAAGAGGGTGCTCCCTTACCCAGCCTCATCCACCCACTCCCCCCTCATACCTCTAACATCCCCTTTCTCTGGGGCATCAAGCCTCCACAAGACCAAGAGCCTCCCCTCCCACTGATGCCAGATGAGGCAGTCCTCTGCTACATATGGACCGGTGCATGTATACTCTTTGGTTGGTGGCTTAGTCCTTGGGAGCTCTAGGTTGTCTGGGTAGTTGATATTGTTCTTCCTATGGGGTTGCAATCCCCCCCAGCTCCTTCAGTCTTTCCCTAAACTCTTCTATTGGGGTCCCTGGGCTCAGTCCAATGGTTGGCTGTGAGTTTCTGCATCTGTCTTAGTCAGGTGCTGGCAGAGCCTCATGGAGGATAGTCATATCAGGCTCCTGTCACAAGCACATCTTGGCATCAGCAATAGTGTAGAGGTTTGGTATTGGTGGATGGAATGGATCACGTGGTGGGGCTATCTTTCCTTCAGTATCTGCTCCATTTTGGTCCCTGAATTTCCTTTAGACAGGGACAATTCTGGGTTAAAAATTTTTAGATGGGTGGGTGGCCCCATCCCTCCACCGGGGGCCACGTCTATCTACTGGAGGTGGTCTCTTCAGGTTCTATCTCCCTGCTGTTAGATATTTTGTCTAATGTCATCTCCATTGGGTCCTGGGAACTTCTCACATCCCTGGCATCTGGGACTTTCTAGTGGTTCCCCAACCCCCCCACCCTCCGACTGCTACTTATTTCTATTCGTTCTCCTGGCCCCCTGGACTTCTCTCCTGTCTCTTCCCATACCTGGCCCTGCCCCTCCCATTTTTATCCCCACCCTTTTTCCCATATCCCTTCCTCTCTCTGCCTCCTGTGATTATTTTGTTCCCCCTTCGAAGTGAGTTTGAAGCATCCACACTTTGCCTTCCTTCATGTTAAGCTTTATATGGTCTGTGGGTTGTATCATGGGTATTCTGAACTTTAAGGCTAATATCTACTTATCAGTGAGTATACACATGTATGTCCTTTTTGGGTCTGGGTTACCTCACTCAGGATGATACATTCTAGTTCCATCCATTAGCCTACAAAGTTCAGGAAGTCATCCTTTTAATAGCTGAGTAGTACTCCATTGTGTAGATGTACCACATTTTCTGTATCCATTCTTCTGTTGAGGGGCATTTGGGTTTTTTCCAGCTTCTGGCTATTATAAATACAGCTCGTATGAACATAATGGAACATGTGTCTTTATTACATGTTGGAGCATCTTCTGGGTATATGCCCAGGAGTGGTATAGCTGGGTACTCAAGTAGTACTATGCTCAATTTTCTGAGGAACTACCAGACTGATTTCCAGAGTGGTTGTAACAGCTTGCAATCCCACCAGCAATGGAGGAGTGTTCCTTTTTCTCCACATCCTCACCAGCATCTGCTGCCATCTGAGATTTTGATCTTAGTCATTCTAATTTTTGTATGGTGGAATCTCAGGGTCATTTGTATTTGCATTTCCCTGATGACTAAGGGTGTTGAACATTTCTTTAGGTGTTTCTCAGTCATTTGGTATTCCTCAGTTGAGAATTCTTTGTTTAGCTCTGTTCTCCATTTTTAATGGGGTTATTTGGTTTTCTGGAGTCTAACTTCTTGATTTCTTTGTGTATATATTGGCTATTAGCCCTCTATTGGATGTAGGATTGGTAAAGATCTTTTCCCAATCTGTTGGTTGCCATTTTGTCCTACTGACAGAGTCTTTTGTCTTACAGAAGCTTTTCAGTTTTATGAGGTCCCATTTGTCGATTCTTGATCTTAGAGCATAAGCCATTGGTGTTCTGTTCAGGAACTTTTCCCCTGGGCTAATGTGTTCGAGGTTCTTTCCCACTTTCTCTTCTCCTAGATTCAGCATATCTGGTTTTATGTGGAAGTTCTTGATCCACTTGAACTTGGCTTTGTACAAGGAGATAAAAATGGATCAATTTGCATTGTTCTACATGCAGACTGCCAGTTAGACCAGCACTATTTGTTGAAAATGCTGTCTTTTTTTTCCCACGGGATGGTTTTGGCTTCTTTGTCAAAGACCAAGTGACCACAGGTGTGTGGGTTTATTTCTAGGTTTTCAATTCTATTCCATTGATCTACCTGTCTATCTCTGTACCAATACCATGCAGTTTTTATCACTATTGCTCTGTAGTACAGCTTGAGGTCAAGGATGGTGATTACCCCAGAACTTCTTTTATTGTTGAGGATAGTTTTAGCTATCCTGAGATTTTTGTTATTCCAGATGAGTTTGAGAATTGAGTTGAAATTTTGATGGGGATTGCATTGAATCTGTAGATTGCTTCTGGTAAGATGACCATTTTTATTATATTAATTCTACCGATCAGTGAGCATGGGGTCCATCTTTTGAGGTCTTCTTCGATTTCTTTCTTCAGAGACTTGAAGTTCTTGTCATACAGAACTTTCACTTGCTTGGTTAGAGTTATGACAAGATATTTTATATTATTTGTGACTATTGTCAAGTGTGCTTTTTTTAAAATCCTTTCTATGTTTGTCCTTTGAGTAAAGAAAGGCTACTGATTTGTTTGAATTAATTTTATATTCAGCCACTTTGCTGAAGTTTTTATCAGTTGTAGTTCTCTGGTACAATTTTTGAGGTTGCTTATGTATATTATCATATCACCTGCAAATAGTGATACCATGACTTCTTCCTTTGAAATTTGTATCCCTTTGACTTCCTTTTGTTGTCTAATTGCTCTGGCTAGAACTTTGAGTACTATAATGAATAGATAGTGAGAGAGTGGGCAGCCTTTTCTTGTCCCTGATGTTAGTGGGATTGCTTCAAGTTTCTCTCCATTTAATTTGATATTGGCTGTTGGTTTGCTGTATATTGCTTTTATTATGTTTAGATATATGCCTTGAATTCCTGATCTTTCCAAGACTTTTAACATGAAGGGGTATTTAATTTTGTCAAAGGCTTTTTCAGCATTTAATGAGATGATCATGTGATTTTTTGAGCTTGTTACATAGTGTATTACATTGACGGATTTCCATACATTGAACCATCCCTGCATTCCTGGAATGAAGCCTACTTGATCATAGTGAATGATGGTTTTGATGTGTTTTTGTATTCGGTTTGCAAGAATTTTATTGAGTGTTTTTGCATCGATATTCATAAGGGAAATTGGTCTGGGGGTTCTCTTTCTTTATTGGATCTTCCTGTGGCTTAGGTATCAACTGTGACTTCATAGAATCAATTATTTAGTGTTCCTTCTGTTTCTATTTTGTGGAATAGTTTGAGAAACATTGGTATTAGGTGTGCTTTGAACGTCTGATAGAATTCTGCACTAAACCCTTCTGGCCCTGGGATTTTTTTATTTTATTTTTTGGTTGGGAGAATTTTAATGACTGTTTCTATTTCCTTAGCATTTATGGGACTGTTTAGATAGTTTATCTGGTCCTGATATAATTTTGGTACCTG
>CM052714.1:54860748-54882762 GCA_028551405.1 Uromys caudimaculatus | reverse complement strand
TCTATCAGACCTTCAAAGAAGACCTAATACCAATACTCTTCAATCTATTTCACAAAATAGAAACAGAAGGAACACTACCCAGTTCCTTCTATGAGGCCACAATCACACTGATACCAAAACCTCACAAAGACCCAACAAAGAAAGGTAAGTTTATTTTTATGATTTTGTTAAAGGTGTTTACTGGCCTTTTGCATTGGAATCTTGTCTCTCCTCTATGCATATTATTTTTAGGTTTGTTCTTTTCATTTTGTCCTGAATTTCTTGTATGTTTTGGGTTAAGAGTTTTTTGCACCTTGTATTTTCTTTGAATGTTGTGTCAATATAGTCTATGATATCTTCTACACCTGAGATTCTCTCTTCTATCTCTTCTATTCTGTTGGTGATGCTTGCATCTATCACTCCTGATCTTTTTCCTAGGCTTTCCATCTCCAAGGTTGCCTCCCTTTTGATTTCTTTGTTGCTTCTATTTCCATTTTTAGATCCTGGACAGTTTTGCTCAATTCCTTCACCTGTTTGTGTTTTTGTGTAATTTAAGTGCTTCCTCTTTAAGAGCTTCTACCCGATTACTTGTGTTTTCCTGTATTTCCTTAAGTGAGTTATTTATATCCTCCTTAAGGTCCTCTATCATCTTCATGAGGTGGGAGTTTAGGTCAGAATCTTGCTTTTTAGCTGTGTTAGGGTATCCAGGGCTTGCTGTGGTGGGAGAACTGGGTTCTAATGGTGCCAAGTGGCATTAGTTTCTGTTATTTATGTTCTTGTGCTTGCCTTTTACCATCTGGTTATTTCAGGTCCTAACTGGCCTTGCTGTTTCTGACTGCATCCTGTCCCTTCTGTAAGCCTGTGAGTCTGGTTGTGATGGACCTCCTGGAAGTCAATCTATTTCTGGGTGTGGGAGGGTGTCTGACCGCTGGCTCTTCCCCTGAGTCAAGTTATTGAATTTCATTAATTTCTTATTTTCTGAATTTGGATTATTTTTTCCTATTTGTAGGCTATTTCTTCCACTTCACAAATTATCCTTCTTATCATGAAAGAATGCATCCTTGACTCATTTCAAGTAAAACCTGTGACATCCCATTGTCTCATCTAACCTTTTACATTATATGTCCTAACACGAATTTTTATTCTGTCCACTTAATGAACTATAAGAAAAAAAAAACAGATACAGAAGCAAATATGAGAAAAAACTAATATACCCTGCTCTGTTAGAGTGACTACTGACATAAAGTAAGGATCTCAATATGCAAAGCTTCCCCAAAGTCCCTCTGCTCTTTCCTACCACAGACCCTAGACAATTAGTTAGACCCAACCTCTCCTGGCCCCGTAGTAACTGGCATGCTTTATACCCTGGGTATATTCTATTATAGAACAAAATCTTGAAGTTAAGTGCGCAGACTTTGGAATCCACCTAGGTTTAAAACCTCTTCTCCTTTCTAGCTGCATGATCTTGAACAATAAACTAAGCCTCCTTGTGTCTCGAGGTCTCTAGCTATAAAATGGGGATGGATTATGTTGGATGGCTGTAGGGGCTTTTAAAAAGTGCTGATGTTTGATTCATTCAGTTAGTAACAGTGACTATTGGCCCATTTCCCTTCTGACTATACTGTGTACAATGGTGTTCTCAGTGCCTAAAGCAGTGTCTGGTGCCTGGCTAGTGAGATGCAGAAGGGGGCAGCCAACTGTAGAAAGTACACAGTGATTTTGTATATGTTTATGGAACTATACACACACATTAATGCCGTCTGAAACACTGGTGCTAAACATTTGCAGGAATAAGAATCACTAGGTATAAAATGCAATGAGCTGTATGTCTTGGGTCTGTAACAAAGTCATCATAATTCCTGAAAATTCCTCCAAGGAGCCCTGGTTTGAAATCATATTTTTTGTTTCCATTTAACAGACTTCATTTTCCTGGTCAAAAAAAAAAATCTTCTCTCAATACTTTGCATACAGATAGCTTAATTTCAAAGAGGAGGCAACTAAGAGGGACAGTAATATTTAATGGTGGAAGAAGGGAATGGAAGAGCTTCTTTCATTTTTAAGAGGCTTTCCGGTTCTGATTGGAGAGTGCTTCAAACTTTCAACAACATTGCCTCAAACTCTCTGGGGACTTCTCCCCTGATCATGCCGACCCTGGATGTCTTTGGGGTGTCTCCCGCCATATTTTATACAGCGTTTTTTCTTCTCCCTGGAGCCATACTTCCCTCACCCTCAAAACGGTTACATTTTTAAATGAAAAGTAGAAAAGTCATAGGAAAGGCAAATGGAGATTCGACAGAAATGTTAAGGGCCCAAGCTTCCCCTCCCCTTTGAATCTTGTTAATACCCATGTCATGACTTGTAGAGAGAAAGGTGTGGTGCCACTCTCCTCAATCAGTATTCCTTCGTTCACTTTCATTAGGGGCCATGTTTCCCTGACAAAGGATAACAAATGGACACTGTTGGTCCCTAATGTGCTCTTGACTACAGATTCTGCACCATTTCTCTGTGAGGCAATTGCAATTATTTGTCATTTTAATATGACTTGGCAGGGAGGTCTGAACAACACGGCTATTATTCATCAATATGTATATCTTGTACTTATATTAATATTAGAACATCTTTATTACTCTTCTCACATTGCATGAGCAAGATAAAATTACACCATGCAGAAAATGCATTAAATGCTCGTCGGCTGGACTCATAGCAAAATAAAGGTAATTTAAGAGCTTGTACCATTTATATGGTAAATGCTAACATTCATTATTATGAGCCAGGAAAAATTTCTACCTTTGCACTACTGGAAAAGATGCCAATATGTTTCCAGTATTAATTGGAAATAATCTAGCTAATAGTGAAATGCACACCTTCTAAAAAGTTTCTTTTCGTCCTTTTATTTCCTGAAATATTCACATGTCTATATTTAGTCATTATCAAACAAGTATAACTTAGGTTTTACAGTATAATTCTCACTTCTTTGGTTTTGCATCCTTTGGGGGTAGGTATTGAAACCTTTAAGGTTGAGGAACTAGATTTATAAATCAGTAGTAATAGTTTGTCAGCCAACCCTCTCCCCATAGATGTAAATATTATACCATAGTCACGACGAATCCAGTAAATTTCTATCCAATTCTGGGTACTTTAAATTGTTCTGAAGTTGTTTTTAATTCTTTTGTCTAGTACCAAGCTAGAATTATATAATAATCAAAGCATTGAAAATAAATATGCAGATAATAAATTGTTAAAAGATCGCTACCTTCTATGTAAATGGAAAGCAAGGGGAGATTATTACAATCTGATTCTCACCATTCAGGCAGCACACATCCTGCACTCAGGGCTAGAGGACATGCATAGAGCCAACTTTCATACTTCTCACATAAACAAGACCTGTAGCATCAGCTTCCCAAGTAAAAATAAACCTTTAACTTCTCAATAATTATTTACCTGGAAAGAAGCCAATATATTTTTAAAATAGCCAAGAGAACGTAATGAGTTGGTTTCAGTTCCTAAGACCTAGGAAAGTGGGGCTCCAGGTAACAGCCTCTCGTCCAGGACAGACAGCAAAGCCCCTGGTCATTCCTGTTTGTTGGTGGGTAGAAAGAAAATGAAGGAAAGAGCTGGAAACCTGGACACCTTGAGCCAGCAGTGACAGAACCACTAGTCAGGCCTCAGGAAGCAGATGCCCTAGCAGGACACTAGAGGAGTGTGAGAGCTTCATCAAGCTCTTAAAACAGCTTGCAAATGTGAGAAGGAAATGTAACCTCCCCTTCCTCTGGGAAAGCACTAAGGGCCTTTCCACATTCATCCTCCTCAAACAATCTCAATTACATAAAAGCAAACGCCATTTCCCCATACAGGACCACCCACAGGAAGCAATGAATATAGCAAAGACAACAGAGCGCAAAGAGCAGGACGAGCTGACATCATGGCTAGCCCGGCAGCCCTGTGCATAGAGCTGTGGGCTGCTATGTTATACCTCACCAGCTCTTTTCTTACCCACTCATAAGAAAACAACTGCAGTTACACATTGAGAAAGAACTTCACAGTTAAATGCGAAAAAAATGACATTTATTGTGGTTACTATTATTATTAAAATTTTTCTCACAAATTCAGGGGCTGGAAATGATTTGGAGAAAGAACTTGGAATGAAAATAACCTGGATGCAGCTCACCCCTCTCTTTCTTTCTCTCTCACACACATGGGAACACAGAGAGCTTGTCTTCACTGGATTCTTTCTTCTGTTTTTGTACAGAGTACTTGCCTCTCAGAGCTTATTTTTCCCAATCTAGAAACTTCTCCCTGGAAATCATAACTATGAGCTCTTACATATAAATTGCATAGTAAGATCCCTACTGAGAGCATTTAAAAATGAAGATAGGACTGAATATGGTTTTAATCAACCTGCTTTTGTCTTAGGTTAAAAACATGAGAAAAACAGCGGACTAGATAGTGTGTAAGGAGACTGAGAGACCATACCACTAGTCTTGATGTTGTCATGTGTTAAAACAATGAACACAAATGACTTGACTTTTCAATACCATTCTCTTACCTGTAACACGTAAAAGTAAAACATACGGCTCATGACAAGAACATTAATCTTCCCAGATTCTTTCTGTAGAAGTAATGGAAGTTCCAAGAAGAGAGAGAAACCTTGATGTCGATGCCAGGAACTAGGAAGGAACACCTTCTGAATTCAACAACAAAAACTGAGAACTGACTCATAGGTTTTAGAGCACATTGGTCCAGATTAGTGAGAGTTTCCCCAGAATAGAGCCCCTCCTCAGTAGGAGAAATCAGAACACTGTAAGGAAAAGGGAAACTCTAAGAGGACTTAAAGATCACTGGATTCAGACATGGTAGGTCCATCCAGCTATGATGGTAGCCCTGAGACACAGACCTTACAACCAGGAATTGTCTAGGTAGTTCAGAACCTCAGTGTATGCAAACAACAGGTGCAGAATTCATACCCACCAGGGAAGGAACATGCCAAGGGGCTTCTCACTTGCAGAGTGGCATTATGAATAACATTTGTGCTCAACATTTTAAAAGAATATATATATATGTGTGTGTGTGTGTGTGTGTGTGTGTGTGTGTGTGTGTGTGTGTGTGTATTTTATATATAATATGTATACATTTAAATATTACATACATATATATTATATAATACATTTTCAAAGTATATATATATTTGCTGGCTACAATTTTTAGAGAAATATGTGTCCACATATACTTATAAACACAGACAACAATGAAGATATACAAATAATATAGAGGATAGATAAAGTAGAAATAGATAAACTGATACTCAGCATTCAATAAGTCAGTTCCTTATAACAAAAGCCAAAATCTAGCTGCTTACGAAAGGAAAAGCACTTTTCAGAATGGTGTCTGAGAACTCACAGGGTGCAAGGAATCTCTGATGGACCTGGTAAAAATACACAGATGGGAGCAGGTCATGGCTAAAGGTCTCAGAAACCAATGCTGTCCTACCCAGAGCCTGCCCAAGAAATCCGGAGAAGCTACAGTATTGCTCTCCAACTCTGGGATGAGCATCCAAGGATTCAAACCCCAAGAGAGTCCTGACCTAAAGAAAGAACTTGTCTCCTCCTTGGTGCGTTCGGGGGACCCAGCAGGACACATGTGAATTTGTTGGGAGCAGCAGCAGGCAGCAGATCCCCATGGGAAGGTTGTCATGGTGAAACATTTCTCAAAGGAAAACCCAGATACTAAGTATGGAAAGAGCCCCTGAGAACCTGTGAAAAGATAAGCATCTGTAAAAGTTCCTAAGCACTACCAGACCATGGGGAAGTTAGAATATAGGGATGGAGATGGATAGCCACCTGGTTAACTTTTGTCAGTTTGACACAAGAGAGAGTTATTTAGAAAAGGAATCTCAGCTGAGAAAAAGACTCTACCAGATTGGCCTGTTGACAAGTCTATAGAACATTTTCTTGATTAATGATTGAGGTAAGAGGGCCCAGCCCACTGTGGGCGGTGCCATTCCCTGAGCAGGTAGTCTTGGCTCATATAGAAATAGGCTGAGCAAGCCTTATACGGTAGCTGGTAAGTGACACATGTGTGGAGGTCAGAAGACAACTTTCAGGAGTAACTTTTTCCTTCCATAGCTTATCAGGCTTCCAAGTGCTTTTACTAATGGAGCTATTTACTGGCCCACTAAATATATCTGTAGAGGGTGATCTTAAGGAGTTCCAATCTTCTCAGAGAGCAGATAAAACATGTTCTCTGCTTCAGTTGCTCCATTGAGGTTTCTGCCTTAAGTTCCTGCTCTGACCTCCCTCACTCATCAGCTGTGACTTGACATGTAAGCAAAACAAACCCTTTCCTTCTCAAGTTGCTTTTGATCATGGTACTTATCGTAGCAATAAAAAGCAAAGTAAGACAATGATATAACTGCATCTAGAGTCTAACTATAGGACATTAGCAGGTGTTTGCATATACTCACATACACCCAAGGGAAGATCGGGCATGATTACCTCTTGGTAATCATACAAGGCTGGAGCCTAGAAGAAAAGCTGGGTGTGGTGGTACACACCCTTAACCCAAGCACTCAGGAGGCAGGGGCAGGGGCAGGGGCAGGGGCAGGGGCAGGGGCAGGGGCAGGGGCAGGGGCAGGGGCAGGGGCAGGGGCAGGGGCAGGGGCAGGTGAATCTCTGTGAGTTCAATGTCTGGTCTATGTAGAGAATTCCAGGATAGTCAGAGCTACAGAGAGAGTTCCTGTCTCAAAAAGAAAGAAAGAAAGAAAGAAAGAAAGAAAGAAAGAAAGAAAGAAAGAAAGAAAGAAAGAAAGAAAGAAAGAAAGAAAGAAAGAAGGAAAGAAAGGAAAGAAAGAAAGAAGGAAAGAAAGAAAGAAATGAAGAAAGAAAGATCCGAAAGCAAGACAACAGGCCAAGCAAACTGCTGCATGTGTAATGAGGTCCTCAAGGTATTTTTAAATGAACTGTGCTTATATACTCAGCCAATATGTTGAAAGTCAACAAATTCTGTAGTATAGTATACAGAATAACCCATTTCAGTAAAATACCATACAAGAGGTAGATACAAAATATACATAAACACAAATGTAGGCATTTTACCATTTTACACTGGGATAAGAAAGGGTTTTGAAAGCCATGAAGAAAGAATAAATGTACTTTTTCTTTCTCCCTTTTGGACTCTGATTTTTTAAATAAGTATGTCTAATAGTTTTTGTAACTTTTGGTTCTTAAAAATGTTTACAGTTTTTTCAATAATTACTCTTTTAAGAAATTATCATAAAGAAATAAGTTGAGTTATGGGGAAAATATATATACAACTCTTGAGAGGTCCAATTGTTTGGGTTCAGACTCCATTTCAGAAAATCTGAAACTAAGTTTAAACTCAAGTAAACTAACAGGCTGGTACTGAGCTTCAGTTTCCAAGTTACCCCTCAACAAAACCTGAGCCTAGCTCCAGTGTCTAGGCTATGCCCAACCATACTTACATCTCCAGGTTATTCTCCCCCCAAAAATCCAGCATCTAACACCAGTTTCCAGGTTAATTCCAACAAATCTGCACCTCCAGGTTACAACCACCAATGAAGAGGAAACAGAAGTTAAGTTTATGGTTTGGGTCCCAACACCTGCCAACTATGCTAAAGGCCACAGTAGCACCGCCCCCCCCCCATTAGATGCTAGACTGAAAACACTCACCCCCTCCCTTGACACTTTTTATAAAACTTTGTCCTGATGAATGTTCGATGCTTTTTCTCCACCAGAACTGTCCTGTAGTTCGACAATGAGTTAGGCACAAGCTAGCTCATGACGATGTCCTCCGTGTGACGCATCAGGTTTGGCTCCTGCCTGGTCTTTTGGAGTCCACGAGCGTTTTGGCAACTTTTCTGCACAATGATATCAGTGATGTTTGCTCCATTATTGCTGATAAAATACAGGATTTGGTTCATTTAAATGTAAATTGTCTATAAAATTTGTCAGGTAAAATTGTCCCAAAAGATGGTAGCTATGAAAACATTTCAAATGGCTTCTTAAAGGTATTCTTTCAAATCTGAGGATGTAAAATTACTTTTTAAAGAAAAAAATATACTGCCACATAGATGTATACATGTGTAAGCAAGAAGCTGCAGCATGTTTACTCAGTGACAAGATTATGGGTGATTTTAATTTTGTTCTTTATACAATCTCATATTACCCAGATTTTCTACAAGGAATGTATTACTTTGTCAAAAAAAAAAAAGTCACTTAAAGGCCTACTGAAATATTAACTAGATTATTTTTTAATGTGTAGAACTTAAAACTTTTATCTTTACTACTCAATACTGAATAAAATTATGATTTTATTCTTGAATTTATTTGAAGGCTTAAATCTCTAATAAAGAAACTTTCATCCCTTTTGCTGTAACTTCATACATTGACATTTAATATTTTAAAGATGATCTGTATAAAAAAATCTAAGAAATCGTGGAACCTCTGGAAAATACAACAAGAATAGTTATTTTTAAGCAAACAATAATAGCATGGTCCAGATTTAAAACAAATTAGGCCAGTCACAGAGTCTTGTTCCTGTGTCAAGTCAAAAATACAGATGGATTCAAACAGTTATAAAGTGTATGCCAGTCTGTTAGTTTTAAATGTGAAAGACATATTGGATTGAAATTCAAGTCTTAGATCCTGTTTTCTTTGTTTAGTGGCATTTTACATGGTACAGGATCAAAAGAAAAAATAAATACAAGATCAAAATGTAAGGCTTGTGTATTTCATGGAAGAACATCAAAAATCATAAAAATGTATCTAGCAAAATTGAGAAAGGTTTTAGAACTCATACAACTGAATAGAAACTCAAAAGAGCCCAACACAAATTTTCACTGCACACCCACTGAGTAAGAGTTCACCATGGGTTCTCACTGTGTGTCCAACTGAGTAAGATCCCACCATGGGTTCTCACTGTGTATCCAACTGAGTAAGAGCCTGCCATGGGTTCTCACTGTACGTCCAACTGAGTGGCTAAAATAACAATTTTTAAGATAATAAGAAGCCTCCATACTAGTTTTCATAATGTCTCTACCAGTTTACACTTCCATGAAATAATAAAATCTGTTACTTTATATTGCTTTTCCCCAGGGGAACAGAGGGTACTGAAAATTTAATACGTGTTGAACAGAACAACATATAAAAGGGTCAGAACTCTAACATACTACTGATGGGGTCTCAGAGTGGTGCATTCACCTTGACAAACAGCCCAGGATTTTATTGAAACACTTTTCATAAAGGTATCTCAGTAATTTGACTTCTGGGAATAAGCCCAAGAAAAATAAAAATTGTACACACTAAAGCTGCTTATGAATGCTCAGAGCAGTGAAATCCCTTAAACCCAAAATGTCCATCAGCTGATGAATGGATGAATCAAATGTGGTATATCCAGACAATGCAATAATCATAAGCAACTGAAAGGAAACAAAATATTGATACGTGCTATAACCTGGACGATATAACTTGGATGCTATTACCTGGATGCTATAACCTGGATGTATGCACACAATTGCTCTGGTTGCATCAGGTGGCTGGTGTCTCTAATCCTAACACTCAGAAGGCAAAGGCAGAAAAGTCACCTGTCAAGTCAAGACTAGTACATGTTTAAAATGCTAAAAATCAAATTAATAAAAAGCAAAAAGTTTCATGCTAAGTGAAAGAAGCTGGTCAAAGGGCACATGTATTATATGATTACATGCTTAAGACACATCTAAATAGGTGAGTCTACAGCCACAAAACAGGGTAGTAATTTCCTGGAGTTGTCTAGATAGAAATAGCATTTCAATTCAGTTAGAAGGAGAGGTTTTAGTACATAGTGCTGATAAAATCTTCATCTGACCCTCTTACACAGCAGGAATCCCATATATCTGTATTAAAATGCAAGTTAATTAAATATCTAAAGACAAAAATATGAAGTCAATGTGTAGAAGAAAGTGATGGTACATTTTTATAGAGAAAAAACATCTTTGCACAAAGAAGAGACAGAACCTAAAATCCATAGAGAAAAAATATTAAAACTATATGTTGTATAAAATTTCAAATGACAAATAGAGCATCAGCTCCATTCAAAGACAACTCAGATGACAAAGAGAAGCAACTTTCATATAAAATTAGCTGTCAATCAAGAGAGCACAACAAGCACTCAGCCTGATCTGGTAGTGAACTGCTGTAAGTCCAGATAATGTGGGGCTGAAGCAAGAGGATCACAGACCTGCCGGTGCTACAGCGTGAGCTCAAGGTAAACCTAGAAAATTTGGTAAGACTCAAAACAAACAAACAACAAAAATGCCCAAGTACTCAGACTGCTCTCCCGCCAGGTGAAAGCTTCTGAGTTCACCCTCTAGAACTGAAAAATTAGAATGACAACCTAGTAGAAAATTAAAGAAGAAAAAGAGACATTCATAGAAAAGGAAATACAAAAGGAAATATAAAAGTAACAGATATAAACTTATAAACTTGGGGAGGGCAGATGGAAGCTGACAGATTTAATCAGAATAATAAGCTTCAAATCTCAAAGATGAAGCAGTGATTTAAAGCATCCATTTACTTCTCCATGGTCTGTTCCAGCCCTGAAAATCCAAAGATTATATCAAGCTTATTCCCAATATCGATGCTGTGTCTTTGAGATGAGACAAACAATAGACATGAATCTTCAACATCACAATAATATTAAAAGCTCATTCTATATTGGCTGCAACAGCAAATAAGTCAATTGCATGGATCAGTTCTGGGATTTAAAATCTGCTAGCAACGTGTTCAAACACAATTGGAACCTTTTAAAGTTCTATTTTTTAATTATGTGTGTGTGTGTGTGTGTGTGTGTGTGTGTGTGTCTGTGTGTCTGTGTGTCTGTGTGTCTTTGTGGCTTTAGAGAGTGGGGGTGGGGGGGGAGATGTGAACAAGGTGCAGTGCCTGCAGAGGCCAGAGAGGGCAGATCAGACCCCTAGAGTTGAACATAGAGGAGGTTGTGAGCTACCAAGAGTGGGTTGGGGTATCACATGACACATATGTATACTTCAGAGGACTATGTATGAGAACACTTCTCTCCTTCACTATGTGGGTACTGGGGATTGAAGTCATGTTGTCAGCTTGGTGGCAAGTACCCTTACCCATCTGAGCCATCTCATTGGCCTTAATAAAAATATTCCCTAACATTCTTAAGGCATCTGGAATTGAATGGAAATGTCTGTTTTGAATTCAGACCTATGTTGGGAATGAGGTCAATAATTTCTAGTGATAGAAGAGGTCATTACTTGAATGTCTTAAAGGCAAGTTCAGATGAAAAGTGGGCTCTTGATATGGACTTTTCAGATAGAATCAGTATCATTTGAGAGAAACTTAAAACATCACATGAGTGCAGTCTAGATTCCTATTAAACAATGCTGAGGGTGTATCTTCATGGTTCAATATGGAATTGTCAAAAAAAAAAAAAACCCTCAAGAAGCTCTGTTAAAATAATCAATGTAGGAGCATAATACAAATTAAATTAGGATAACACAATATCTGACAAATGCATCACATTTAGCATTAAAACCTTACGTTTTCTTAACATTAATTTTTTTATATACATCTAAAATATTGATGAGGAAGGTTAATGAGATAGTTCATTGGATCCCTGATACCGTGTTTGCCTAGCATATACAATGAAGTGGGCTTGGTTTCCAGCATCAAAAGTGAATTAATTAATTGATCAGGATACAAAGGAGATGGCCTCAGAGGACCCCCACCGGAAGTGTTCACATATGCACCCTTGCACACACGGGCGCCTCCGCACAGAGCATTCCATGCAGTGCTAGCTAGTCACAGGTCCTAACTGAAGCTCTTCAGGGTCCTTTTGTGTTCCTAAGAGAACACTCAGGGTTCCTAACACAGATCACCTGCCAAACATGCTCTGGGATCTACAGAGAATTCAGCTACAGTTCAAGCACCTTGCAGAACCAGACGCATTTCTTCAATTCCTCTGAAGAGATAAAATTATGATGCCAACTCAGACCAAGAAAATAATTTCTCACTTGTACAAAGGAAAGGCTGGGCCAGTACATTCAACTGAGTGATGTTAGGAAAAACGTCAACTAAATATGCTTAATAATAGAAATCTGTACTGTGGAAGAAAAATCAGGAATCAATTTGAGCAGTTTAGAATTTTAATCATGAGGAGGATGGACGGGTGGGTAACAAACTTGCCGAATTTGCATCCACAGCACTCATGGGAAAGCCAGGTGGGCATAGCTGCCAAGCTGTATTCCAAAGCTCAGGAGGTAAAGACGGGGGCTTCCTGTACTGAGCACCCTCTGCTTTCAGTTGAGGAGTCCTGTCTCAATATGTAAGACAGGGAGAAAAGTAATCAAGGAAGATATTGACCTCTGGCCCCTCCACATATACGCCCTAACACAAGGGCATTCATACACAAGTGTGCACACCACACACATAAACATGCAAACAAATTTTGCAGTCAGATATTTGTCTTTGAATCACATGGGAACAACGTCTTGAGGACATTCACTGTTAAAATATAATAAAAGAACAGGGTGTGGTTCGCAGGGATGGTGCTTCACAGCTGCTCCTTTAGAAAGAGCAACGAAGAAGCTTTCCATTTTCGTCTTATTTATTTTATTCAACTTTTTTAAAAGTTCAATGCCATAAAAGAAATTTACCACCTGAGTGTCCTTTGCTCCTTTTTAATGAAATGCAATATAAATCTTATTTTAGCTGTACAGAAATTGTTCTATATCCTGTGGAAGATCGTTAAATCCTAATTAACTTTTAGGTTATTTCTTAAAGCACAGAGTAAAGAAAGAGCATTTTGTTTATTTAAACATGCATTGAGCTTCCTACACTTTCAAAATCAAGTATATATACAATGAAATATACACATATCATTTATTTATGAAAAACTAATCTATAAAAATGAAGTTGATATATATGAAAGAACAGTAAATAAATTTACTCTATTTACAGTAAAAATGATGACGTTAGTTCCCTTAGAACACAATTAATTTTCTTTTCAATCATCAGAAGACACCGCCTGTAAAAAATGGAAAAATATCACAACACAAAAACACAATTCACAGAAATAGGTAACTGCCCCAAGACAGGCACTGTAGATTAACATCGTGTATAATTTTAAAACATTATTTGTGTGGCTAGAGAAACTTTTTTCTTTTAAATTAACAAGGATAGCCCATACTGCACCCATCTTTCTTGCCTTCTGAGTCCTCTGGGGCACTCTCAGCTTCCCTGAGCACCTTGCTGTCCCTGCTGGACCCCCATTCTTCCACCACCTCTCAGCCCACCATTATCAGACCTGATGATCCAGAACCATACAGCCCAAGGACACCTATCAGAGGCCTATCCCATCAGGATCACCAAGGTCAGGCCCCCTCCCAAGGCCTACTACAACAGGAACATGAAGGGACTAAAGCCATCCAGATGGCTAAAGGCCCTCAAAAGAACACAATAAACAAAAATTAGGGCAATATGACACCTTCAGAGTACAGCTACCCTATTATAGCAAGCCCTGGGTATCCTAACAAAACCAAAGCACAAGAAAATGATCTTAAATCCAATCTAATAAAGATGATAGAGGCTATTAAGGAAGAAATGAATAAATTCCCTAAGGAAATACAGGAAAATACAATTAAACAGGTGAAGGAAATAAATGACACTGTTCAAGACCTGAAAATGGAAATAGAAGCAATAAAGAAAACACAAACTGAGGGAACCCTAGAGATGGAAAACCTAGGGAAGAGAACAGGAACAACAGATGCAAGCATCACCAATAGAATACAAGAGATGGAAGAAAGAATCTCAGGCATAGATGATACAATAGAAGAAATTGATACCTAAGTCAAAGAAATTGTTAAGTCTAAAAATTTCCTGACACAAGACATCCAGGAAATCTGAGCTACCATGAAAGGACCTAAACTAAGAATAATAGAAACTGAAGAAGGTTAAGACTCCTGGATCCAAGGGCCAGAAAATATTTTCAACAAAATCATAGAAGAAAACTTTCCCAACCTAAAGAAAGAGATGCCTATAAACATAGAAGAAATTTATAGAGCACCAATTAGACTTGACCAAAAAAGAAAATTATCCCAAAACATAATAATCAAAACCCAAAATCTACAGAACAAAGAAAGAATATTAGAAGCAGCAAGGGAAAAAGGCCAGGTAACATACAAAGACAGACCATTCAGAATTATACCTGACTTCTCAACAGAGGCTCTAAAAGCTACAAGGGCCTGGACAGAAATCTTGCAACCTGTAATAAACCACAGAGGCCAACCTAGACTAGTATACCCAGCAAAACTCTCAATCAACATAGATAGAAAAAACAAGATATTTCAAGACAGATCCAAATTTAAACAGTATCTATCTACAAATCTAGCCCTACAGGAAATACTAGAAGGAAAACTCCAACCCAAGAAGGATAACTACATCCAAAAAAACACAGGAAATAAGTAATTCCATACCAGCAAAAACAAGTGAAACACACACACACACACACACACACACAAACACACACACACACACACACACACACACACACACGCACACACAAAACACTGCCAACATCAAAATAACAGGAATTAACAATTACTGGTCATTAATATCGCTCAACATCAATGGACTCAATTCCACAATAAAAAGACACAGGCTAACAGAATAAATGAAAAAACAGGATCCTTCTTTCTGCTGCATACAAGAGACAAACTTCAGCAATATAGACATTGCATCAAAGTAAAGAACTGGAAAAAAATTCTCCAAGCAAATTGACCCAAAAAACAAGCTGGAGTACACATTCTAATATGTAACAAAATAGACTTTCAACCAAAATTAATCAAGAGACAGGGAAGGACACTTGATATTCATCAAAGGGAAAAGCTACCAAGATGATATCTTGATTCGGAACATCTATGTCCAAACACAAGGGCACCCACATTTGTAAAAGAAACATTGCTAAGGTGTAAATTGCACATTGAGCCCCACACAATAATAGTGGGAGAGTTCATCACTCCATTTTTATCAAGTGATAGGTCATGCAGACCAAAACTAAACAGAGAAATAATGAAACTAACAGACATTATGAATCAAACTGATCTAATAGATATCTATAGAATATTTCACCTAAACACAAAAAAATATACCTTCCTCCTAGCACCTCATTGATCTTTCTCCAAAATTGACCACAGAGTAGGTCACAAAGCAAGCCTCAACAGATACAAAAAAAAAAATTGAAATAATGCCTTGTATCTTATCAGGCTACTATAGATTAAAGCTGAACTTCAACAACAGAAACACCAGAAGCCTACACACTTATGGAAACTGAACAACATTTTACTCGATGATTTCTAAGTCAGGAGAGAAACTAAAGACATCCTAGAATTCAGTGACAGTGAAGGCACAACATACCCAAATGTATAAGACACAATGAAAACAGTGCTAAGAGGAAAGTTCATAACACTAAGTGTTTCCATAAAGAAATTAGAACGTTCTCATACAAGCAATTTAAAAGTACATTTGAAAGCTTTAGAAAATAAAAGGAGAAGAAGAAGCAAAGATACCAAAAGGATTAGGAGGCAGGAAATAATCAAAATCAGGGTTGAAATAATCAAATAGAAACAAAGGAAACAATACAAAGAATCAACAAAACCCAAGAGCTTGCGTGTTCTTTTAGAAAATCAACAAGATAGACAAACCCTTAGCCAAACTAACCAAAAAACAGAAAGACAGTATCCAAAAAATCAGAAGTAGAAATGAAAAGAGAAATATAACATAGACACTGAGGAAATTCAAAGAATCATTAGGCCTTACTTCAAAAGCCTGTACTCCACAAAATTGAAAAATCTTAATGAAGTGGATGATTTTCTAGATAGATACTATTTACCAAAGTTAAATCAAGAACAGGTAAACTATTATAATTCCTAATTATAATTCCCTATTATTCCTAAGGAAATAGGAGCAGTCATTAAAAGTTTCCTAACCAAGAAAAAAAAAAAGTCCAGGGCCAGATGGTTTTAGTGCAGTATTCTAACCGTCTTTCAAAGAAGAGCTCACACCAATACTCCTCAAACTGGAACAGAAAGAACACTGCCAAACTCATTCTATGAGAGCCACAGTTACCCTGACACATAAACCACACAAAGACTCAACAAAGGAAGAGAATTTCAGACCAATTTCTCTTATAAACATTGGTGCAAAAATGCTCAATAAAATACTCGCAAACTGAATCCAGGAACACATCCAAGATATCATCTACCATGATCAAGTAGGTAGGCTTCATCACAAGGATGTAGGGATGGTTCAACATATGAAAAGCCATCAATGTAATCCACCATATAAACAAACTAAAAGAAAAAACATTATCATCTCACTAGATGCTGAAAAGGCCTTTGACAAAATCCAACATGCCTACATCTTAAAATTATTAGAGAGATCAGGGATACAAGGTACATACCTAAACATAATAAAAGCAATATACAGCAAGTCAATAACCAATATCAAATTAAATGGAAAGAAACTTAAAGCAATTTCAAAAGTGGGCACAACAAAGAGCTGTCCACTCTCCACCTATCTCTGCAACGTATTGTTTGAAGTTCCAGCTAGATCAATAAGACAACTAACGGAGATCAAGGGGATACAAATTGGAAAGGAAGAAATCAAAGGACTGATAGTCACTAATGATATTATAGTATATATAAGTGACCCAAAAATTCTACCAGAGAACCCCTACAGCTAGCTGATAAGCGCCTTCAGCAAAGTGACTGGATACAAAATTAACTCAAAGAAATCAGTAGTCCTTCTTCATACAAACAATAAATGGGCCAAGAAAGAAATTAGGGAAACAACACCCTTTATAATAGTCACAAATAAAATAAAATACTTTGATGTAACTCTAACCAAGCAAGGGAAAGCCCAAGAATTTCAAGTCACTGAAAAAAGAAATTAAGGAAGATATCAGAAGATAGAAAGAGTTTTCATGCTCATAAATAAGTAGTATGAACACAATGAAAATGTCAATCTTACCAAAAACAATATACAGACTCAATGCAATTCCTATCAAAATTCTAACACATTTTTTAAAGACCTTGACAAAGCAATTCTCAACGTCATATGGAAAACAGAAGACCCAAGATAACTAAAACAATCCTAAACAATAAAAGAACTCCTGAAAGTATCACCATCTCTAATCTCAAGCTAATCAATAGTTAGAAAAACTGCATGGTATTGGTATAGGAACAGCACTCAGTGGATCCTGAAATAAACCCACATACCTATAGACACTTGACTTTTGACAAAGAAGCTAATAGCATACAATGGAAACAAGAAAGAATCTTCAACAAATGATGCTGGTCTCACTGGATGTCTGTGTGTAGGAGAATGCAAATATATCCATATCTATGACACTGCACAAAATTCAAGTCCCAGTGGATCAAAGACCTCAGCATGCATTAAAGACCGGATACATTAAATCTTATAGAAGAAAAAGTGAGAAATAGTCTTGAATTTGTTGGTATAGGAGAACTTCCTGAACAGAACAACAATGGCTCAGACTCTAATATCAACCATTGATAAATGGGACCTCATGAAACTGAGAAGCTTCTGTAAGGCAAAGGACACTATCAATAGAACAAAACAGCAGTCTACAGATTGGGAAAGGATCTTCACCAACCTTACATCTGACAGAGGGCTAATATTCAAAATTGTAAAGAACTCAAAAAGTTAGACACTGATAACCCAATTAAAAATGGAGTGGAGAGCTAAGCAGAGAATTCTCAACAGAGAAATCTCGAATGGCAGAGGAGCACCTAAAGAAATGTTCAAAGTCCGTAGTCATCAAGGAAATGCAAATCAAAATGACTCTGTGATTACATCTTACACCTATCAGAATGGCTAAAATAAAAAAGTCAAGTGGCAGCACATGCTGGCCATGATGTGGAGCAGAAAGAACACTCTTCCATTGCTGGTGGGAGTGCAAACCTGTACAATCACTTTGGAAATCAATTTGGTGGTTTCTCAGAAAACTGGGAATAGTTCTTCCTCAAGACCCAGCTATACTATTCATGGGCATATACCCAAAAGATACCCCACTATCACAGGAACACTTGCTCAACTGTGTTCATAGCAACTTTCTTTGAAATAGCCAGAAACTGGAAATAACCTAGATGTCCCTCAACTAAAGAATGGACAAAGAAAATGTGGTACATCTACACTATTCAGGTATTAAAAACAAAGTCATGAGCTCATAAGCAAATGTTTGGGACTTGAGAATATCATCCTGAGTGAGCTAATCAAGTTCCAAAAGGACATGCATAGTATGTACTCACTTAAAAGTGGATATTAGCCATAAAATACAGGATACCCATGCTATACTCTACAGACCCAAAGAAGCCAAACAAGAAGTCACAAGCGAGGATGCTTGAATTTCACTTTCTAGGGGAATAAAATAGTCCTAGGAGGCAAATGAAGGGAGGGAACTGGGTGGGAGAGGGGTGAGGAGAGAAATGGGGCAGGTGGTTTCAGGATCAGGTATGGGGAGAGACAGGACAGACGGCCAGATGGCCATGAGAATGAATGGAAATCTGAAGATCTATATAGGGGTGGGGAGAGCATCTTGATGACATGCCAGAGACCTGGAATAGGGGAGGCTCCCAAAAATCAATGGAGGTGACCTTAGCTGAGACTCACAGAAGTGTGTATGTGGAACCTGGAGAGGCCACCTCCTGTATCCAGGCAGGAACCCCAGTGGAGCAATCGGGACACCAACCCACTCATAAAACTTTCAACCCAAAATTTATTCTGTCTACAAGAAGTGCATGGGGGTGGAGCAGAGACTGTGAGAATGGCCAAGCAATAACCAACCCAATTAGAGACCTATCCCATAGACAAGCACCAATCCCTGACACTATTAATGATACTTTGTTATACTTGCAGACAGGAGCCTTGTCTGGCTGTCCTCTGAAAGTCCCAGGAGCTGACTCAGAGAGTTGCAGGATACATGCACCCAGCCTAACATTAGATGGAGCCTGGGGACTCTTATGAAAGAGCTGGGGGAAGTACTGAGGGCCCCAAAGAGGATAGGAACTCCACAGAAAGACCAACAGAGTCTGAACCCTTGGGAGCTCTCAGAGACTGAACCACCAACCAAATAAAATACACAGGTTGGACCTAACCCCTCCCCATACTGCAAATATGTAGCAGATGTGCAGCTCAGTCTTCAGGTGGGTCACAAGCAACTGGTGCAGGGGCTGTCCCTAAAGCTGTTGCTTTTCTATGGAACACGTTGTTCTAGCCAGGCTGCCTCATCTGGCCTCAGCAGGAATGGATGTGCCTATCCCTGAAGAGACTTAATGTGCCAGGGTAGAGGGATAACCAAGGGGGGCCTCCATCTTTTCAGAGGAGAAAGGGAGAGAGGGTGAGGTGAGGGACTGTGGGAGGGGGGAACGGGCGAAGGGGGCAGCAATCAGGGTGTAAAGTGAATAAATAAATGTTTTTAAAAGAGATAAGAAAAATTAAAATAATTAATTAATTAATTAGCAAGGACAAAATTATAATACTAATTGCTGGCAAGAAAGTGTGGAATTCAAGACTTCCATGATCAATGGGTTGTTTGATCTTATCTTATTGGCTCATCAAGCTGTTACCTACTTGGGAGGTTCCAGTGTAGAATGTTCAGATCAAGGCAGTCATGTTTGCCTACACACTGGTCACATATTTGTATTAAAACACTGAGATGCTTCTTGCTACCTTTCACAGAATAACACCATTGTCTTTATCTATAATCACCTTATTGTGGAGAACGTTTTGCTCCTAAGTATACATTCTGGTGTCCATTAACCAAACACTCTCTTTTCTTCCCCTCTACCCTTCTCAGCATCTCAGCATCCCTCCATGGCCTCTGCACCAGCTCCTGACTCCAGGGGTAGTCCTGTTTGTGTCCCTGCCTGTCCTTCCTCCAATGATGGTCTATGATCTGGAAGTGTGAGCCAAATCAACCCTTTCCTCCCCAACTTGCTTTTTGGTCATGGTGTTTCATAGCAGCAATAAAAACCCCAAGTAAGGCCGGAAGGATTCCTGGGCAGACGCGTGAATAGACTGAGGAAAAGATGGAAAGATTAGTAGATGGTGGGTGAACAGATGAATAAGTAATTGGATGGGAGATGTACTGGCTGGTCTTGTGTGTCAACTTGACACAAGCTGGAGTTATCGCAGGGAAAGCAGTTTCAATTGAGAAAATGCCTCTATGAGATCCAGCGGTAGGGCCTTTTCTCAATTAGTGATCAAGGGGGGAGGGCCCCCTGTGGGTGGTACCATCCCTGGGCTGGTAGTCTTGAGTCTATAAGAAAGCAAGTTAAGCAAGCCAGGAGAAGCAAGCAAGCCAGTAAGTTACATCCCTCCATGGCCTCTGCATCAGCTCCTGCTTCCTGACCTGCTGGAGTTCCAGGCCTGACTTCCCTTTCCTGATGAACAGCAGCATGGAAGTGTAAGCTCAATAAACCCTTTCTTCCCCAACTTGCATTTTGGTCATGATGTTTGTGCAGGAATAGAAACCCTGACTAAGACAAATTGGTACCAGCGTAGTGGGGCATTCATGTGTCAACCTGACCATGTTTTAGGGAGGACTGTGGAAGGACTTTGGAACTTTGGGCTAGAAGATCCATTCGGTGTTAAGAGTTTTGTGGGATGTTGTGTAGGAGCTTGGAAGATAATGTTGAGAACAGTGCAGAAGATGGAGGCCTGGCTTGTGAAATTTCAGAGGGAAGATTAAAGACTTTTATCAGGGCCATTGCTAGTTTGATTTAAGATTCTGTGGTTTTGGTTAGCTGGGGCTGAAGAAATCAGCTGTGATGAACAAGATACCAGAACTACTAAAGCAAAACCACTGCATTGCTGGGACTATTGATGCTGGTTAGCTGGAACTAAGATATTAGCGGTGATTAAGAAGAGACCAGCAACATTGGGGTGAAATCTGAGAAGTGTTTTCTGAGAGCACAGAGGCTATGTTCCAGAGATAGCCAAGGTTGTACCTTGTTCTGTGGCTGGACTTGGTAATGTGTAAGAGTCACCCAGGTGGTACTGATCTTGAAGGCATGAAGGAGTCATGAAGAGCAGCTGAGGCCTGGGCACCATGAGAGGCCGTGGAAGGCCATTGGTGAAGGTGCAGCCTCAGTTGCAATTAACCCCCCAGGACTGAAGGGATCATACAAAGGAGGTGAGGCTTGGCACCATGAAGAGAGCCTATGAGAGGCTGTTGGTAAGCCTAGTTGCAGCACAAGACAGCAGTGTTTTGGAGATACCAGTACCATGAGATGACCACCAAGAAGAGCAGCAGCAGGGGACTACAGGCATCTGGAGCCTAGAAGACAAGGTGTGTGCTACAAAGGACAGAGGGGGAGAAGTGACACAAGCCCTTGGAGGAATCCAGAAGACCGTAAGTTTATCCCAGACATTGGACGGCTGGAGTTTGATTTTGCTTTTGATTGTGACTGTGCCCTGATATATTTTCCCTCCTGAAGGAAGAAGGTATTTTAGTGGAGCAAACAGTTAAGAGACTTTGAATTTTTAAAAGACTTTGAATTTTAAGAGATCGGATGTTTAAAAGGGACTGAAATGTTAATATGTAAGAATTTGCAAGCTGTACTACGAGCAGTAGTGATAAAAACTGCACGGTATTGGTACAGTGACAGGCAGGTAGATCAATGGAATAGAATTGAGGACCCAGAAATGAACCCATATACATATGGTCACTTGATTTTCGACAAAGGAGCTAAAACCACTCAGGGGAAAAAAGCATTTTCAACAAATGGTGCTGGTTCAACTGGCGGTCTACATGGAGAAGAATGAGAATTGATCCATTCCTATCTCCCTGTACAAAGCTCAAGTCCAAGTGGATCAAGGACCTCCACATAAAACCAGTTACACTGAATCTAATAGAAGAGAAAGTGGGGAAAACTCTCGATCACCTGGGTACAGGGGAAAAGTTCCTGAACAGAACACCAGGGGCTTATGCTCTAAG
>CM052714.1:54769660-54850621 GCA_028551405.1 Uromys caudimaculatus | reverse complement strand
GGGGGAGGGGACACGGGGTTTCTAAAGAAAAGGGGAATCATCGGAAATGTAAATAAAATATCAAGAAAAAAAAAAAAGGAAAAAAAAAAAAGAATAAATAAAAAAAAAAAAAAAGAAAGGATAAGGAGGTGTGGTTTTATTGGAGTGGGTGTGTCCTTGTTGGAAGAGATTTCTCTGTAGATAGTAGGCTTTGAGGTTTTAACAGCCCACACAAATATAGTCTCTCTCTCTCTCTCTCTCTCTCTCTCTCTCTCTCTCTCTCTCTCTCTCTCTTTCTGTCTCCTTCCTTCAGATCAGGATATAAGGCTCTTAGCTACTTCTCCAGCACCATGCCTGCCTGCATGCCACCCCACTTCCTGCCATGATGATAGTAGATTAACCCTCTTAAACTGTAAGCATGCTCACAATTAAATCTTTTCTTTTTATTCTTTCTTTCTTTTTTTGTAGAGTTGTCTTGGTCTTGTCTCTTCCCAGCAATAAAACAGTACCTAAGACAGTGATAGAGCACTTGCCTTACACTCTCAAGACCCTAGGTTCAGTTCCTGATCCTGCAAATAAAAAACATAGAGCTCTACTGTACTCTTATAGTACCTGGACTTACAGACATTTAAAATTAAGTACGTGGGATATATTTATTTAAACAGGGCAGTACTTGGGCAATATTTTCCTCTTCTTTTCACTTGTGTCATAACGGAATCAACTCATTATTCTTAACAATGAATAGCATTGGTAGCATCCTTTTATAATTTTGTCTTAATTTCATGTGTGAAACATCTTTTATATGACACATCTTTTGTAACCACACGTTTTTTTCTTGCAGAAGATCCATAATCATTTTGCAAGAGAAGTTTCTTAACCCGCATAATATTTCTTAACAACCCAGGGAGATATTTTAAGGGGCTTAAATATCTTTTGATGTTCCCTCCAATTTTTATACTTAAATCCCTAAATTTCTATTTAGTACAGAGCACATTCTTTCTTACAAGGATTTTCTTTTTTAGAATGAACAAAAATTCACTATCAATACATTAAGGCAATATTAATGCCAATGATTCAAAAGAAAACATTGAATTCAAAAACAACTTAGTCCCATGTCACAGTCTGACCCTTTGATTTATTGAGCAGCCACAATGAACTGACACAACATTCTATGATCATGAATATGAAAAAGACAAGACTCTGTTGTCAGTGTGTTTAAAATTAGTTATCAGGTATACCAAACGAAGATGCAAATGTCCAGTTAAATATAAAGTATAACAAATGTTCATATAAGCAGGCCTCAATTATTTCAAGGTATATTACTGTACTAAAAAAAGAACTGTTTGGAATGCCGTGTTTCAATTGGAAGTTCCAGATGAAGTATCTAATAGAATATTGAAATCCATTTATTTTTCTAATGGATATAAGACAACAGTAGCATTGAGCAATAAACTTAAGCATGCTGTATAGAAGGGCAGAAGACCAGAGAGTCACAAACAAACAAGGATGATATCATTCAGGTAGATGGTAGTCACACCTGTTCTCTGGAATAGAAAGTACAGGTAAAGGGAGAGACTAGCAAAAGTCCCATATAACCTGCAATAAAATGCATTGTGCTGGAAAAGTACACACAAGAGGAAGTTTATAACCAAGCATAGCATAGACTATTTATTAATCCTCAAGTTAATTTGTGAAACAAAAACATACAACATTACACTTCCTGTGTACTAATTAGAAGTCCAAGGGTATGATGATAACTGTGTTAGATGCGATGTTATTTCTGGTGGAAGAGATATTTATAGTAAGAGTCACTTCTCCCTCTACTGGTGATAAGAAGGAAATGCCTCCAGTAAGAGGAAAGACAGGTGGTAAAGATTTAACATTCCATTTTTAAACATTTGTTATTATTCAAATTTCTCTTGAAATACAGTATTTTAATCTGCAAAAGTGCTCATTTTTATAGACACCACAACCCATAAATTAATTAGTGAAAGAAAATATACGATAAATTGGGGGATACATTTAAAGTTGTTACATGTTACCTGTCAAGTTATCTAAACGAAGCTCATTAGAATTCTGAATTTTCTCGCCAAGGCTGTATATCCCCTCTGCCTAATCCAACTGAAATTCCCCATGGAGAAAATGCAAAATCTGTTATTGAGTACATTTTCTAGCTGCCTAGAATAGAGCTATGTACACATAAATAAGATTCATCCTGTGGGCTTGAAAAAAAAAATGTTTCTAATCTCAAACCTGGAAAAGATAAGCATCATAAGAAAGGCTTAGTGATCTTCACTTAGAGCAGTTACCTCAGAGTGGCTGTTATCAAGCCCATTTGGGGAGCACTTTTCCAGTGCAAGCACTCCTTAATAAATTAAAGCTTCCCTGCTGCCAACTTGTTGCTGAGATTTGATTGACTCCAAGTATTCTCGATTCATTAGCACCACCTGTTTGACAAATGGAAATTGTTCCCCATTGTCTATCAGAGCAACTCTAAAACCTCTGTTAGATTTTATTCTCTTCACCCGCTGGGCTTTCTCTCAGCTCACATCCCTACTCTTAGTTCACATCCCTATACAGGGTCCTGATTTCAGAAATGTGTCTCTCTCTGGCTCCTTCTCCTTGCATAAAAAAAAAAAAATCAATTTCATCTTTTCTAAAACCTGTCTCAAGTTTCAGCACCTACCATATTAACTTCTCTGGCTGGCCATGATCTTTCTTGCTATGTCCTATGTGTTCTTTGTAGTTTGGGATTGCTCCTATAAGCTCTATAGTACTGGCTTGAGTCTTCTTAATGTATAGACTGATCATGTGTGCACATAACTGGAGGGCTTACCATTGGCCACCCTTCTAAGCATACTAGTTCACTGTTACTCCAACAGGTATGAACAAGACAGATTGAAAAGTAGAAAGAAGACCACAGAAGGACCACGGAGATAGTGACTACTTCACAATTCCCCAAACTTTGTTAATGCATCCATTCCCTGATGTCCTCTAAAGAGATCACCATCCCTTTATGATCAATAAACTACATTATATATTCATGGCAACCACACAACATTTATACCCTCAGGAAGGTTGTAGGGAAAGTATCTTCTTGGTCTTGCCTTTTGATTGATGATTAGCAATGTGACAGCCGAGTTACTTATCTAGTCTACTTACGTGGTGACAGTCTAGTTACTTATCTAGCCTACTCCATGGTCAGCTCTCCACACATTACAAGATCTTAGCTGTCACCTAGAATCCATACATATTCTGACCTTCCATACAACCCCTGGCCTCTCACACATTGTTGTACAGTAAGCCTATTGATGAGTACTTAGAGAATTCACTATTGTCGGAAAGAACCACTATCAGTTTGTCTGATATATCTAGTTCAGAGGTTTTAAGCTCAGCATATAATTGCATTGTATTTAGGTTATCAAGATGCTGGTGTATAATTCCTTTCGAAACATATTGTCACTTCAACAAAAACATGTCTTATGGATGTTTTCTTAGAAATTTAGATGCTATAAAATTCATAATAGTTACATTTGTAGCCTAGTTATGATTGACTAGTCAACCTAATAATAGCAGCATAAAACATTAGAAAAGATAAATAAATGTTAGCAAACATTCTTTAGAATGCAATAAATAGAATTTCTATGTGCCGAAGAGAAAAAAAAATCAAATAGTCTTTAAAAAATTCAAACTTTGGAACATATTTAACCAAGAACCAAGCAGAATATTAATTTAAAATACATATTTTAAATTAACCTCCCCCTGCAACTTTAAAGCATTCTGGCTTTAAAGCTATCTTGTTCACTTCTTGACATATATTTATCTCTGTCAGTATGGCTTTGCTATTTATTATAAGATACACTGAGGACTGGATGTCAGCCTGAACCCAGCACAGAACATGATACAGTAACAATTTGTGATTTGAAATGATTGTTCTAATCTGGTTAACAAGCATGGGTTTGACTTAGGAGCAATTATAAATTAAATAGACAAGGAAATTACCAAAAGGAGAGAAAGTCATGTCCATCGAATGTATTTGATGTAACTGAAGACGAACTGTAGAAGCCACCCATTGTGGTTAAGCAACTTACCACAAACAGCCACTTTGAACACTTTAAACACTCTGTTTTGTCATATATTTGGTGGATCAGAAGTCTGGTGTGACAAGGCTGAGGGGTTCTGTTCACCAAAGACTAAAATCAAGGTTTCAGCATTTCTGTTGTTATTTGGAGGATCTGGAAGGATCCATGCCGAAACCCATGCAGGTTAATGGAAAGCCCCACTCCAGAAGTTAGCAGATCTTGGCTGGTTTTCAGGAGACAGTCTTGACTTTGATAGTATCATTACCATCCAGGAAGCAGCAGAAGAGCATGCATTCCTACTCCTTCAGTTTCTCTTTGACTCTTTATCACCACTAAATGTGGCTTACAAGATGCTCCTTCTAACCGCAGGCTTTATCACCCTCATACAAGTTCCAGAAGTAACGACTCTGAAACTGGATTATACATGAATAAATGCTTAAGCCAGAATTTTTTCTCATTCCCCAACTAGCTCGTAACTCAATTAACCCATTTATTCTATTCGATGAATGCCAGTGGCTGGTTACCTCTTCTGAGTTTCATGTATCCATTCCCTCAGCGCTTGGGGTGACTCGTTCTCATCTGATTCTATCCCAGAATTCCCTCTCTATCGAAATTTTTACCTCCTTATTTCCTACCTAAGCTAATAAGTCAACAGCATTTTATTGACAGGTGATACATTGCACAAGAGATCCTCTCTACAGTTCCTATACAAGATCATACCCACACAGGCAAATTTTACCTAATATAATCTATACATATCTCTCTATCCATAAAGTGGTAAACACATTTGAGCCTCTGCAGAGACTTTGCCATACCCAAAGAGAAGCAGGTGGCACAAAGGTGAAAGTCAGTGTGCTCTTTCATAGAATTTTTCATGTTGCACGTGTCAAGCAGATTATTTAGTTGATGGTTGTGGTTTATTTAAAAGGCTGACTACTCCAAGTATGTAATCATATAACATTATAAATCCTAGGCACTCAGGTAACTCACTAATAACTCTTACTGTGGTGATTGGTGAGATACAGATGTGTAAACACAATAGTGCCATAAAGGGGGGAGAAATGGCTTTGAGTCTAAACATGGGAGCTAGGTGAGCAGAAAGCAGAGACAGTGAGATCCAAATGGCAATGGTCTTCCACAGGCTTTTACTTTATTCTGTAATTGATAATACATGCTTATTATTCAGTAAAAGAAAGACACAAGATTTCTGCAAACATCAGAAAGCTAGATTTAGCATTGTCAGTAGCAATAAACAGTGCAATGGTACCTACAACATCTGCAGACTGTTATTGGCTTTGCCTTGGGAGGTGAGAATTTGATAAACCTAGTGGCTAAGCATGTTAATACAATTTTACCACCCATAGGCACTAGAAAATCTGAGTCAGCCTGGCATCTCTTCCATCAGTCCTCTGTGACAACTTTCTAATTTGTTATAATCTACTGTGTCACACTTCCAAAAATCTGAGAGTTTCCCACCCACCCTCTGCCAGACTTTTCAACTCCTCACAAAGAATCTCCTTTATAGACAAGAGCTGAAGCTTTGCACGCATTTAAAAGGGAAAAAAACTGCACCTTTTATGCCTGTTGTTGCTTCCTGAGAAAAGGTTACTGGAATTGCAAGTAAATTTTAACGAGTGAGCTTCTAAGTTCTCAGAACTGATTTATGTGGGGAAGCATTTGCGATTCTGTAGAAAGTGCATGGTTGACATGAATTATCATGTAGATGTACACCATTCCACATGCGCAGTCCTCTTGCTTTAAGAGGAGCTCAGAATCATTTTTAAATGTCAGCATTGAATCTGCGCTAACTACAAAGCGCTAAGCATTTAGAAAACTCAGTCTCTCTCCCCAGCAGTGGCTCATCACTGAGCTACTCCTTATCAAGGGACTATATTGTTTTAAAATGTAAACACATGAAGGAAAACTTATTTCCTGATTAAGGTGATGAGAAGATCAAGTGACTGTTTCTATTCCTTTCCATTACTTTGTTTCTATTACTTTGTATATCTTTCCTGTTCTTTCTGTGCCCAGACCCATGAGTGACTCAGGAGATTCTATCTGAAGCTTTACCTCAACAATTTCTCCTCACAGAATGGAGTTTTCTGTGAAAATCTATGAGAGAAGGGAAAGAAGACATGTGAGCTTTCACTCTTCCTGGTTGCCGAGAAGATAGGCAAATCGTATTTTGAGTACCTACTATGTGCATAAGCTGTAGTGATAAGATGATGAGAAAGGCACCTTTGTAGATTCCACTTGAACCATAGAGTGTGTTAGGAACCCAGACTGTCTCAAATCTTCAAATACAAGCCCAATCCACAAGTGGAAACTTTGGTAATCTTCCCAACATATTACGATGTCTTATGGTGAGTAATCAAATTTACTTTTGTCTCTTTTGAGCCCCTTTGCTCATTTCCCTTTACATTCAAATTATTTGAAGTCAGTTGTCTGTTTCTGAAACCATTGTTGTCCCAACGGTATTTACTATATTTACATTCCAACTCTATGGACTCTAAAGCCGTCAATATAAAGACTTCCTGCAGCTTTTAGTACACAAATGTTTTCACTCTTATGAATGGCGCTTGTCAACCTGAAATATTTCTGTCCATTACATTCAATGGTTTGTAAGTGCTAAGGCACAGTGATGATCCCAAGGGCATGGTGTTAAGGAAGAGCAAGGTACTTAGGTACTTTGCTGAGTCTCACACATTGGTTCCTGGGATCTTGTAGAGCCATGGGACAATCTACTACTTTTGCTTTGCCAAAATTTCCCCCAAACATAAAGCCCATTGAATTGTGCAAAACCAAAATGTTATGTTCTGCTAAAATATTATAAAATGGATTTTCCACAGTTTAAGGGCTGGCTTATTTGTTCCAAGAATACCTCTCTGTCAGTTGGCATTCACAAATGCCAAGCCAATTTCTCTGCAGTAAAATCTCATGTTCAGTTTTGCAAGTTGAAAAGTTGACTCCTCCTTATCTTAAAAATACAATATTTAGATCATTTTGATCAACATGCATAAAAATACTGTAAGTCTAAATTTCACTATAACAGCAAAGATATTGGACCTGTTGGAAAATTAGGTTAATTAATAAATAAAATGCTTTAGGGGTCTCTGAAGAGTTAAATAATAGTTCTCAAGATTAAAAATCAATTAATTGAGTCTACAAAGTCCAAATGTATTCACCTGACATTGGTGGAAATTCTATCACTGGGCAAGCAGTTTTTACTTTTCCTATCAAGAGCCATGTGAGCTGGCCTGTGAATGCTTTCCTTGGTTATATAAGCCTATCTTGCATTTCACACATAAAATATGGACATACTGAAAGTACCCTTTGAGTATATATTATGAATTCTAGTTTTGTGTTTTTATGGTATTCCCAAGTGTACAAATATCTGTGTCTCTCGGTGCCTCTGTATCTATATATGTTTCTTGTGATTTTCTTTGGCTCTTTTTCCTTCTGTTTCTATTGTCCTATTCTAGTTTGTTTGTTTGATCTTATTTTATTTTATTATTTTTCTTCAGATGCCTATTTGTTTCCAAACAAGAGAAAGGAAAGGGGTGGATTCTGGTGGGAGGAAAGTTATGGAAACTCTCAGAAGAGTTTGAAGAGAGAAAACTATCACTGGCATACATTGTATTAAAATTTATTTTTAATAATAAAAGGAAAATAGCATATATAATTACCATAGTCAACCATACTATATCATTCTAATATATCATAGTTCTCATTACATCAATAATTTGTTAACAATGTTCTATTTTTATTCACTTATTATTAATTATTGTTCATAATTTAGAAGAAAATCTACAGAGCACTCTGAAACAAAAACTTGATTCACAGATGCCTAGGGGACTGATGCTTTCACTTGGAAAAGAAGGTGAATATATATATATATATCTCCTAAGGCTCTGACAGGATGGCTTCATGATAGGCAGCTAGTGTCAAGACTAGAGATATTAGGACTAGGGAGATGGCCCTATAGTTAAAGCACTTGTGCAATGCAGGAACAGAAGGAGGCCAGACCCCCAAAATCTATATAAAGGCCAAGCAAGCATGACAACTTGCTTGTAAGTCCAGCTTCAGAAGGCAGAGACACAGGATTCCCAGAGCAAGCTGGCCAGTGAGGCTAGCCATGTCAGGAAGCTCTCCTTTGGCTGAGAGCCCCTGTCTCCATGAATACATGGAAGAATGATTGAGGATGATTCCCCATATCAACCTCCAGCCTCCAATTACATGTTCACCCACACACATACATACAGGCACATACATGCTCATGCACACCCTAGCCATATGGAATATGGGGCAAAGGACTAAAGTAGAAAAACCATTCTTGCTTCTTAGTCGCCATTGTTTGACAACTTGCCTTGAAGAAGGGTGGAGAGGAACTGTTGCTAGCTGAAGTGAAGGGAGAGAAACAAAGAGAAAGAAAAGCACTTTTCCTTGGAATATGGCCAAGACCGTCAATGTCTCCCATATCAGTTAGTATATGTAAAGTCTAAATATAATAAAATCAGCCTTGAACAACATGTGTGTGAGCCCTTCGTTACTATGACAAGTAACAGAATCATCCACCTTAAAGAAGAAAGGGTTACCTTGGCTCACAGTTATTGAGGTGTTAGTCTGTGATTAGTTGGCTCCTTTGCTTTGGGTCTGTGGCTAAACAGCACACCGCAGCAAGAACTTCTCAGTGAAAACCACTTACTTCATGGCTAGCAGATAAGAGAGCGAGAGATTGAAATCCCGCTGCTCCCAATAACCAGAAGACCACCCACTAGGCTCAGATTCTGAAAGTTTCAGCCTCCCTCCCAAAAGCACTAAGCTAAGAACTAAGCCTTAGACAAATGTGCCTTTTGGGAGTGATCACAAAGAATCCAAAAGTTTCTGTTTCAATGCTCTTTGCCACTCTAGCATTGTGTATCCTATGTGTAGCCCATGTTTATATGCATATGTATCTATGTTTATATGTACTTGTGAATACAGGTATGGATATATATGTGCAGATAAGCTTATAGGTATGTATAGTGCAGAGCACTTCATAGTTCATTATAGAGTAACAGTTCAGTTTGTTACACTCTTATTCAAATCCCACTGATTGCCTCAAAATGTTGTGCAATGATGGAAATACTTCCTGGTTGAAATAAATTTCATGGGCTGGAGAGACAGTTCAATAATTACAAGCACATAGTACTCTTGCAGGGGACCCAGGTTCAGTTCCCAGGACCAACACTGGATGGCTCATAACCACTTGTAACTCCACCTACAGAAGAGAATTGGATGCCTCTGGCTTCCATGGGAAACTGCACTCATGTGCATATCTTCCCTTTCCTCCCCTCCCCACATAAAACCACACTCATAATCAAATTATTAAAAGAGAGAAAGATAGATAGATAGATAGATAGATAGATAGATAGATAGATAGATAGATAGATAGAAAAAACCGATTTCCTTTATTAGTTACACTGGGCTTTTCTGTAATTGGAAACAATAATTGGGCTTGGTTATATGACAGTTCCAGGCCTTTCTGTCCCAGCTCTTCCATGTAAACCACAGCACTGATTTTGTTCTCTGTATCATGTGGTTTGTGCTCTTCTAATATAATTATTTATAAACCACTACTGTACGTAAAGTGATTTGCAAAGACATCATAAAAATGGAGTTGTCCTTTGGAGATTTAACTATACTTAGGATGAGATAATATGTTATCAATGTTGATGAGAATGATTTGTACAAGAAAAGTATATGTTTATTCTCTATACCATATATAGTTTTGTTTAGTATACATACATAGTTATTTAAATATAGGATAAATAATTTCTGGTGTTGAAATGTACAGTTCTGTGCCACTAAATACTCATGATGTACACTGTCCTTCAAAAAGGACGGAAGAATGGATTTTGAGTGTTTTTTTTTTCCACAAAGATTTTTTTTTTAATTTGGACAGATGGACATACTCATCCTAATGTATCCTTCCTTGTACTGAAAAAACAAACAGGCTACGAAAGCAAAGTGTGTATGGAATTTCACAACATTATCCACTCCGGTTTTTTTCAAACAAACTAATAATCTTAATAGTGAAGAGAAAAAACACATAACACCCAGAAATGTGTATAATTTTGTGTCATTTAAGAAATAAGTAATTAATATGACATTTTCAAAATGAGTGATGTGAAGACAAAAGCTAGGAAAAACCAATGAGGAAAACATCATCAATTTTAAAATGCTCCACCATTGTGCCTTCTGGTGAGAAGCAATATTAAGATATTGTTTTACATTTTTTCCTCCTTTGTTTCACATATGTGTAAGTGAGTCAGACATGGTTGAGACAAATACAACATCTGCCTGCCTGCCTGCAGAATGTCTCAGTGCTCACTCTACTGGTGATATTCTAAGAAACGGGAAGCAAGGGCAAAAGTCCCTTGATTTCGCAAAAGGGTCAATAAAAGAGAATGAACTAGATCAAGGGTCTGGAATGGAAGGGGGAAACTGTAACAACAACGTAGTTAGTCTAGATGAAGGTGTCGGCTTTAGCTGACATTTTGACACACCTAAGATCCTCCAGGGACTGTGGCCTGTGGCCATGATGAAGTTTGTTACTGGAGGGCCCAGCCTGTTGTGAGTGGCACCAGTTCTCGGCAGTTGGCCAGGGCTGTCGAAGTTGGCAAGCTGGGATGTGTAAGAGGCATGAGCCTGAGAGTAAAGCAGCAAGCAGCCTTTTCTAGTCTTTCTGTCTCCAGGTTTGTGCCTTGGTTTCCTGCCCTGACTTCCTTTCATGAAGGACTGTGACCCGGAAGTGTAAACCAAACAGACTCTTTCCTCCTTCCGCCAAGTTGCTTTTGGTCAATGTTTTTTTACAGTAATAAAATGGATCTAGGTAAGAGAGAAAATAGGGCTATGGAGAGAAAGAGAGAGAAAGAGAGAGAGACAGACAGACAGACACACAGACACACAGACAGTCAAAGACAGACAGAGATAGACAGAAGCACAGACAGAAAGACAGAGAGAGTCAGAAAAAGAGAAAGACAGGGAAAGAAGAAAATATTCTGTAAGTTTCCAGCATAGTGATACATGCCTTCATTCCCAGCACTTGGAGACTAAGACAGGAGGATTGCAAGTTCAAGGTCAGGTATCTGCATAGTCTTTGTTCAACCTGATACAAGCTCAGAAAAGGGGACCTTGGTTGAGAAAACGCCATTACCAGATTGGCCTATATGTAAGCTTTGGGGGGCACTTTCTTGATTAATGATTGATGTGGCTGGGCTCATGCCTAGTCAGGTGGTATAAGAAATTGGTCCGAACAAGCCAGCGGAGAGCAAGGTAGTAAGCAGAACTACTCTCTGCTCTGTGCTTCAGTTCCTGACTCCAGGTTTCTGCCTCTAGTTCTTGCCTTGGAATGAAGATGGACTGTAACCTGGAAACCAAATAAACTCTTTCCTCCCAAGCCACTGTTGGCCATGTCGTTTATCACAGCCATCAAAAGCAAACTAAGACACCAGGTGAGTCGATAGTGTGTTCCCAGACTACTCTGAACTTCACATGGTCCCACACCCCCTAACATCGCCAAATAAAACGCGAAGAAGGAAATTTATTGCAAATAAAGATTCCAATGTCACTCTTCACTTGAAAGAAGACTCCCAGGCAGTTCAACAGTACATTAGTGTGTCTGCATGTGTGTAAGACTTGTGTCCTGTCACACTCATCCTTTGTTTTAGGTAACAGCATAAACTCCCCAAATCTAGTGGGCACCTAGCAGTCACGTTTGCGATGACAAAACTCTATTCCTGAGGACAAGCATATATTTGTTTATCCTTGGCCCAAGTCTCTCTGGGAATTTAGAACTATAATTTACAGAATGCCAAGTGGTTTCTAGATAAAGCTTGCTGTAATATATAAAGCTGGAGTCCTGGTGTCAACATAATCCATGACATGAATCATGGAATTAAACAGAGAGAGATGGAAGATGAAGAACACTGACAATTCTTTAATAACATTTAGTCTTTTTTTTTTTTTTAAATTTCATGTGGTGTTGGAATTGAGATATTCTTGGTTTTTATAACAAATACCTGTTTGTTGCTTGGTTGGTTGGTTTTTGCTTTTTGTTTTTTCTTGATTTGGTTAGTTCAATTTGTGTCAGCATTTACAAACCCACTCACATACACACACACACATAAATGGGGAGCTATCATGCACATGTTTAGTAAACTGCATTTTCTCATTCTGTAATATATCAGAAATATTTTATATTGATAAATTAATCTTATATCATCTATATTAATTATTCCAATAATTTATTCTACATTGATAAATGCTCCATAATTTATTTAAAGAACCCCCATTCTTGTGTTCTTCCTGTGCTCATAAACAATCTTTGCACATATATCTGCATGCTTATTTGTAATTTTTCCTCAGGATAACTTTACAGCATCCCATATGCTGGATCACAGAGTATGCACATTTTTAAAGGCTTTTGAGATGCATTGCCAATTTGCCCCTCAAATATGCAACAATTTATCAAAAATAGCCACATATATTTAATAGCTCAGCAGAGGTTCAGATAAGTATCTTGCTTTAAGGTTCAGTATTTTAGGCACTAGAGCAGGACAATATCTGTTCACAAAAGATTTACTTCAATTCTTTTGTAGTTGTAATTACACATCTATATTCTGAACTTATTTTTTATGAAGACACAGTTTTCATCATTATTGTAATTGTTATTCTAAATATAAAGATGTCACTTTCTTGCTTTGCTTAGGTGTTGCACATACACTTCCTGGCGTGTTATTTGTTGTACGGTTTTTAATAGGCTGATTTAGTGACATTTGTTTTAAAATTTTATGTTGTTATAATGGGGCAATTTTTACTTCTATATTTCTGCCTCTGGTCATAGATTTAGAAATTCTTCTTAGCTGAGGAATAGGTCAGCCGAAAAAGTATTTGCCAGGTAAACTTGAGGACCCAAGGGTCATCCAAAGAACCCACTTAAAAAGCCAGACACCATAGCCTGTACTACAATCCCAGTGCTAGGGGATGCAGAAGGTGCCCTGTGACTTACTAGCGAGCCAGAGTAGACCAACCCATGGGTACCTGGTTCTATTGAGAGATCTGTCTCAAAAACCAAAGTGAATGGCCTCTGAGAGGCAACACCTCTGTTTGACCTCTAGCCTTACCTACACACACACACAATTGCCCCCATTAGTTCCAAAAGTATACAATCATTCAGTGACTAGTCTTGTCTGCTCAGGAAAATATTGTTGGACATTTGGACCACACTGTTTATGACAACCAAGTGACTATTTTGTCTAGAGTTATTTAATGTGGAATAGAAGGTTGAATTTTTCTTTAGTATGTTCCCCAATATCTTGACCCCCAGCATGGCTCTACTCAGAGGTGGTGGGAGCTTTAAGAAGAGGGCCCTAGCAAAAACGCTGGGATATGAAGTTTGCTCTCCAAGTAAAGAATGGAAGCACATCACTGTGTCCCCGTTTTCTTCTCATTCCCAAGGCAAATGAGTTTGCTCTTCCTCACAGTCCTCTGGTGTGCTGTATCACCACAGGACCTAAGGCAGCAGGGCCATTCCATTATAGTCTCAAGAACTGTGAGCCCAACCCATTCTTTGCCTTTTCAAGCTGACTAATACAGCCTTGTCCAAGTGCCTTTCACTGTACCTGTAGTTCTATGTTTTTTTTATTCTTGAACCCATTGATGAGATTAATTACATTGATTTTTTTCTATATTACATCCTTGTCAAAATACAGCGATAAATCTTATATTTATTATCATTTTTCCTTTTATTGGATATCTTCTTTATTTACATTCCAAATGTTATACTTTCCAGGTCTCCCCTCCAGAAACCCCTTATCCCATCCCCTCTCCCTGCCACTATGAGGATGCTCACCCATCCCCCTACCCGGTCCCGCCTTCCCACCCTGGCATTCCCCTACCCTGGGGCATCAAACCCCCACAAGACCAAGGGCCACTCTTCTCACTGATGTCCAACAAGGCCCTCCTCTGCCACATACACAGCCGGAGCAATGGGTCCCTTCATGTGTATTCTTTGGTTGGTGGTCCAGTCTCCAGGAGCTCCTGGGGATCTATCCTGTTGACACTGTTGTCCCCCCCCATGGGGCTGCAAACCCCCTCAGCTCCTTCAGTCCCTTCTCCAACTTCTCCATCAGGGACCCTGTGCGCAGTCCAATATCTACATTAATAAATGATATTGTGCTTCTGTTTATACCATTTTGTATGATTCTTTTTCAGAGTTGTAGGTATGCTAGCTACAAGAAAAAATCACACACAGAATTTCCTACATCTATAACATGAGTGGAGTGCTGTTATACTAGTTATCTACTCTCTGGTGATAGAAATCACCCCACTTGTGTTCTTAGCCTTGTGGATTTATGGTGGGAAATGTTCTTTTCACTTAAAAAAAACTATTTTACTTTTTCATACCAGAAATTTTTAAACATACAGAAAAGGTAAAAAAATCTAAACTAAACACTCTGAGCCCCTTATTTAGTTGAAACTTCAAGAATGACCACTCTTTTATCCTTTTTATTGAAAACCAATTCTTTTCTTATATAATATATCCTGATTTTCCCCTCCTTCCACTCTTCCCAGTTCCTCCCCACCTCCCCTCCAATCCAGATCCACCCCCTTTCAGTCTCTCATTAGAAAAGAACAGGCTTCTAAGAGACAACAATAAAACATAACCAAATAAAATATAATAAAATAAAACAAAAACCACACATCAAAGTTGGATAAGACAAATCAACAAGAGGAAAATATCCCCAACAGAAGGCACAAGAATCAGAGAGCCACTCATTCATACACTCTGGAATCCCATAAAATACACTAAACTGAGCTCTATACTATACACACAGAGGACCTGGTGCAGACCCATGCAGGCCTGTTCATATAAGTTTATATGTGCTTTGCTCAATTGATTTAGAAGGCCTAGTTCTTCTCCTCTGGCTCTTATACTCTTTCTGTGTCCTCTTCCATGGGGTTCCCTGAGCTCTGCAGAGAGAGAATATCATTAGTTGTCATTTTATCACCACTTCTTTTTTTAAAAAATTGCACAGAATATATATATATACAATTACAACTACAAAAGTCTCCCTATTTGACTTTACCCTAGGTCCCTGGCTATTTAGTTGCTGGTTCTTGATCACTCAAGCAGTGTTGGATGTGGGTTTCATCTCAATGAGTGGGCCTTAAGTCAAATCATTTGTTAGTTGATTATTCCCACAATCATTCTGCCACCATTGCCCTAGCATATTTTCCAGGCAAGACTGTAAATGTAACTTTCATTTGACAGATGTAATTTTGATCTCAGAGGCCTACTGCTGGATAAGCTCACCCTTTCTAGTTCTTTCTAAACTCTGGCTGGCTGGTTCAACTCAGCTGCTCTGATTCAAAACTCCTCTCTAAGCTGACTGATTCAAACTAGCTTCTCTTGGCCTCTCACTGAATTGCTCTGCTTGGTTTCAAACTAACTCTTGCAATCTATTCTAATCTTCTGGCTCCTTATTCTCTGGCTTGTTCTGTCTCTGGCTTATTTTCTCTGTAACCAGATCTGTAAAACTGTACCAGTAAAACTGCCTCAGATCTGAACTCAACTGACCTACCAGAACTGAAATAAACAGCATGAACTTCACAAAGTCAACTCAGCTGAACTCCACTGCATGGCCTGAACTCAACTGAACTGCACTCACTGAACTGCTCTTCAATCCTGACTTACTCTGTGTTGCTCTTAAGTAGCTTCTCTTTCTTGTCTGTTTTGAGACTTAGGTGTATCCTATCTCTGACTTAGGTGTATCTTATCTTTTTCTGATTCATCACTTTGTCTGCCTCTCCATTAAATGTCACTTTTGAACATGACTGTTTCCTTCTACAAACTAACTTTACCTTCATTGTTTGGGGTTAAAGGTGTGAACTAAGGGCATGTCTGTATTCCAGCCAGAGGGATTAAAAATAAGTGATTCCAGTTGGATCACATAGACCTAGAATGTCATTGCATATGTTCCCTTGCCAGGGAAGCCATGTTGCTGGATCAAAATTCCTCTACACAGGACAGCATTATAGATCAAATGTGTGTGGTACTTTTTACAATCTAGTTTTCAATGTATCAGCTCTTTTAACTGACTTGTTTTAGGAAAAATTAAATACCAAGTATGTCACTTAACTGTGACATTTTAGGAAACATCTCTAAGTATTGTGATGAGATGCAAGTATGATATTTATGCTTAAAGAGGTCCTTTAAGAAGAGCATCTGACCTGATATAGAGTCTACGGCCATACCGCCATCTAGAGTGCACCCAATCATGTCCGACTGATGTAGATGCACCAGTCTGTGCGTAGAATGCTTGGCAGAAATTCTCATACGTCTTAGTCAAACACATCTGAGTTCACTCCTCCAACACACTTTTTTCATTTCTCTTTTGGTCACCAATCTGTGAGAGATCTTACCACATGCTTGATATGTTCCTTCAAAACAGATCATCTTTTCTATTTACAGCTTTTAGTTCACTGCTTTCCATTTCCTTTCCATAATTTTCCTCATAATAATTCTATGGGCTTGAATTTATTAGGGCCCTATTTATTAGGGTTCGAATGTTATTTTTAGTTGGCTTCTGCTTGCACCTTCTTGTTTAGTAATAAACACTAAAGCCAATGTTTCCTAATATTAGTTTTTGTAGCTTATCTTAGAAGTTATAGAAATAAGTGTTTTAATCAGTTTTTATTCATAATGTTATTAATATTGATCTGTATTTTCTGCCTCATTTAGTTAAAAATGTGTCTTGTACAGTCTGGGAAGATGGCTAGGTCAATTGAATTCTTGACATGTAAACATGAGAGCCTGAGTTCATATTCTTGTACCCGTTTTTGTTTGTTTGTTTGTTTGTTGTATTGTATTGTATTGTATTGTATTGTATTGTATTGTATTGTATTGTATTTAATAAAAGCCAGGCATTGTGGCATGAGCCTGCATTCTGAGTGACAGCAAGGTGGAGACACGATCTGTGGAGACAAGAGAACCACACTGCGAGCTGGCTACTAGCAGTATTAGTTATCTCTGGGTTCACTGCAAGACCCTGTCTCATGAACAAGGTGGAAAGGAATGGAGGAATAGTCCTCAAATCATCTTTGAGCCCACAAAGCACATGTGCACTCATGAACTCTCAGACATGCGAACGCACACACACATACACACACACACACACACACACACACACACACACACACACACTCAGTATCAAATCCTGCCTCCCATAAAACAACTCTAAGCAACAATACCACCCAGACTGGTTACTGAACCAGGTAAGGATCTGCAGAGCAATCGGTGGCAAGAAAAGCAGAGTTGACACAAGAAATTTCAACAATGGTAATTTCAAAGTTGTGGCTCATAGCCATTTCTAACTCCAGTAAGAATATAGTACACACAAACTCATGTAGGCACACATACACATGGAAATTATTAGTTAATTAGTCAGGCAGGCAGGCAGTTAGTCAGTCAGTTAATTTTAAAATCAAAGGTGGAGTCTGAGAGAACTGTGTGCCATACAGTTTCACAGCCAAGCAGACAGACAGTTACAGAGGTTGATGGAAAAACTCTATAATTGTTATTGTCTTTTTCTGTGAAAAATTATCTAAAATTATGTTTTTATAAAGTTCAAAAATCCCTTCATTATAAAAGTCCTGAAAGAGTGATGGGGAGATGGCTCAGAAATTAAGAGCACTGTCTGACATGCTCCACCATGTTCATATCAGCCATTTTTATGATAGCCAGAAGCTGGAAGCAACCCAGATGTCCCTCAACAGAGGAATGGACACAGAAAATGTGGTACATTTACACAATGGAATACTATTCAGCTATTAAAAACAATGACTTCATGAAATTCGCAGGCAAATGGATGGATCTAGAAAATATCCTGAGTGAGGTAACTCAGTTGCAAAAGACCACACATGGTATGTACTCACTGATAAGTGAATATTAGGCAAGGAGTGTGGAATACCCACAATACAACTCACGGACCACATGAAGCTCAAGAGGAAGGAAGACCAAAGAGTGGATGCTTCAGTCCTACTTAGAAGGGGGAACAAAATAATCAAGGGAAGTAGAGGGTGGGAGGGACTTGGGAGGAATAGAAGAGGGGTAGGGGAAATAGAGGTGAAGAATCGGGTATGAGAGGAGATGGAGGAGATGTACAGAGGGTCAGGAAATTCAACAGAGGTATGCAGCAGTGGGGGATGGGGAACTGGGAGTGGCAACCAGAAAGTCTTAGATGCCAGGAAAACAAGAGCCTCCCAGGACCCCACAGGGATGACATTAGCTGAAATACCCTACAACAGGGAGGGAGAACCATATCCGGAGGCTAGGCATGGCCCCACGGTTGAGGGATGGGGCCACCCAGCCATCTGCAAAATTTTAACCCAGAATTGCTCCTGTCTAAATGAAATACAGGGACCAAGAGTGGAGCAGAGACTGAAGGAAAGGCCATCCAGAGACTGCCCCACCTGGGGATCCATCCCACATGCAGACACCAAACCCAGACACTATTGCGGATGCCAAGAAGTGCTTGCTGACAGGAGCCTGATATAGCTGTCTCCTGAGAGGCTCTGCCAGAGCCTGACCAACACAGATGGGGAGGTTCACAGCCAACCATCAGACTGAGCACAGGGACCCCAATGGAGGAGTTGGGGTAAGAACTGAAGCAGCTGAAGGGGCCTTATCTGGCATCAATGGGAGGGAGGCCCTTGGTCCTATGAAGGCTTGATGCCCCATTGTAGTGGAATGCTAGGGCAGTGAGGCAGGAGTGAGTGGGTAGGTGGGAGAGCATCCTCATAGAAGCAGGGTAAGGGGGAATGCCATAGGGGTCTTCAGAGGGGAAACCAGGAAAGGGGATAACATTTGAAATATAAATTAAAAAAAAAGAGCACTGTCTGCTCTTCCAGAGGTCCTGAGTTTAATTCCAAGCAACCACATGGTGGCTCATAATCATCTATAGTGAGATCTGGTGCCCTCTTCTGGCCTGCAGGCATACATGAAGACAGAACACTGTATCCATAATTAATAAATAAATAAATCTAACATAAAAATAAAAGTCCTGAAAAATAAAAGAGAAGGAAAACACCTCAACAGAAGATTATTTATTATACAAATTTATGCCAACATTTAAAAATATCATATTCTTGTAGGATTGGTTGTCTCAAACCTGTACTTTATGTGCTATGTCAGGACAGTGATTGGCCTCTCAAAATCTATCCTGCCATCATTATGTAGCACAACATGGTTGAATCAACTGGCCTAGGCTCCAGGTAGTAAGAACTAGAGTTAGGTAACTAAACTAAATTACCCAAATTATAATGAAAAAAAAAAAAAAACTTCTTTACAGCCTGAGGAGATGATGTTCTCTTTACCCAATAGATATGAAGGAAGATGTGTCCATCATTCTGGGATAAGAAACAGCTCCTGAAGCATATGCTCTATCTACCAGATCTAAGAGTGGTAGAATAGAGCTCAAGGCATGGTGGTTCATGTCTGTAACCTCAGCACTCAGGAGGCCCCAGGAAGGAGGATTGCCAGGATATCAAGGCCTTGGCTACATTGTGAGTTCCAAGCCATTCTCAGATTCAGTGTAAACCCCTGTCTCAAAACATATACCTCTGAGGTTGAAGGGATGGCCCGGTGGTTAAGAGCTCTTGCTGCTTTGTGCATAATCCAGATTTAGTTTCGAACACCCATATATGGCACCTCCCAGTCATTGATAACTACAGTTCTATGGGGGATCTAATGGCCTCTCCTAGCATCTAAGGGTAATAGACCCCTATGTGATATAGATACATACATTCAGGGAATCACTCATACACAAAAAAATAAATAAATAAAAATAGATCTTTAAACATACTGCATCCCCCCAAAAGAGAAAAAGGAAGATCCTTTCTAAATGACATTTTTGAGCCACTGGATTCACCTATTCTAATGGATTATATATGGAATTTTGTCTTACAAAGCCTATTCTTACACGTTTAAGCCACTTCACCTTGATGGTTTCCTATGACTTGTAGGTGAAATCTCTGATACAGCCAATTGTTTATCCATTTTTAAATCTTCAAATAAAATTTTCAATAATATATGATGATGAGTAACTCATTATGATTGTACTGTCTGAAATGAGCCAACAAGAAATCAGTTCTGTACCTTTGCAGATCTTTTTTTAAAAAATCTTATTGAAAATAATTTTTCATATGCTATCCTGAACGTGTTTCCTCAGCCCTGTCTTCTCCCAGATCCTCTACACCTCACCAGTCATCCAACTCCAAACCTTTCCTCTGTCTCTTTAGAAAGCTTACTCTAATAAATTACCTTTATTTTCATTCTTTATTCTTTATCTATGCATCTAACACTCTATTTAATTGCTCGAATCCTTCATCTGCATTCTAGAAAGATGGCTTCCAGTGGCCACTCTAAAGCTGGATTTATTTCTACACATGTTTTCTTACCTCTACCACATGTGCTTCATCTTGTAGTATGTTTGACTTATTTGTAACCCTCTGCCTATCTTCCCCTCTTTTGTGACATGCTCCTCCTTAGTTCTTCATACCAGTTGAAGATTTACCTTATATTTCCTATTCTTATGACTTTTCTCCTAAACGAAGGTACATGGACAAGGCCCTGAGATCTACTTCCTAGATTATTTTCCAGTACAACTGAACTGTCATCTTGGAGAGCCAAAACCCCTTCTATGACCTTCAGTCACAGCAGGTGAAGCTCCTTTCTCTCACCCTTTATGTAAGTTACATGAACTCCAGTTATTAAATGTAATATATGTGTATAATATCTATAACCACCTTTCTCAACTGATTTGTGTAAAGAAACAAAAACAGAAGCAAATAAACAACAACAACAACAAAAGACCACACCGAATTATTTCGTGAATAAAAAAGGATGCTTTCTACTACCAAGGAGTCAAAACCATAAAGTTTTGACCTAATTTAAAATAGTTATTTTACAAAAAGATACAGGATGAAAGAAAGACTGTAGTGTGTGTGTGTGTGTGTGTGTGTGTGTGTGTGTGTGTGTGTGTCTGTGTGTCTGTGTGTGTGTGTTGCATACAAATAGGTGTTTTGGTATATGTGCCTATGCATTAACATAGAAAGCCCACTGCATCGAGTGTCTTCCTCTATCATTCTCTGTCTTGTTGCCTTGAGACAGTCTCTGCTGAAGCAGAGCTTTCTCTTTCATGTAGAGTGGCTAGCCATGATGTTTTCAGGATCAACCTCCCTCAGGTGTTCATTGCAGAAGTTAAAGGCTCATGCAGCCACATATGTCGTTTTATATAGGTTCTGGGATTTCTAACTCAGACCCTCATGCATTCAGAGTGAGTAGCCTTACCCAGAGAGCCATCTCTCCAGCCCTGGATGGATGAATATATAGTCTATCACCCTAAACCAGTAGGGTTAGGGAGATATTCAGAGTACAGTGGCACATACAAATGTTAAGGAAAGACATCTGGAATTTTCTTTCATTCTCTTTATGTCAGGCAAAAGTGTATTTCCTGCTCCTTATATGTCAATTCAATTAGAAAAACATTCCAGATCTGAAAGCCAAAGAGATTCTGCGCCTGTATGTCACTCCAACGAAGATAGAGAAGTATTGTAGCATAGTTCATAGAGAGCAATATACAATCTTCAATGTCACTATATAATAAAAATGACATTTGAACTATTCCATCTATTGTCTCTTTCTCTAAATTCCTTCCCCCACTCTGCCAGGAAGTAAGCATGGTTAGTGGCAGTTAATATTCAATCTGCCCATACATGTTGTGTAACAAGAGACCACATAACTTGGAGAGATTTTTTAGTGAATGTTCTAATGTTTCCTTTGAGTATAATTTCTGAAAACTCAGTTGTGAAATGAGAACTTTCAAAGAGCTCAGTAACAAGAAAATTTGAAAATAAATCCTAACGTAGCAAAGTCAAAGACAGTGACTTTAAGATTATCCCACACTTTATTAGTAAAATGTGTCCAGTGTGTTGATTACATTATGTAATATATACCCAGGTATATATTACCTGGTTTCTGATAAACTCAGGTTTCTGATCCTAAATATATCTTGTTCATCTGTTTTGAGACTGAATTTTCTATATTCTTACATGTTCATCTAATTGATTCAAATGCTTATAAAATTATTTTGGATCATGGATTATTGGTTCTGTTGACAGTTCTGGGCTTGCTAAAGAACTACATTGTTTTCAATTACTGTTTTTCAGACCCAAATCAACAGCACAGGACTAATTAATCTAGAAGATCTAGTGGTTTCCAAAATCCCCAAGAATCATCACAGGATGCCTCAAGCTAATCTCTCTATGACTTGTGCCAGCTCCTTCTCACCAGCTTCTGTGCTCACACATGGCTTTGAACACCCTCCTTAAACAAGCTTCATTTCCTGTTTATGTAGGGATTGAGGGCAGAGGTCTGAGCAGAATAGAGCTGGTGTATTTTCTCTGTGTTCTCATTATTGCCAGGAAGATGGAGTAAATGGTCCCAACTATGTCTCTTGCAGCAACATGAAAGCCATCTCCACAGTGCTATTTCTGGGAATACTTGACTGCAAAGAGGTATCTGTCAGCCGGGCAGTGGTGGCACACGCCTTTAATCCCAGCACTTGGGAGGCAGAGGCAGGTGGATTTCTGAGTTTGAGGCCAGCCTGGTCTACAGAGTGAGTCCCAAGACAGCCAGGGCTACACAGAGAAACCCTGTCTTGAAAAACCAAAAAAAAAAAAAAAAAAAAAAAAAAAAAAGATACTAAAAAAAAAAAAAAAAAGAGGTATCTGTCAGAGATAAGACCAATATTATATTAATAGCATTTGTAAAAGAAGAAATGTATATTGGATAGATCTTTGTTTTCTAGAATGGAAAAAAACCCTGGAGTGTTTTTTCTAGCACACAGCAATATTTTAAAAATCATAAGAAGAAAAAAAATGAGATTTATCATGACCTAAAAATATTAAAGCAAATATCAGGCTATTTAGCAGCCTACTAAAATCTGTTTTTTGTTTGTTTGTTTTGTTTGGGGGCTATTACTTTTTCTTTAGGCAAAAGAACATTCACATGTACTACAGTTTTTGGAATTTTGTATTGGAAGGATACAATTTTTTATAATATAATTTAACCAAATACATTTTCAAGCCTCCAAATCAAATCTTGTTACAGAGCAAAGGCAGTACTGGATCCTCTTTAAGGGTGAGGGGTTTATAGAGCCAACTGCTGCTTTTTTTTTTTTTTTTTTTTTCCCCACTAAATTCAAATTATAATCCAATGGCACCACCTGTTGTTGAGATGGCAGAACTGACCTAAATGACAAGATCACATACTGAAATTCAAAACCAAATGACCGACTGAGCATAGGCCTTTACCCACTGGGCGATGACATAACGAGACAGTTACAGGGTGATTGATTTATTCAGACGCTGCTCTGACCATGGCCTTTGGTCGAAATGCACAAGATGTCTTAAGGACCTATCATTGTATGAGCATAAGAGAATATATGATTAAGATTAGTTTCCTCTTATGTATTTAAGTGTAAGCCACAGAAGATAATTATTGGTTACATTGAGTGTGTGTGTGTGTGTGTGTGTGTGTGTAGAAGCCAGAGGCTGATATCAAGATTCATCCTTTATCACATCCAACCTTATCTTTTGAGACAAAGGTTAGCAAGCTCTGGGGTCCATCTGTGTTTTCCTGCCCCCCATTGTGCTAGGGTTGTAGGCATCTGGGTTCTGGGGAACCTGACTCAGGTTCTCATAATTTTGTGGCACTTTAGTGACTAACCTATCTCAACATCAACATTGATTTTTTTTAAGTACAATATAAATCAGATTGCATTGAACATAAAGTTCTGCAGATCATGAGTTTGGAAGCATTTATTTGTTTATTATTGGAAACATGATGTACTGAATAAATAACCAGTAAATACATTTAAAATTAATTTTCATAAAATAATGAATACATACATACATACATTCATTCATATACCTAAAGAATATCCTCACAGGCGAAGTCATTGAAGGACTTCAGGAGAAGGACAATAAGGCTGGGGAGATAGATCAGTCCTTAAAGTGCTTGGCACTAAATCGTGAAGACCCAAGTTTGACCCAAGCTGGGTGTTGTAACATAGTCTTGTGATTCCAGCACTGAGGAGACACAGACAGATGATTCCTGTATCTCTCTGGCCACCCTAGTTAAATTGGTGACCCTAGATTTCAGTGAGAGACCCAGTCTCAGAAAACAAGGGGAATGGGTCCCACAGAAAAAGGACGCCTGAGGTTGACTGCAGAACTCCATGTGTGCCTATACACCAGACAGAAACACACACAACCACAACAGACTCACAGACACACACACACACACACACACACACACACACACACACGGGGGGGGCACAGAGACACACTAAAAACAAATGATGGGGCAGTAAATCACTAGATTGAATTTTCTTCAGCTTTCCTAGGAACTTATGGGATGTTGCTGATTAAAGCTGAACTACTTTAGACCACGCAACTGTGATAGAACCCCAAAGAAAGTTCCACTGAAGATGAGTGTATGTCTAAAAATGTTTACAAAGCTAACAGGGGTTCATTTTTATCAAGAGTAAGTCAGGAAACATCATAAATTCTCAGTCACAGTCAAAACACAATTAGATCAGATTTGTATCATCTAAACATTTATTGAGGTTTGAAATTCTGTGAGTTTGTCAAAAGTGGGAATAAAAAAGTAGGCAGAGGCTTAAAGGAAGACGATAAAAACAACAGGTAGAGAAATAGAAAGTATGAAGAAATTAATACATGGAATACAATGAATAAACATGATAAACTATTGTATTTATAAAAATGGACAGTATATTGTATGATTGAGGGAAAATATTAAAGTCAAAATGGCTGATTTCCCCGATTGACAAAAACCATGAATTTTGTCATTGAAAATGCAAAAATGCCCTGTCCTTCCTTCCATCTTTCCCTCCTTCCTTCCTTCCCTTTCTTTCTTTCTCTCTCTCCCTCTCCCTCTCCCCCTCCATGCCTCTCTCCCCTTCTCTCTCCCTCTCCCTCCCTCTCTCCCTCTCCCTCCCTCTCTCCCTCTCCCTCCCTCTCTCCTCCTCCTTTCTGCTGCCTCACTGCAGGCCTCAGACAATGCAGTTAAGTGAGAACTGGAAAGAAGCTTCTAAACTGGCCAACACAAATTGTCCCCCATTTATACATTGTTCACGCCACAGTGTCTGCCAGGGTGGTCTAAACAAGCAAAATAATGTATTTCCAACCTAAAATCATGAAAGAACAGCAGCAACCTTTGTGCCTCATTACTGCTAGCTTAAGATGACACTACCATGGGCTGGGCCTACGTCCAACTGTCCTGGCTCCAATCTCCCTTCAAGCTCCTCTTCCTAATGCTGCAGAATGTGTGGAAGAGAGGATCCAATTCAGAGGGTGCTCATCCTCTGGCAAACATGGCATTCTTTGAACAAAGGCCATGGTGGTGACCATGACCCCCACTGAACCAGACAGTTAATGATCACACACCTCTTCCTCCTCTAATTTCTCCGACAGTAGTCCAGCATCAATGGATGCTCAGAAGATAGAAAGATCTCCCATGTTCATGGATTGGCAGGATTAATATAGTAAAAAATGGCCATCCTGCCAAAAGCAATCTACAGATTCAGGCAGCCCCCATCAAAATTCCAAATCAATTCTTCATAGACTTAGAAAGAGCAATTCTCAAATTCATTTGGAATAACAAAAAAAACCTAGATAGCAAAAACTATAAGCAATATAAACAATAAAAGAACTTCTGGGGGAATCAGCATCCCTGACCTCAAGCTGTACTACAGAGCAGTAGTGATTAATAACTGCATGGTATTGGTACAGTGACAGGCAGGTAGATCAATGGAATAGAATTGAAGACTCAGAAATGAACCCACACACATGTGGTCACTTTATCTTTGACAAAGGAGCTAAAACCATCCAGTGGAAACAATACAGCATTTTCAACAAATGGTGCTGGTTCAACTGGTGGTCAACATGTAGAAGAATGCAAATTGATCCATTCCTATCTCCCTGTACAAAGCTCAAGTCCAAGTGGATCAAGGACCTCCACATAAAACCAGATACACTGAATCTAATAGAAGAGAAAGTGGGGAAAAGTCTCGGACACATGGGTACAGGGGAAAAGTTCCCAAACAGAACACCAATGGCTTATGCTCTAAGATCAAGAATCGACAAATGGGACCTCATGAAATTGCAAAGCTTCTGTAAGGCAAAGGACACTGTCAATAGGACAAAATGGCAACCAACAGATTGGGAAAAGATCATCAATTTTGAGCCAAGAAAAATTTCAGTCTGGTGTTAGTCTTTCACTACACCAACAAATACGTGAGAAATCAACTTAAAAAGAGAAACTGCTTTAGCTGATTGTTTAAGAGAGGGGGAGGGAGATAGAGAGGGAAGGAGGAGAAAGGGAGGAAAAGAGGGCAGGAGGGGCTGGGGTCCTACCGTCCTTTTCAGGAATACAGTGTCCAATGACCTAAAAATGTCCAATTAATTCTGTTCCCTAAAGGTTCCACTCTGTCCCTAAAGCACCATATTGATGACCAAACACATCTAACATGGTGGCCACTGGGACATTTAAAGACCAGACTGTAGGAAGCTCCTTCTTAATAGAACCAATGCATATGGACAGACTTGGGAAAGCCTCTCAGTTGGAAAACCAATGTTTGTGTCCATACATACTGTTGTTGACTTAGCTCAAAGCTTGAAGAACATTATCTTCTGGCTGTCCAAGTCCATCCAGACTCAGAGATTGTGCCCAGATGAAGTGGGTATTCCTCCTCCTGACTATGGAAGGCTGTGTTATCATGCAGCTTAGTTCCATGGGTATTTACTGAATCCTTAACCTGTCCAGAGAGGATTAGGTGTAAGGGACTTATAGAGAGACAGTTTCTAGGAAAAAACATGAGAAGCCATGGGAAAGGAAGATCCTGAACAGCAAAGGCTAATAAACTACAGAAATACAGATGAGAGAAGCCGGAGAGGTGGCTCAGTGGTTAGGAGCATGCACTGCCTTTGCAGAAGACCAGTGTGATTTGGTACACCTACATGCTGACAGGTGGCTAACAACCAATTCTTGGACTCCTCCACTTCTCCTTCTCCTCCTTCTTCTCTTCCTCTTACCTCCTCCTTCTCTTCTCCTCCTCCTTTGTCTTCTTAATCTTCTTTATCTCCTTTGCCCTTGCCTTTTTCCTATCATCTTGTCTTACTGAGTAGGACCCCTTTACAATGCTAAATCTAAGTGATCTTAAGGGCATCCCTATTTTGTTGGTAGTCAAAAGGGAGACATAGGATGTGGTGGCATGTGCCTTTAATTCCAGAACCTAGAGGGCAGAGGCAAGGCGATCTCTGTGAGTCAGAGTCTAGCCTGGTTTGCACATCCATTGGTTAGACCACCCAGGGATACACAATGAGCCCCTTTTTAAAACATAAAGTGTAATTTAAAATTAGAAATCTTCTAAGTTTCTCATTAAGTGTGACTTTGGCAATGATGTTTTATGAAAATTCCTTGATGCCTGTGACAGAAGCTACAACTCATTGCTTATATTCCTCTTCCTGATCTAGGCAGTCTGTCCACCCCAGGCTATAAGTTAGTGACAGTTGGCAACTGTCCCTTTCTACAAACAGTTACAGTTGAGTAAATTAATGCTTTAGACATCTCAGTTCATTAGTGACCATGCCTATTCTTTTATGGCAGGTGGCAAGGTAGCATCATGGTGGGAAGGAGGCAACCAGCTGATAGAAGCTAAGATGGATAACAAAGACCATCTGCTTCCTCAGTCCAAGGAGATGTTGGCAGGAAGCAAATGATGAGCTCATACTTAGTGTTTAGCATTCTAAGACAACGTGTGAGATTTAAGAAAATTCTCCTTGGTAGCACCTAGTAAAAAAGGAGAAAAAAAACTTTAAATTTATTTCTTGCAATAGAAACAGAACCATATGAAACAGAAAGTCAGCCAGAATTTACTTTTCAGGCTAGAAAACTATCAGAGAAAACTTAACTATCATTGCCTAGGTCCGACACAGCTCCACTAGTCAAGTGTTCTTCCTCCTTAAGTGACCTTACAGTACGGCATTTGGCAAAGCAAAATAGCCGAACTGCCAGGCGGAAGTGGCCATATCTGTAATGTTCCTTTTTTTTAGAAATCTATTCTTTCTATTGATTCTTCAGTATTGCACTGGTCACACCATTCAGTGTTGTTATGGGAATAACTGTCAAAGGCATGAATCATTATCTTCCAACCTGAAGGCTGAATACTACAAGGCCTTTAATTATTGAAATCTCTCATGTAAGAGACATGTTAGTCCGCTGCCCAAGTATCCCAAGCATCTCATATTATTAATGTGTCAGCTTTAATTTAATTTTCAAAACCAGATATAAACATGGATAAGTATCCTAAGGGCCACATACTCCTGTCTAGACCTCTGCCACACTGGTAGATCATATGTCTCATCATCTGAGAGCATCCCAGAATAGCTGAGGTAGGTGGCTCAGTGTCATCAAGAGTACCTAGAATGTAATGGAGAACAGCAGGAAAAGCTAGAAGAATGTGAACTTTAAAGTATCAGCTCACTTTTCTGGCATTCTTTGTCCATTCTGGTGGCTGACTACAACAAAATCCCTAAAACTGAGTGGCTTATAAACAACAGAAACCTATTGCTTCTGGCCTTAGTGACTAGAAAGAAGAAGATGAAGACGCTGGAAATTTGGTGCAATTATTAAGGCCTATGTCTGATTTATAAGTGGCGTAGTCATGTGTGCTTGGATGAATGCAAGTTCCTGGTCCCTCTTTCATGAGGAGATTCATGACGAGAGCACCACCCTCATCACTAAAACTCCTCCTCCAAACTCCGTCTTCTAATATCACCATTATGTGAGGAGAGAATGCTGTCAGATAAATTCAGAGCAGGGAACAAATGAACATTAAAGTCACTGAACTAGCAGAGGAGAAGGTGACAAGCCAAGAGCTGCAGGAAGCCTTTTGAGGCTGGAAAAGTAAAGGAAATTAATCTGTCTTTTAAAAATATAATACTTTAAATTTTTAGAAATTATAATATATTTATATCATTTCCTTCCTTCCTTTTTCTCTCTTCAACACCACTCGGGTACATCTTCCCCCCCACCTTGATTTCTCAGATTCATGAGCCTTTTTCTTTTCTTTTTTTTTTTTCTCCTTTTTTATTTTTGATACTTTATATACATTTCCAATGTTTCCCCTTTTCTGAGTCTCCTCTTTGGGTACCCCCCATCCCCTCCCCAACAAGAAAGAAAACTTCGGACCAATTTCCCTTATGTATATTGATGCAAAAATACTCAATTAAATTCTCGTAAACTGAATCCAAGAACACATCAAAATGATCATTCACCATGATCAAGTAGGCTTCATCCCAAGGATGTAGGGATGATTCAATATACAGAAATCCATCAACGTAATCCACTGCATAGGCCTGCCACTTTCATCAGCATGTATGTTTCAGCTCTGCTCCTGTCCACAGAGATGCTGATCGTACATTTAGGTAGAGTTGTGTCTCAGCTTGGTAATTAGTCTATCAAGCTCATCCATCCTGCTTCCAAAATGCCTGTGGAATTTGCTGCTACCAAAACTCAGCACTGATATGGGTCTGATTCAGACCCTAAGCTTTTCTCCTAGACCACTGCAGCCACTTCAGAACTGGTTTAGCCACTTCCAGACTCTTCCTTCAGTGTCTGTGCTCCTCCCTGCCAGAAAACATTATAGAATACAAATATGATCTTCTCCATGGTTGCCCAACACTTTTCTCGGGCTCCTGTTACTTTTAAAATAAAGTTTGTATTAAGAAAGAAGTATTAAACAAAAAGGTTAAGGGAATAGGCCCTGAAACCAAACCTCCTGTCTTAAACCATCTGTGGTAGGTCCTGGATTTATAGCCTGACTTTTTTTTCATTTATTGGATGATGCAGAACGAAGTACTTATCCTTTAAAGAGATTTAGTAATCTACATCACAGGGTATGAGAGTTTTTCACTGTAATATATATAAAGGTTTAGTAATGACCTGCATAACACCAAGGTGATAAACATTAGTACCTGCTATTCTTAATTAAGACAGTGTCCCATATTTTTGTTTATTTTATTTTATTTTATTTTACTTGCTTTTAAGATGTAACCCCTGTAATGATCAGCTACTAACCTAATAAAATATTTCTGACTAGATGGCTTATGTAGATGTTATGTTCTTTTTCTTTTTATAGTTCTGGAAGCTAGACTTCTAACATCAAATCTCTCTAGGGATTGGTTTAGAGCAGTGGTTCTCAATCTTCCTAATGTTGTGACCCTTAATACAGTTCCTCATGTTGTGACCCTAAACCACAAAATTATTCATAACTATAATTTTGTTACTGTTATGAATTATAATATAAAATCTGAGTTTTCTGATAGTTTTAGTTGACCTTTGTAAAGGGGTCGCAGCCCACAGGTTGAACGAGACTTCCCTGCTGGATCTTTGGCGGCTGACTGTATCATGTAGTTACAAAGTTTTCTCTCTGTGGATGGAGAGAAAGAGGAGGGAAGAAAAAGGGGAAGAAGAGAGAGAATAAATAAAATGAATGTATGTATTCTGGAGTGTACTTATAGCAAATAGGATGCTGACCCTGTTAATTAGACCTCATTAGACCAGAATTACGTATGAAAAGTCCCATCTCCCAGTGCCTTCGTGTCTAGGCTTTAAACATGAAATTCAGAGGGAGGCAATTCAGCTCCTTACTTGTGTCTTTCTAGTTACAGAAAACTCACAATTTTTCCACAATAGTATTTCATGCCTGTGCCTAAAAGGCATACACACTAAACCATTATAGATATATATGCACATATACACACATACGTACACATATAAAACTTCTCCATTTAAAAAATATTATTGTACACATGATGGATGTAAAGGTGGCTATGCCACAACATATATGTGGAGTCAGTTCTCTTCTTCTCACAAGACCCAAGGATTGAACATCATGGTTGCAGACAGGAACATTATTGCTCCACCATTTCGGCAGCTCTTTCACATTCTTAAGTCTTGAGTTTTTCTAGTTTCCTCTGATCGAGATGAAGAACTAATTTTTATTCCACCTTTGTTCCTTCCTTAATGTCGTTCCTCTCAATCAATAGGTTGTATACAAAGGGTTATTTTCATTGTTCATATTTTTACACCCAATGTTCACGGTTACATACCACAATAGTTTGCTTATCTCATTTTATTTCTCAACATTCCTAACACTTTAAGTTGAGAATAGACAAATTTTAAAGTCATGTAAGTTTTAAGATCTTGAGTGGATGAGAACTTGAGAAATTATCTAAATGTAGTCTTTGACTTGCAGACAAAGACGGAAGGGAAGACGGTGAGGCAACATAAACAACGCTACAGCTGAAGCATTTAGATTTTTCTGCTTCCACTCTAACACAAACTATTTACGAGAGTGACTTTAATGCTGCCATTCCTGGAGTACTCCAATTAAACAACTTGCCTAAGTTCACTGTTATCAGCTAATGGCTTCATTCCTCTTCTACCATCTAGTCACATTGCTAGGAAATGTTGGCACAATGACAGCATACTTGAATGTGACCATGGAGGATCTGAAAGGGTCTCATGGCCTCCGTTTGAAAATCCAGCTGAGCAGAGGTTAGGATTATGCAAAATAAAATTCATTAACTTTGTTGATATTTCTGGTTTTACCAGAAAGAAGAGAGTGTTATGAGAAAGCTCCAACAGTGAATGGGGGATGGGACCTGTATAGGATTTATTAATCTTATTAAAAGCAGGGTGGTTTGTGAAGGTTTTTAATTATTTATTTTAGTGTAATGAAAATATACTAAGTTAGGACGTAAGGACTCCTACTAGAGATTTGTTCTTCTCATTGTCGTGTGTGAACAAATAGAAAGCAAAAATGTGCTTCTTTCATTTGAAAGGGAACTTGGAAGAAAGACAAGAAAAGCAATTTAACAGGGTTAGGGATTTATAATGAATAATTCCCTTGCCATGGGATAGTACATATTATTATAAAAGTATTGAATAAAAATTTTGAATAAGTAATAATTTGTATTTCCATTGTAAAAGAAGTTCACAATTATGTTATAATTAAGAGTAAGCAAGCCAATAAATAATTTAACATTAGTTAAATATTACTTGATAAAATATGTGCTGCTAATTAAAAGTGGAAAACATAAAAAATAATAAATAGACTCTAAAAGAAGTGACAAGGACATTAATCAGTGTCTGCTTGAGGTCTGCCTCCTTAAGTATAGATTAAAATTCAGAAAAAAACACCACAGATCAAGATACATTCATTTTATCAAAACACACTTTTTACATTAAAACTGCTGGAGAAAAATTAGGCAGTACTTTACAAGGTGTGTGTGTGTGTGTGTGTGTGTGTGTGTGTGTGTGTGTGTGTGTTAAACAGAACTATACCACACAGGGTGATAATGCACTTCTAAGAGCCATAGACTACCCTACAAAAACCCCAATGTTGAGCAGTCCATTGTTGGTCACTGGAGCCCAAGAGATGTCCCAAACAATGTCAGCTATTGTCATTGCTGGTGAAAGCACCACACATCTCAAATGCTGGACTGAGAAGAATGGAGCTGACCAATCTGGAAGCCTCCTCCCTGAGGGCTAGCTCTCATAGTATTATATGGTGCTACGGAAAGGAAGAAAAGCAACCAATAGTCCTATAAATAGTCCTGCAAAGCCTACAAATCATAACACTGACTAGCCTGACAAGGTACCCCAATATGGCCCATTAGTGGCACTTTTATCTTTAGGGTAAACAACAGCAGAAGTATTGGACATAAGGTTCCCTCAATTGGAGGAAATTTATGCCTGGTACTGTAAACATGACCAACCATCCATAGTTGGAGAGATCAAAGTCTTTAGAAGAGACCTTTAACTACTATTTTCAATTTTAAATATTTATTCTTATACCCTCAAATAAGTGTAGCTCTTACTGTGCATCAAAGAAACTTCTTTTTGAGACATATGAAAATTATTACCCAGACTCACAACTGATCAAAATACAGAGAACAAGTAACCATAGAGTGCCCAACTACAATAGATACATATGCAATCAGACCCTGTATTCTTTGGGCTCATGGAAAACCACAGAAGGGGCAGAAAAATGGTAAGAGCCAGAAGATCAAGCTGCCTGATGCTAGATGGTGTTATACAGACACAGCGGGGAAGCTGTACCCCTTAAATCACAGCAGTATGGCTGCCTACAAAAAAATCTGTATAGTGATGACACCAGGTGATGGGGACTGGGGAAGTTTTACAAGGTCCCACTCCTTACATGAATACCTATAGGCAAACCAATGTCTGCTGATAGAGTGAGAATCAGCTTCCTACAGGGATGAATTCTCCAATACCAAGTAGTCAGCTCTAAACACAGCACTAGATAGACTCATTAGGGACTGTGTGTAACAAGAATAAAGAAGTCACGAATTCAAGAGGAAGTCAAGAGGCCATGGGCGGAGCTTGAGAGAGGAGTGGCAAAAAAGATTTAAATATAGTGTGGTGGTTTATCTGCGAATGGCTTGCACAGGGTCCTGCATTTGAATATTTATACTCAAATGGTGGAAATATTTGGAAAGGCTTAGGAGGTGTGGTCTTGTTGGAAGAAGTGTGTTACAAAAGGAAGGCTTTGAGGATTTAGAAGACACATGTCATTCTCAGTGTTCTCTCTGATTCTGCCAGCGCTGTGAGATTTGATCTCTCAGGTGTTTCTGCTGCCATTACTCTACTCCACCATCAGGGCCTGTAACCCTCTGGAAGTTTCAGCCCAATTAAACACATTCTTCTAGAAGTTGCCTTAATCATGGTGCTTTATCACAGCAATAGAAAAGCAACTAAGACATATAGTATTCATGTATGAAATTAAATATGTATATATATTTAAGTTGAACAAAAGCATGCTCCTAAAATATAGTCTTTTATCTCTATATTGGTAGATATCTGACCAAATCTATAATAACTATCGTTATACTATTGGGGAAAAACAAATATGATATTGAATTATATATTACATATCTATATTTAAAATATATAGTTTTTAAGAGAAATTGGGACTTAAATTACACCTCCCCTTTGAGATATGTATGTCTTAAAAGTTGGCAAAGCTGGAATGTTGGTTTACCACAGGAAGTAAATTTCAGTCCTAACTTTCAGTATAAGTAAGTTTCATCCTGTTGATTAATACTTATCTTATTATAATATTTCATGAATCTGCATTTTAGGAAAAAAGTAAATAACCCTCTGTAATTGTAAGGATAACAACCATGGTCATAGAGAGTTACAGATGAAGTACTATGAAATTTCACAAGTTATTGTTGGTTTAGACTGTAATGACTGAAGAAAGCTTTATGTAAAATAACAGGCATATTCTATCTTATAAAATAGCTAAGATTCAATATATAAAATTAGGTTAAAGAAAACTCTAGGACCAACAAAAAAGCACATTAGTGGAACAGTGTGTAAACAGATCAATGAGTTTGCTGCCTAGCCTGAAACCTGCCTTTCATCCCTGAGACACATGGCTGAATGAAAGAACTTTACCACAAGTTTTCCTCTTCCTCTACATGTGTGCCATGCTATGCATACACCCACATGTGCATGTGTGTTCACATGCACACACGCACACACACACACAAAAATGAATTTAATTTTTTTAAAGAAGATAAAGGGAATGTGAAAGACAATTTTAAAAAACTCCTGAGGAAGGCCATCGTCACATCAGGCATTTTTAGCAGTTCCCCGGTACTACAGGGAAGAATGCCTAAGTAAGGAAAAAAGTGTAAATTAGGAAACCCTTGTTTTCAAACAAGGTGATTTAAAATAAGCATTTATTTAAAAAAAAAAAAAAAAAAGAGTTCATCTTAACTAGCTAACACAGGAACAATGTTCTATAAAATATTTATATTTTGAAATTGGCAAACTATGTGTCTTGAAAAATCATTAAATAGCAAAATGCCTAAAATGTGAGTCAAAAAGTACAAAAACATTAGTGCTGCATCAAATTACCACAAAATATCTTAAGTAATAAAACATACCTTGTTTTGTGAATACATTCAATATGCCAGAAAGGACCTGAATCTTTTACACACGCTTTTTCCTTTTATACTTTACAATATGTGAAGGGTATGGCAGTTCCTAGTTTAGGGAACAGCAATCGAAGGTGGAGTGCAGCTAACTTGATAATCAGCATGAAAGAGTCTGGGGTTTTCATTACTCAGAACCTGACTTCCAAATAACTATGAAATACTGCATTCCAGAAACAAACAAGCAAACAGACTTCCCAATTGTCAAAGCCAACCAATGAAAATTCTTCTTTAAATGCCACAAATAGTTTTTATACTAAATATAATGGAATGCTAACTCTTGAATAAAACGTGGGTCTTTAATCCCAGGTACTGCCAACATAGGAATCTTAAAGTTTACAAGATGAAATCTGTGCTATTTATCAACTGCTTGGTTTAGGTGAGCTTAGCCCCAGCTAGCTTTGTAATGTGTGTTACACCTGTAGAGGTATTTTAAATAAACAAATATATTTACAGGTGCAACCAGGTAATGACTTGGTAGGATTTTTCATGGTTTATCAAAGGACTGTGCACGGCAACTTCCAACTCAAGGGCATTGCTCATCCTCTTATAATTCTAGTTTTGTGTATTATTCCAGATTTTAAGGACCGGGTAATAGAGCGAGAGCCTCAAAGCCTGCTACAAAAGTAGAGCAGAAATAAATTTTTTAAAGAGGAAAAGAAAAAGTAGAGCAGAGTCCAGGAGAGGAGGGGTTCTCTCAGTTCCCTGGTAGGGCTGTGCGAGAGTCAACAGTTCAAACATGCCCAAACTGGACAGCTCCCAAAAGAAACCGGAGCCGCCTAGCGCTTGCGAAGCTCCTCCCACTTCCGCTTCCGGGAACGAGATTCAGCCCTCCACGAGGGCGGGGCTAAAGAAAGCCGGAAGTCAGGCCGCTTCCGGCAGGAGAAACTCCTGGCTGCGGCTTCGCCGGGCTTGACAGGCGCGGTCTCTGCCGGCAGTGCGCTGCCCTCATCCCGCTCGGACCCGGCCGCCGCCGTCCCGCTGCCCTTTTCTCGAGCCTTCCCTTCCCTATGTTCCGGGACCGGAGTCCGAGAAGCAAAGACCCTCTTCTTGCCCAGTCCCCATCATGTCCGAAGTGACCAAAGAGCTGCTGGAGCTGGTGTGGGGCACCAAGAGCAGTCCCGGACTGTCGGACACCATCTTCTGCCGCTGGACGCAAGGTACCAGGGCATGGTCACCGTTCCAGCTGCTCAGCTAGGGCTCTGGGAGTCGGGCCGGGACGCCTCTCTCGGTCCCAGACCTCCGCTCCACCACCTCGCCCCGGCCCCATCACCCCGGGGACTTGGCGCTTGGCCCCAATGCCCTATTCTTCACCAGTACCCGTGCTTGGTCCCAGTAACCACGCTTTAGGCACTCGGGACACCCGCGTTCTGTCCCAGTTGCCCCGTTTGGTCTTGGCACCTCAGTTCCAGTCCCTCTGGTACCCTCACTCTTTCCCTGTGCTCGCGCTTAGTATCCCGGCTTTGGTCCCTCTAGTATCCGCACTCTTCCTGTACGAGCCCTTGGTCCAAGTGCCCCAGCTCCGGCTTCTCGGCTTCCCGCACTCGCATTCTTTCCCTGTACCGGCGCTTGGTCCTAGTACAACTCTGATCTTCGGGTACTCACACTCTTTCCTACAGAGCTTGATCCCAGTACCCGTGCTCAGATCCCCCTCGGGACTCTGCGCTCAGTTCTAGATCCCAGACCTGGTTCCAATAACCCGGCTCGGGCACCTCGGGTACCCCGCGTTAGGCTCTATTGCCATCGCTCTGGCCTGTCAGATACCCTGAGCTAGTACCCCTGCTCCAATCAGTAGTTCTCAACCTTCCTAATATTGCGACCCTTTTATACAGTTCCTCATGCTGTGGTAACCACTATTTATAAAATTATTTTGCTACTACTTCATAACTGTAATTTGGCTACTGTTATGAATCGTAATATAAATATCTGATATGTGATCCCCCAAAGGGGTCGCAACCCACAGGTTGAGAACCACTGCTCTAAATGACTATTGATGGGGAGAGCTTGGGTGATTGAGTGTTTACCAAAGAACCCAAGTGCCTCTGCCACTCTGGGCTGACCTGCTTCAGGGGTGAAAGGAGAGGGGCCCTGAGCCCTGGTGGACTGCAGTGTGTGACACCAAAGAGGGTGCCACTGTCAGAATCATTACACCTCCAGCCTCCAAGTGAGCTTTAAGTTATCAGTGTTTGGAATGTTTTTTGGAGAGGGCTTGGGAGGGTGGAGATCCAGGTGACTAATGCCGGAAGCCAGTTTCATGTTGTAATCAATGTAGTTAGGTGTGGTGCTCTGAATGGAAACACAGTATTGCTCGCTACCGGATTGTTCACTTGGCCTCAAGTATCTCTAATTTTGAAACGGTGTCTGATATTGTTGGTTACACTCTTTAAAGGAATATGGATCACACACAGCACTTCCTCTGCTAGTCTAATGATGCTCAGAGTTACTATTAGAGGGCCCTGATAAATGTTGATGTGGTAGTCATTTGGGATTATGGGAGTAGCCATAGGATACTGACTTCCTGCATTAGTAAGGTGGCTTGATTTTGTGGTCGATAACTGCATTGAATTGACAGCTGTAACCTCAGTCTTCGGAAAATAAGATGTAGGTATAAAATGGGTGGCTGGAGCAAAGTTACACTCAGAGAGATTACATTTGTGAAGTTTCATTTGTAAAGCTACTAGGTTGCTTTGCTTTGCTTGTTAAAATAAGCCAACAGAGTAGCACGTAGTTGTTAGTTTTTCATTGATGGACAGTTTCAGTTAACTCTTTGGAAATCATTTCAGCTAAAGAAGTATGCCTTTTGGGTTATTTCCGAGCAATCCTTATTTAAATATTTATTTGCTTTCATTTTTTACTTAAAAATATATGTATATGAGTGTTTTGCTTCTTTGTATGCCTGTGCACCACATGCATACCTTGTGCCTACAGAGGCCAGAAGAGGGCACTGGATTCCCTGGAACTGGAGTTATATATGGTTGTGAGCCTGTGAATGGATATTGGAAATTGAACCAGGATCCACTTCACAAGCAGCCAGTGCTTTTAGCCTCTGTGCCATCTCTCCAGATCTTCAATTTTGTTTAAAGTCAACAAGCCTTTTAATAAAAGGCTTAAATTAAAGTTACCTTTGTTTTTGAAACGGTGTCTTACCATGTAGCTTTGTCTGGCCTTGAACTCACAGAGATTCACTTACCTTGACCTCCTGGGTGCTGGGATAGTGCCATGTCTGCCGCTCCAAACTGGCTTTTTTTAGTTTGATAATTTGTTTTCTGCTTCCGTTTTCTCCTGGTCATTTGCCTACCTGATGAAAATGAGTTTTCGCTTTTTTAGCTCATTGGCAACACTCGCTCTTTTCTCTTCCTGTAAACCACACTGGTGTCCTGAGCCCTCCGCACCAAAGTCTGGGATGGCAGAGCAAACCTCAAGCACCTGCAGTGGTTATTAGGTGAAGGGACAGAGAGTCCTGAAAACAATTGAATCATTGGAGCCAGCCATGCAGACATCCAAAGAAGGTGCTCCAGACACAGGACCTCACCCCTGTAAAAGTCCTGGTGCCAAATGTTCCCTGGACCGTTGGTTAGGGATCAGGAAAGAGGTCAGTGTGGCTGGAGGCGGCAGTAGAAAGGGGAGGGTAATAAATGTTCTAAAAGTAATATAGTCATATAAGCCATTATAAGGACATTGGCCCACATTCTGAATGAAATAAGAGTCACTGGGAGGTTTGGAGCAAAGGAGACAGAGGTTCTGTATTTAGAAGGTTGATTTGGTTGCTGTGGTTGAGAGTAGACAGTGGTGAGCCAGTAATTAAGATTAGGTGGTCCCTGTTGTAGCCCAGGAGGAAAGGTGGAGCAGATCAGGATATTAGCATTGGAGACAGTAGGAAGCGGTCATGTTGGCCATGTCCCAGCAGAACCCAAATTGGTATCTTCTGTCTGACAGAAGTAGTATTGATCATGCTGATAGGGGACATTTGATGTACTAGTTCAGTTTTCAGTGCTGATTGTGTAACTTGGTGTTTGGTAGAATTCCTGCAAAGGGCCAAGGACTTTTCTCTTTCTCGGTGTTTCTCTGGTGCTGTGTAAAAGCTGCCATGGGTAGTGTAGGCACAGCTTTTCCAAAACAGCTTTCAAGAAGCATTTGGGGACAGTGCTTTCGTGGCCTTAGCTTAGCTCTTCTCAGGAGCTCAGGAAGCACACTGTCCCTTCCTCCAAACTTCTTGTTTTATTGTTTCACCTGAAGCTACCATGGAAAGAGGGGTACTGCCTATAGCAGCTTAATGTGGGGATATCTCTTTTATGATGGGGCAGGGTCATATTCGATTAAAATTAGATTTTGGTGTTTTCAGGAATAAGAGACAGTCTTTATTATATAATATGAAAACCAAGATTTTTATCTTAATGAAAAGTGAGGGATCATTTAAAAATATAAAATGGATAGCAAGATAACTCAGTAAGGAAAGGTACTTGTCGCCAAGCCTGGCCACCTGAGTGTAACCTAATAACTTCCATGCTTGAAGGAGAAAGATAACTTCTGCAAGTTGTCCTCTCACAGCAGTACACACACACACACACACACACACACACATGCACACACACACACACACGCACACACACACACACACAATTCATTACTAAATCATTTGGGTCAAAGTCTGAACTTAGGTTTTCTTTTCATTTAGCATAGCGAAATTATAACTCACTTAACAAGCAATTTTTAAAAGCTACAATGTGCAAGCACAGGAGAGGGTTAATTACTTGGTACTTTAAATATGTAATATAGTTTTGTTAATTCAAAGATTTTAAATATCTGTAGTATAGTGTTATGCTGTACAGGGTTTACAACCTTGAAAGACAACAGAGGGTAAATGTGTCTATTCTAAAACTATTAGCTAAGGAAAATAGGACCCCATTCAGATATTTGACTCAGCCCAGACCATCTGACTTATAGTAATCTAACCAAGTCTGTGCCATTGGTTTTTATACTGGTTACTAAGACTTTAGAGCCCTTAGTTGTCCAGTTGGTTGGAGGAATGTGTGTATATACAGTCAAGACTTGAGAATAAGGACTGAAAATTTGCAAAAAGGTTCATGGCCCACATTTAAATTAGGTGCTATAAAATGTGAAACTGAGGACAGCATCACTGTCCTCACCGTGACGCAGTAGGTTACAATGTTACAAAACTCTGTATGTCAAATCAGTTATAGGATGAGTAATTTTAGATATAATCAGAAATTGTTCTTCTTGTAATAATCAAATTTTTTTAAATCTAGGAAATAATTTGGGTGTAAAAACATTTGACAAGAAAAGTAGCTGTATATTAACAAACTCATATTCAAGAGTACAAATAAAACAGCTCACTGCAGTGTGATTGTAACTGTAAGGCCTCCCATGCATCTTGATAGCTGTATTATAGCGATAGGATTTTTTAGTAATGTTTTTACTTCTTTGAATATTGGTGGAGTCTTCAGGGAAGACTGGGAGTCACTCCCTACTTAATGGTTATTACATGAACTGCAGGTCTGTAGGTCCTCACTCCTCCACACTCACATGCAGCAGCACCGGGACTCCTTCCTTAGGCTCCTTGGACAAACAGTGAAGGTCTCTTGGCTTTAACTCTCTTTTCCAAGTGCCGACAAGGCCCAGCCCAGATTAGCAGAAGAGAAGGTGTGGGCACAGGCGGATTCGGATGGTATGGCCACAGACTCTTGGCTTTGATTCTCAGTCCTAGGTCAGATCTGACATTTGGTTGTCTTAATGTGATAACCAGCACTTTTAGTTGTCACTTTTCGTGTTTTCCCATCTGTCTTAACTACATCCAGCTCCTCATTTACTGTTATCAGGAGCTCCAGGGGGTGTGGATAAACCTGTCTGACATCAGAAGACAGTGGTTGCCTCTTAGCTGGGTCCTCCCTGCTTCCACTCGTCATCCCTGTGCCCAGGCTCCATCCATCCATCTCCTGGTGGCCTCTCTTCTCTGCCTCCTTTCTCCTTTCTCCCCAGTCTCTCTTGAGACTCTTCTCTCAATCCTCAAATCCTACCTCTCTTTCTACCTCCCAGTCACAGGCTCTAGCCTTTTTAGCCAATTAATTTTAAATTGGGGAGCTAGGTTCATATAACAAAGGCTGCTATACATGAGAATTTACTCAACTTGGGGCAACCAGATCTTGGGGTACAGAATTTATCATTTGAATGCATAGCAGCACCAGATCAACCCTCAACAAGCTGTCCTTGTACATCTCAGAATCAGAATCCAGACAGGTCCTCAGTTCCCACCTTCTTCATTCCCTTGATTCCAGCCAGTGGCTTTGCTTTTCTTTGTTTTAGAAATTTTCTAAGATTTATATCTGTTAGATCACCAGCTTTCATGTTTTCTGAGCTCAGGATCCCACTACACCCTTAAAGATTAATGCCCTTAACATGAAGGCAGCTAATGTCTTGATAGTGTTGTGAGAACGCCTTTAACTTTAGGTGGGTCCCTTGTGCCAGGCTCTAGTACTGTAAGTTTGTAGGGGCTGGGAGGGCACAGCTGACAATCTCTGTCTTGTTGGGAGTCACTCCTGCTGTGCTGCACTGCCTCAACTCTCTTGTAAGACAGGTCTAGAATTCCCCTTTTCCCATATCACTCGCTGCATCAACCCCTATTTATCTCTGTCTGTCTGTCTGTCTGTCTGTCAATCATCTATTCATTCACTTTGTTTCATTTTGTTTTGTTTTGAGACCAGGTCTGACTATGTAGCCCTAGCTGCCTGGAACTCACTAAGTAGACCCAGGTTGGGCCCAAACTCAACCTTCACCTGGCTCTGCCTCCCCAGTGCTGGGATTCAAAGCATATGCCTTTTATTTTTCTTCCTCACCCTTCATTCTTTTAGCTTAGTCATCAAGTGTCAAAATAATTCTTCATCCTGCCATCCTCTTTCCTTCTCTGAAACTTGTACAACAAATAGTTTGCTTCTGCTCTTCTCCTGTCATTTAAAGTCTGGCTGTTCTCTCTAGCTCTGAGTTTTCTTTTGCAGTACTTAAGTGGCGCGCTTGCTCCAGCGCTTACGGCTTAGCACATGCCACAGCTGACTACTCTTGTATCTAATTGATCTCTTCTGGAACCTCTGCTACTATATTTCTGTCTTGCTGCTTTTCTAAGCTGTTATCCTGCCTTGCTGACCAAGCCTCTACTCACTTTTTAATGTCCTCAGCTTCATCATCTTTGCAGCTCATGTTGGCATTCACTGTCCTGACCTGTTCCAGATGATTGCAGTTGCTATCTGTATTCCCCAGACAGTATTGATGGCCCCTTTACATGTTTCAAACTGAACTATTTTACATGGTAGAAAAAACACCTCTGATTGTCTTCCCTTTCAGAACTTCCACAAACATTAACAAGCAGTGAGTATACAGCGTATGGTGAAAATAGCACGGAAACCTGTATAATAAATTAACATAAATATAGATTATGATAAATGCTGACTCTGGGAGGCATGGGAGAATACTTAGGTTTGCCAGGAAGTCTCTCTAAGGAGTTCACATCTGAACTGAATCCTGAAGAATATGAAGGTCAGAGTAGAAGGAAGTAGAAGGTAGCCGAGCAGAAAAAGTAAAATGGAGGGCCATTGGATTGGTCCATCTTTATACCTGCAAAGGCAGTTAAGATTTTATTTTACTTGCAGTGAGGGTCATAGCAATATTCTCAGCTGGTTGTGACCAAATCTGTTTTCCGTTTCTGAACTACTCTCCAAGCAGTACACGTGAATAGGAGGGGTTAAGGAGATGAGGGCCTGGGAGTGAGGTTGGAAGGTTCTATCAGTACTCTAGGGGATAGGGCAAGTTGTCTGAACTATAAGTTGATGAGATACAGGACACACTGGAGATATATTTTAGAGCCTTGAGCCAAAAGGAAGGAAGAAGCCTAAAAGATGAGTCAGAGTTTCCTCAGAAAGGGCAAGCATGTGCTTCAGGCAGAAGGAGCATTATGTACAAAGGTGTGGTAGAACATGCCTGTGATCCCAGCACTTGAGAGCTGGAGACAGGAATGTCTGAAGACCTGGAAGAATCTCACCAGTGGGACTGAAGTCACTAGGCAGGGCTACAGGAGGACTTCAGATTCGGAGTCTGGTCTGTATGTGGGGATTTCTTGGTTACAGTCAGTAATAGCAATTGAAGGAGCAGATGAAATTATTAGAGGTAGATAAAATTCTGCATATTACCAGAGAGAACATACAGAAAGGAAAAAGCCTAATCCCAAGGCCAGGGCCTGGGGAGCACCAGCAGTTAAGGGCTGCAGTGAGACGGAGAATAAACTGGCTGCTGTGCAACAACAGGGCCAGCATGCATGAGGCCCGTGAGCATGGGGAGAGTGAGCTGGTGCAGCCAGGGATTGACAGCACATCCGCGGAGGCTGACTGAGAAGGCTAGGCTGTTGCATACAGATGGCTGGAAAAGGGCTGAGAGCCCAAGAGAGAGGATGTGGGGTGGATTTCTCGGTGGAATCACTGATTTTTTTAAAAACTATGTGAAACATTTAAATGGTGTCTGGAAGAGAGGTGAGACATGGCAAGGAAGCTCTGAATCTTCAGCTTTTTGTTTTTGTTTGCTTGTTTTTTGTCTGTAGAAACTTCAGAGGCAACTCTCATTTCTTCTATATCGAGCATGCTCCATTTACATGTAGTAATCAAACTTTAATTTCATTTTAGAAATACCTTTTGAAAATAGCTCTTCCTCTCCATAGGAAGGTAGCTTTTATTAGATCAGTTACATTTCTACCGTGCTCTTAAAAGAGCCTTCCTATTTCCATCCTTTACAAAAAAAAGCAAACTTTGTAGTCCTGCAAGAACTGGAACCCCCTCAAGCTCACACAGGTCTGTGTAGTGTGAGTCTCTTCTTTTCCCCTTTGCCTGTCCGTGCTTCTTTCGGCCTCTAACCCGCCCTTCAGCTGCGTTACATTTCCCTTTGATCGACATTTCCTGCTCTTACGGCCCTTTTCCCGTGAATACTGATACTTCGTTTGCCTGAACATTATTTGCCTACTCTTGTTTCCCAGCCAAACACCTTGCCACAATCAGCCTCCAGTTCATCTGTTAATATTTGACTCAGGCAGAGAAAGTTGTTCCTTTCTGCACCCAGGACAGCCTTCATTCTTCTGTTAAGCAACATTCTTTTAGTATTGCCTATTTACGTGTCTCTTCAACTGGATTATCAGCTCCTGTGGACCAGAGACTGTAGCCGTCTTGTATATATTCTGAATTGCACATGTAAGATCTGGTATTTATGAAATATAAACAAGCCCAGTGTGTTGTCCTGGTTACTGAATTTAACCATTACTGAAATTCAGTACATCCCTAGCATATTAGAATTGAAAGTGAACATTTTAAAAATAAGATCACTAAGGCTCAGGGAGTTAATGTGATTCTTTTCCAAGGTTTCTAGTAGATTCTCCTGACTTCTGTCCTAAGGCCCTCTGCATACCTTTAGCTGCTATCAGTTAATGCTGATTAGGAATACTTAAACTAAGATAGAGCCAACCTGTGAACACTTATATCCTTCATGCCACTTAGTTCTTAAATGACAGAACGTGACCCAAGGACTGAAATGAGGTAGCTAAATAGGCAAGTGTTCTGGCTACCACCTAGCCCACTGCTCCCTTACAGTGAGTGTTCTCAGTAATTAGCCTTAAGCGGGGAGGGGCTGCAGTGAACACTAACAGTGCTGTCTGCAAAAGAGGTTGGAGGTGTAGCTTAGCGCTGAGCATGCGCTTGGCATGCATGAGCTAATTTCATTCATCAGACCAAGAATTAAATAATTAAATAAGTCAGACTGTATGTGTGTGTGTGTGTGTGTGTGTGTGTGTGAGAGAGAGAGAGAGAGAGAGAGAGAGAGAGAGAGAGAGAGAGAGAGAGAGAGATTGGATAAATATTTTGGAGGAGAGGCAATCGTTGTGTAGCATTTTTCAGAGTCCTCTTGGCCTTCTGGAAGACCAAGCATTCTCTCCAATAACTGTAGATATTTTGCTGTTGTGAAACATGATCTCAAAGCAAAGTACACAAACAGTTCTTTTATAGATGCTACTGGAATTATTTTTAATCCTTGCTACTTGCTTTCATTTTTAGGGTTTGTGTTTAGTGAATCAGAGGGATCTGCATTAGAGCAGTTTGAAGGTGGCCCCTGTGCTGTTATTGCACCTGTTCAGGTAACATAGACTACTTTACCGACTCCTCAGATAAGGGACGTGGTCAAAAGTTTAGCACTGCCTTTGTTTTCTGTTGTCTGTACTCTATAGAACAACCAGATATGGCCAACTAACAACTCTTACACATAGATTTCTAACTATCCAAAATAAAGATAAATTCTTTATTTTAGAGCATGAGTGAATCCTTACAATAGAAGCATTTTTGACAGTTTTCAAGGAAAAGTAAGAGGTATACCCTGATTTTTAGAAGATTAGGAATTAGAGATGAAGATCCCTTATGTAATATAATGAGCCTGTTGATCCTATAAGATCTATACATTTAACGGGTATACTCATAGCAATTAGGCTCTTACCAATTATTCCGTCTATAAAGATGTTTCTAGAAAATTGAAGATGAGTGCATGCTTTCATGGCCTAAATTTTTTAAGTGTTTAACACAAGTTAGCTTTATATATTATTTTGGGCTAAAGATTAGCCTTTCTAATAAGTAAGTTGCAACCAACTACAAACACAATTTAAAGAATATTTTTTTCTTTGTACCAGGAGTTTTATTTTCAGAATGGCCTTGTTTTAAATCTTAATGGTTTTGAATTTCAGAACTGATTATTGCCATAAACTGTTAAATTGCTGGAGTCAACAGCTTCTGGTTTACTCTTACAAGTGTGACTATCAGTGTAACCTCAAAGCTAGTCATACTTTCAAATATTTATTTAATTAGAAATAATGCAATTACCCATTGGACGTGAAGGATACATTTCTAAACTCTTGGTTACATAATACATTAGTTCCCAACCTTACCTTCCATATGCTAACATCACTCAATTAAAAGGAAGCAGTTTGGTTGTTTGTTTTTCTGTAAAAGAAAAGCCATCTCAGGAATGGAGAGATGGCTCAGTGGTTTAGAACACTTGTTGCTCTTGCAAAGGACCCAGACACATGTGATACACATACAGAACTGTAGGCAAAACATTCATACACAAAATAAATCTAAAAAAATAAAAAATGAAAAGCAGTCTGAGTATTCCAAAATATACCTCTATAGATCATCTTGTTTTTATTTCTTCAAAGAATAAAGCTAATTGTTTTCACATTGGTAAAATTATTAAGAAAAATGTGAGTGTCTAAATCTCGCCTCAAAGTGATCAAGTGTATAGAGTGGAAATTTAAATATAACAATAATTATAGAACATTTATATATTCTGTATGATTATATATATATTTATATGATAATATATGACATGCTACTACTTCTATATAATATTTATGTTAAATATACTATTTATAATGCATAATATACTACTATTAATTATTATTATTTTTATTTTCCTGAGTCTGCTGAGGCAACTTTCAGGTACCAGTGGGAACCTTGTCTGAATGTGAAGGCCTTTGCCCTATATGTGTATTTCTGCTTAAGCATCAACATTAAATTGTTAAGAGTAATAAGAGAACTTAGTAAGTTAAAATGCTAACAGTAACATTTTGAACTATTAAGTTTAGACTATGATACTTCTAGAAAATGTACATAGGAATAGCATTAAACAGATAATTCATTTGTTAAATAAGAATTTACCAAGATTTATTAATACTGTGATAAAGGAACTCTAATCAGTGGTGAAACAAAATGAAATTTTATAAATACTACCAATATGACAAGCAAATTGAGGGGCAAATGATTTTAGGTCATCTTCTACCATGTGCCAAATATATCCTTAAGAAACCAAAACACTAATGTCCCAATGCCCTAAGAAAAAGGATTACTTTACGCTCAGAAAAAAATTCAATAAATATTATAATTAAGGGATATTGTCTGTTTTTAACAGTGAATTAGTACAAATTGGGTAAGAAAAACACTCCATCCCCACAGGTCAAATGGGCATCACAAAGTAGTTGTTAACAGTTACACTGATGCTCGACGAGAAAAGAATAAAGACATTTGCTGAGTACAGGCCAGTAAAAATCAAGCTACATCTTGATTCTGTTTCCTTTTTTTTTTTTTTTTTTTTTTTTTTTTTTTTTTTTTTAACTCTCTAGATATAAACTTGTCAAGGCATATGTTGGTGGAGGGATACTGGCACTCTTGAATATTGCTGTCTAGTTCAGATTTAACTAAGATTCTGTGAAGGTGTTGTAGACTGTGGTTAGAGTTATAATATATAGATTCTTAATGTACTTCTGAGAAACTCTCTTTAAAAATAACCCTTCATATGGAAAAAGTTTTCTTCATGAAGAAACTCATTTATAGTAGCAAAAGCTGCAACCTAATGTACTGTAACAAAATTTAATGTGGACATAACAGGTAAATCTTGGAAGTTCATAGGAGGACTGATTATGGCTGTTGATTTCTGGGAAAAGCAGAATATATAATGCTTAATGTATGCATTAGAATCCCTTCTTCCAAAAGCAGTTATGAGGGAATAAGGCAGCAGCGTTTGAGGCCAGCAGCAGTGGTGTTCATGGTGGGATAAGTGCCCTCGCTTTACCTTCTACGTTTGTTCTGTAAGGAGTCACGCAGGGGAGTTATGGTGATTGTTGATGACAGCATAGACTAAATTATAGTGTTTGTTTTATTTCTATGTAAGTGCAGTGGGACTGTACTGTTGGGGTGGTCACATTCTTTGAATTGGTGGCCTGTTCGGTGCCAGGCTGAGTGCCTGTCATACATTTTCTCATATAATCCTTATTGAAATCTTTCAGAGTTTGTCCTAGCACTTTTAATTAGTTGATTGGTAAATCAAGACTCAAGCTTAGGTCCTTCTGACTAAAAGCAGTCTCCATCCTGCTTTCTAGTAGCATAGAAAGAGTCCTAGAATACCTCCATTTCTTAGACTTGCCCTGAAGGCATTCATAGTCAATAGGTGAAGTTCAAGAATCCACATTTAAACAAGTCAACTGCACTGTGCCTTAAGGAGGCAATGTCCTGTATCCCGCAGCTTTCTATGACATAGCTAGTAAAAGGTTAGAAATCAATTTGTTTTTCTTTCAAATCATATAACTTGAAGACTCATTTCATGAAGTTATGAGTTCTTGTGAGAAAGTGAATACTCTAATAGTGGGATTTTTACCTTCACTCCTCTCTCTCTCTCTCTCTCTCTCTCTCTCTCTCTCTCTCTCTCTCTCACCTTTCATTAGTACTGGACATCTAGCACATAATCTCACCATGGTAGGCAAGTGCTCTACTACTGAGTTTTATTCATGGTGCTTTTGTCTTTTAGCTTAAGACAGGGCCTTGCTAAGTTTCTGCAGATGGCCAGTAGTGGTGTTCTCTGTATAACAGACCAGAGCTACAGGAAAGAATGGACCATACTGTTGTATTTGGATGTCTCTTATCCCAGAAATCCAAGAGAAATGTAGAGATATTCCCATAAACCTTCACTGTGTGAACAGATTACTAGGTTTCTGTGATTTCCTGTTACCTATCTATTATGTGAATTAATTCTCTACTTATTAGAAAGTATGCATCTGAGATGGGTAATCTGTGAGTCTGGGGCAAAGTTTATAGTAGTATATTCTAAGTAGATATCTGTATACCCTGACTTTTGGCTGTGGGGGAAGACTTTGAATAAAACTACTCAAAAGATCAGAAGGATGGTATGAAGTTTTTCTGTTTTTTAAATAAAAGAGCTGCACGAGCTGTGACTACCATGCATTCTAACTGTTGCTTTAATTGTATAAAGGCATTTCTTTTGAAGAAGCTTCTGTTTTCTTCCGAGAAGTCGTCCTGGCGGGATTGCTCAGGTATGCTAGCTGGCTTTAAAGTCTTTCCTCCGTCTTCTCTTTTAAACCTGCTCTACATCGCATTTGTTGTTAGTAATTTATTTTTAAAAAGTCTGCCTTAAGTAGGAAACAATTGATGGAATATTATTTCTCAAATGTTGCAAAAAGTTTCATTATCAGTGACTTTGCTTTAAAATGTTCGTTTTCAGATTTTGCTTAATAAGAGACAGAAGGCAGGGTATTATGAGTAATACGGCTTCTTGCTTACACGGCTGTTTCCCTTAACCTGCAGACAACTATCTACCCATAAGGAATACCCATATGCTCTGGTGTTTGTTTGACAGGGTCTCGCTATATAACAAGGCTAGCCTGGAACTCGCTGTGTAGGCCAGGCTATCCTCAGACTTGTGATCCTTCTACTTTAACTAATAGAATTACGTTCTTGCACCACCATGCCTGTGTGGTGTTGGTGGCTTCCCTCCTGCCTCTCCTGTTTTCTTTTTTTGCTTTCTTGAACTCTGATAAAGAGCTCAGCATTCTCATTTTATTTTTTTATCTTTTATTATAATGCATTATTAAATGGAAACACTGAAAGTCATTATGTTGCGCATGAAACTATCAGAGTTTCTGCAGCTTGAATAAAACTGATTCAGGACGCCTCCTGATAACAAATATTTGCATTCCACTTGGCGATTTACAAAGCTCTTCTCTCAGTTGCAGAATTCCTTGTGAGCCTCACAGTCACTCTAGAAGAAGGCAGGACATTACAGTGCCAGCTTTGTGTGTCAGAACATAAGAACTTTCGTTCTAACCCATGATTGCAGAATCTCCTCAGGATTCTGAACTGAGGAGTTAAAGGAGTCCTGATCATATATTTAGTGTGAATATGAAATATTCAGTAAAGAAACTTTGAGAGTCAATTATCACCATGACTTTTAATTGCTGAAAACATTTCTTCCTCAAAAATACAGTGTCTTTGACAAAATTGTCATGAAGGCTGTGATGTGAAGTGACTGGAGCCATTACTGACTATAAAATGTGATATAGGATGCAGTCACACAGGCTCATTTGGAAGTTAGAGTGTGATAGTGTGTTGGAGAGAAGACACTGCTCGAAGGAGGGAGGGATTGCCCAGGTTCTGGAGGAAATGGCCTTGTGTGTGCCTTTCAACAGAACACCCGTGCTCGCGTACTGTGAGATGGTGTACGGCTTCTGCTTTATGCAGCATTAACAGTGGTTGCTTCTGCTACAGTAATGGCTTGCGGTTTGTGTGCTGATGGTGTCTTATCGCCTTGCTCTTATTCCCGTAACTTGGTCAGGCAGAATTCAGCAGATGAGGAGAACAAAGGTCCCCAGGGCCCTGTTGTTCTTATGTCTATTCTGCAGGAAAGGGAGCTGAGTGCTCAGCTGCATCTCTAGCTGAGTGCTAGAGATGACTAGCTTAGTATTTCTCATAATGTTAAATTCTTCCAGTCTTCTTCTAACTGATGCCAGTATTTAAAGTGATAATATTTTATTCTTTAGGGGCATTGTTCTTCTAAAGAATAATTTACAGTCTTCTGGTTATATGGATTTTCCTTATTCTTTGCAAATACTTTATTTTCATTATTAAGCCGAGGCATTCTTACTGTTTCTCATGACTCGATTTTCTTTTCCAGACAAACCATTGTAACTTATACTTTGGTTATTTTTAGAGGACGAGCAGAAGGAACTCCTTTGTCATACCTTGTGTGATATTTTAGAAAGTGCTTGTGACAGCTCTGGATCATACTGCTTGGTTTCATGGTTGAGAGGAAGGACGACTGAGGAGGCCGCTAGTGTTTCTGGGAGTCCTGCACAGTCTAGTTGCCAAGTGGAACATTCTTGTAAGATACGTTTTTATTTCATGAAGTAATTTCTTGCTCTTTTGTTTTAATAAATCTATTGAAAAATTTGAAGAGAAAATATTTTAAGTTTTTATAACATGTTCTGTATTTACGTTTAATTAGTAAGCTTAAATATTTTCTATTTCTTTTTCCATTATTTTATTTACTGTAAGACTGCATTTTTGCAAAAGGAGTTGCATCTCTCTCTTAAGCATTTTAAAATGAGAGAGAGCTAACTTCTGCTTGATGAAATCTCCTTTGAGTATTAGAACTTTGATTTTAAAAATCTAAAGAACAACAACAACAACAAAAATCTAAAGAACATCCATCTGTATGCCATAGGTTCAGGTGCACAGTGTTCTTTAGATGAGAGGCGCTTTCTATGCCATTAAATGCTTAAATATTCTTAGCTGCTTTCTAGAACAACAATGGAGATATTTTCTTAATTAAACACTGTTATTTTGCTCTTGAACTTTTTGAACGTTGTTATATATTTGGACTAAGATAATTTTTGTTTTGTTTTATTTATATCTTAAGTTTTCCACATCTTGACTGTAGTAAGTAATACAAATAATACCTACTCTCATTCATAAAAATCATACACTTGAACATTCTTAAAAGTGGCCTAAACACTGCCAAAATGAACTAGTAAATTAGAGCCTTCTGGTGGTAGGGAAATAGAGGGGAGTTGCTTTTTCCATTTGCTTTGGAGGAATAACCTTGTTACTAGGTGGGTTTTGATAATTGGCAGTTCCCAAATAGACAGGCTGAATAATACTTTATTCCATACACTGCAACATACTCACTACCTTCTATATAAAAATGATTTTGTAAATGGTTTACACCAGGCATTAGGAAGTAAATATTTGCTTGTGTGTGCTGTGTATCACTCTCCATACAGAACTGTCTATAGACAGTGCTGCCGCCCCTGAGCTGAAACACCTGTGTTTTCACTCTCCAGTTTTCCTCCCTCTATGACTAGAACAGCTTGTGCTTGGCAAATTTTAATAACACATTTGCAAGAAATAATTTTAAAAATTTAAACAGTTGTGTAATGTTTCTTTTCAGACCTTTAGAGCATTACCTTTTAAAAAGAATTTATTTTGGAATTGATAATGACATTTAAAGATAAATGGAAACTATTCAAAGGAATGACAATAAAGCATCATTTAGACTCATTTTTAAATGTTTTGTAAATTTTACTATGTGGCATGTAAGCATGGTAATTCCATTTGAGATACTAAATATTGACACAGGGATATATAAACCCTTCCCAGGGTTTAAGCTCATTTATCACTTTACATTAACGTTATATTTAGCATTACATAAGCACATGCATACCATATGCTTCCTCTGCAGTGGTGGCGCATTTCCATACTAACATGTCGGCATGCTCTAGTGTGAAGGGCGTCCGAGGGCAGTTAGTGACCTACGTCACTAATTTAGACGGGCGCGTTAGATTGAGTCCTCCTCCAAAAAGACGTGACGTAGGATTTTCTAGTTCACTTAGTGCCTTATTTTAAAAATAAGCATGCCATAAAACTGTATTTGAAATATGCTTTTAACTTCATATACATCTAAAACATTTTATTAACTGAGAATTTGAGAATTTATCTCAGATGCTGACAGTTGAACTGAACTTACATTGAAATATGTATTCCACATAAGAACCTGTTTTACCTATTCTTCTTTATTCCCAGCTGTGTCCTTCCTCTTGGGTTTATTTCCCATCATCTCTGACTGCTAAGCCATATTCTTTTTTGCTTGCCTCTTGAACGTCCTCTCTTTATGCAACTTTACAGTGAAACATAAGCAGTTTATAAACAGTGTATCTCGGACGAGGTCAGAGAGAATTATTTTATCCCTAGAATTTAAATGTGAAATCTTTCCGCTCTCATTGATATCACATGTGTACAGCATTACTTTCATTGGCTTTTGTGGTGTATATATTTTTTGCTTGTTAGTAATGCACACTTGTTTGCAGTAGTGAATTCTTGGGTTCAATTTCAGTTTGTTTCCTACATAAACCAAAAGACAAATTAAGCCATTTGAACTTCTAAAGATTTTAGAAAGTCATTTGAAACATTGAAAAGTTAAAATTAAGCTATAAAGCTAATATAATGTAAAATTTTAAATTGTAAATAAAAATTTTAATTCTCATTTCATAATCATTTTTAATCACTAATGAAAATGTATATGACTTACTATGATTTGCTTCATTAAATTGTTCATTGCGAGAAAGTAGTCATTTTGATTAGCCATTTTTAAAAACATTATCTTCTGGAAGCCAAGACTGAGTCTCCATTTCAGTGCTGGTTAGAGCTTGGTGCTCTTGTATTCCTCCGTGGACCTCAGCAGCTCCCTCTTCTACAAGCAGAGAGAGGCCATGCCCACTGAGGAGGGAGGCCTGTGCTCACAAGAGTGCCCCGCACTTAGTCAGGCCTTCCTTCGTGAATGGCATCTTTCATTTAAATGGCTTTCCTTGAGTTCTTTAAAAAATTTAAAACGTGTTGTTTATTAATATAATCTTAACAGTTACTGATTGCATGAATGAATGAGGAAACAAACTTAAATCTGTCCTTGAACCTGTGATTTCAGTGCTATGCCTAATATATGCATTTAATTAGTGAGTACTAAGCCTAAGGCTTTAATATTAAGAACAATTAGCCCTGATGGTTACTGCTATCCGTAAACTAGGGCATTATTTTAAATTCAGAACACATGACAATGTGGGACAAACAGGCAGTAGTCTCTCCTATTTTGCATGTTCTCCTAGCTGTGACTGAATTGTACAGAGATGTTCATTACTTAGTAACCCTTTTGTGTTCTGAGTACTATATCCATTTTAGTTATAACCATAGTAACTGAGATGATGAACTATAAATTCATGTTGTTATAAAGTTCAGAGTAAACTGAGAATTATAAGGGAATAAGAAATAGGGAATGTTTTGATTGCTTGAGAGTATTTACAGCCTGCTGTGTGTATCTTGTGTCATTTATTTGCCATGTGTAGTGCTGAAAAGTGTCTTTTATGTATAGCTGCCTTGGCTGTCGAAGAGCTTGGCTTTGAGCGATTTCATGCATTAATTCAGTAAGTAACATCGAAACATTTAAAATACTTACCTTGTGGACACATTGTCATTTTAAGTATGTTCCTACTGTAGAAAGGTCCTTAGATATACATACCACTACTTAGACCTGAGCTTAAAATACCTTGTCTGAGCATTCATTTGATTCCAAATTTAAAAATAACATATACATGTATATATGATTCTAAGTCCTAAAGTAACTAAGTACATTTTTCAAAACACTAAATCAAATATGTCTTCATCATTATCAGTGAAAAAATCATTTTTATCATGTTTTTCTGTTCTGAATAAATGTAAACCCATTTGTAGTGAGCTAACTATTAGGCTTATTTTTCTTCTAAAATATGCTTCCTGTAATTTTCATTAAAAGTGCCCATATTTCATCAGACATTTAAAGTTTTTATTATAAAGTCAAAGGGAGGCTGCTATGCTGACAGAATTATAGGTGGCATTTTGAAATTTAACATTAATTTCTTTTAAAAGAAGCCCCAAATGCATCCTGTAGTTTTAGCCCTCAGATGTTTGTTGAAGAGCTTTCATGCTTTAATAATAGTTTTCTGGTTGCTGAACACCTCTCTGAAGAGGGCCAGCCTGTTGTCTAAATAATTGCATAGACTGAAGAACTGGGACCAGGTACTACACCCAAGAGAGCTGGAGGCTCCCGACAGCATTCAGATTGCCTTAGGAGACTGACTGGGTTATATGTGGTAGGAGCTGTCAGCAGTACTTTTTGTTTTCCATGGCTACATTTTTGTTTCTAGAACTTGAAGATACTTAATAAAAATCTCTTGTTTATATATAGTAATGAGTAAGAATTTGAACCTTTTTTCCATTTATGAGTGGAGTAATCAGGATATTAATACTTAATTCTTCTTCCCCCCCCAGAAAAAGATCATTCAGAACTGTGTCAGAATTAAAAGATGCTGTCTTGGACCAGTACTCAATGTGGGGAAACAGATTTGGAGTCTTGCTTTTTCTCTATTCTGTATTACTGACAAAGGTTTGTTTAAGACGATTTACTTTCTTAGCTCAGTGCTGCTTTTCCTGTTTGCGGTTAGAACCTCTGTGGCCGATGCTTGTACATCCAGGGTAAGAATCCTGTGGCTCAGAAGGACTTTGTTCCTGCCTCTACTCATTCTCTGACCGCTTCCACACTGTCCTCCCCTCTGCCCTTACGGACTGCAGAGGTGACTGATAATGTTGTCATTGTAGAATGTTGTCAGGTCTTCTTGATTTTGGTTTCTTTGATCTTAGCAATATCTCTAGCACTTGACCTTTTAGCCCCTGTAGAGACTCTTTCTGACCCTTACTTTTTCTGGATTTATTTGTTAATCGTTATGCTAGTTTCTCATACAGTGTCTCTTTTTAAAAAAAAAAAAAAAAAAAGCATTTTCTTTCATCATTTGTTTTCTTCTTTATGTGTTCTCTCACTTGTTTTTATCCTTCTGAAATTTGGAATTCCAGAAGAGTCTTTTCCTGGGTCCTGTGTAATTGTTCTTATTTTTCTTCTATGAGTAGCTATTTCTCTCAGCTCTATTTCCCTCTGCACCTAACTCTAACATGCACACCTCTGGTCCTGTCTTATTTGCAAATGTCAATTTCCATTGCTTGTGCCTTGCAATCTCACTTGGAATATCTCCTGCTTATATCTTGTCTGAAATCAGCTTTTTTTTTTTTTTTCCTTGTTTTTTGAGCATTGACTCTATTATGATAGGTATGTGACATCCTTTTTTTTAAAAAAGATTATCTATTTTTCATTATAAAAATGGCATATTAATAATTCTATTGTGGTCATGGTTTGGGCATTAGTTTTTAGATTTATTTTATTTATTACGTGCAAAAGACATTTTGGAAAAATAGAAGATATGACTTAAGCTTGTTGACAGGACTCAGCAAACTCTGGGTCGTAAGGACCATTTGGTGTGTGTAGGGGCTTTATAGGTAAGAAGAGTTCTACAAACGATAGGAGCAACACGTTTAAAAAGAAAGGGACTGGGGTATAACACAGGGTTGGGGCTCATAAACACTTCAAGCCTACTGCAGTGGGGTATACCTAGGGACAACTGTGAAAGGTGATATCCACACCTTTTATAGAAGAGGTCTCTTGTGATTTGTGCAAAAAACACTTAAGGTTTCGTATCATCAGAATTGGAACACAATATAATGTTTAATATGGAAATGACAAGATCTTATTGTGTGGACAGAAGATGGCTGAGTTGGAATGAGAGTTTGTGACGAAGAGATTTGGTAAGTGGAATAGTTGAGTCAAGGAAACTGAGAAAGTAGTATTGTAGTGGAAGCCTAAATAAAGCAGGGTGGTGACCATAGAATGGAAGAGAAAAGGGAACATATTTAGAATCAAGAATAAATAAAAAGAGAAATCGGCCAAATATTTGAATGAGGTCAGGTGGTTAGGGTAGTGGTAGTGGTGGGGGCTAAGCTATTGCACCCTTATGAACTGTTCACTCTCAACCGGTGCTTATGCCTCAAATTCTGATGCCCCCAGTATCTCTCTGACCTTCGTAGGCATTATGTCAGTCATTCCCTGGGATAGCTTTGAACCCTTGCTCCCTAAAGCGATTGCCCTGCCCACCAACCATGCCCCTTTCTCCCACATTGCATTTTGACATTGTCATGGCCTGCTTTGTTCTGTAGAATGAATGACAAGTCAAGATCACCTAGCTCTTCTGTTCCCCCCCGTGGAACTTAGACAATCTTTTAACACTTTGATTGCTGGCCTTAGCTGTGGCCTCTAGTATAACAGTCACTGGTTCAAATCAGGTGAACACTGCTGTGGATATTACTTCCCCACTTTTCCTGTGCTTCTCCAGCCTCCCGTCTGTAAGACTGAAAAGGGATCAGGAGGTTGTTTTTAAGAAATGAGAATCTGCCTGTACTCATAACTGAAGCTTTATTTTGTTACTGTATATTTGAATTACCAATTTGGGGGAGGAAGTATAGTATATGTAAACTTTCCATTTTCTTCTTATACCGCTCGTGTATTTAATTGTATATCTCTATTTAAACTCAAAAGTCTACGACTTTATTATAAAGGTTTTTTTTTAATGACCTAAAGAAAATTTAGTTTTTTCAGTAGGTATATTAGATTTTAATTTAATTTAGCCTGAAGTTAAATAAATACTAACTTATATATTAAATGAGTTCCTCCTCTCTCTTGAAAATTGTTCTCTGTCCCTTTAATCAACATTAGACATACTACCTCTGAGTCCCTTAGTGTCTTTCATAGAGCCCATGAAAGAAAATGGAAAGTAATCTTCAGGGAGCTTTCCTACCATGTCAAATACCCCCACTTTGAATCTGGGTCATTTGAATAGTATTTCATTAACATGATAGTCCAAACTGGTCATACTTTGCATTAAATGAAGTTAATAAATTTTGGTTTCTTTAGGGCATTGAAAACATAAAGAATTCAATTGAAGATGCAAATGAGCCTTTGATAGACCCTGTGTACGGGCATGGCAGGTAATGGCTACAGTCTGCTGTCTCTTACTAGGTCTAGGCATTAGGAGCGGAGATTCCTGATGAGTGCATTGGTAGCAGAAGTCTGTGCTCTTGACTGGATTGCGGCTGCTTTAGTCAGTGCTTGTGGTGTGTAGCCAGTGTGGGCGGTCATCCCACACAAGGTTGTTTACACTTGACTCTTAGGATGACAAGTATCTTGTTTACATTACAAATGGCAATATATTTTAACAAAGGGTTCTTTATATCCACGGATGGCCTTTTAATAAGCCTAAATTTACCCACATTAACTTAGTTACCTATCTGGGTTAGTTTCTTCTTGAGTTGAAACAATTCTTTTCTAGTTTTTTTCTTTTTTAGCTTATTTTACCCAAATCCGTAGAATAGTGAAATTAATCTATTCTCGCACAAGTCCTTTTACATGTGTCTGCCTTAGCTGGTAAGAGTCACCTAACTTCCATCAATGTGAAAAGGTAATTGTAATGGCCTCCAGCTGTTGCAAAGAGAAGTGTCTTTGGTGAGGAGTGAGAATTGCATGTATAAGGATAAATATTTCAAGTGCAGTTAAGGATTATGCTGATTTATTAAAGTGGCTTTTGTAGATTCTTCTCCAAGACCCATGACTTCACTAGCCAGGTAGTAAGGTTCCAATGCCTGGTGATTCTCCAGTAACAAGTTCTAAAATTATGCTCATACAAGCAGCATTATGTAGACTGAGTAGTTTATGTTTATTTAAGAGTATGTATGGGTGTATATATATGTGTGTATGTGTGTATATGTATGTATGTGTATATATGTATAAATGTGTATATGTCTAAATGTATATAACAACAATTAAAGAAAAAGAGGCAATTAATTTAAGAGCAAGGGGGTTCATGGGAAGGGCTAAAGAGAGGAAAGGGAAGAAGGAAAATAAATAATTAGAAATTAAAAAATGATTACATATAAAAATAAATGTAATACTAAGTGAAATGAATTTTATTCATTTAAATGTGGCATCTTAAAGCTGTTAGGTTGTGAGCTTGCAGGGGTGCGGATGCAGGTCCGCACTGAGGCCCTCACTAAGGCCAGACACGGGAAAGGGAAGCTGAGGGTTCCACTTACCTGGTGTTGTAACATAATTTAATGTAAAAAGTCATTTAAAATAGTAGGAATTACTTGAAGAACTAGTTTTGTGCCATTTTAACTGGTATTTAATTTTCATTGGCAGCCAGAGCTTAATTAACCTCCTGCTGACGGGGCATGCAGTGTCTAATGTGTGGGACGGTGATAGAGAGTGCTCAGGAATGCGTAAGTATCTTCTTGGCTGTGTCTTAAGCGATTAATAATTTAGTGCAATATGAAAGATTTATCCTTATTTAATGGCTCCACATTATGTGAATGCTAAGGTAAGTGCTTTTTATCACAAGAACCCTTTATGGGTTCTAAGATACTGTAATATTAAGTGAAGGTTTTTGGAAGCCATCTTGAGTCTCAAATCTGTGAGCTTAGTCAGGCTTGATCCTCAAGGTTTTGGGTTTCTCTGGTTTGTTACTGGGACTGTGGAGTTAACTTTAGAGATGGTAATCTACCTCTTAGTGGGTGTAACATACTGCATGCAGTATGGAAGTTATAGGAAATTATAAAGTAAGTGAATTACTTGTTCTGACAAGATCCTGGCTTTTATCATTACTTTTCATCTACACTTTACATGCTGGGCAGATGTAATGTTTTCTGAGGCTTTACATCCACTCACCTTCAATCAGCATTACCATGTCTGGTACGTTGTCACGAACATCAAGTGAGCATCAAACTGGCCAGGCCATTTGCTTAAACAGCTGATGTGCAGCTATGAATTAAATCCCCTTCACTTGTTACTAGGCAATCTAAATTCATTTGTTTAGTCATTTACCTTTTATGGAGTAAGTGCAATAAGCCTATTACTGAAATATCTATTAAAGGATATGAAGCTTCATAGTTTCTGTTCATAGGCAAATTTATATTGTTTTCCCTTTGATTTGATGTTTGACAGCATTGTTACCAAACAACAGAGAAAGCGTTTGGTAATTATGTTTGAGAAAATGTTACTAATGATTTTCATTCCCAAATGAATGATCCTCAACTTTTAATTTGAATTTTCCTCAAATTTTAGAAATCTGTATAGCTAATTCACAGAAAGAATCCAGTGTTAGGAGATTTTTGAGTTGAAAGTACAGAACTCGAGAATTTACAGAACACAGTACAGCCTTCCTCCCACTGTGCTGTTTGGAAATTAAAGCCTGGCTTTCTGCACTGGAGTGCAGTGTCACTGACTTAGGAAGACGTCCCCAGGGACACTCTGTCTTGTTCGAGCACATCCTAAGGACTCTCCATTCTGATTTACATGTAAAAGCACATGATAGCTAGCTAAAGTGCTAATCTCTTGTGTAACATGGAGTGCCTTTGATTTCACCCTGCTCACCTTCTCCCTCCTCCCAAAGCTTTCTGGTCTCTGAGAAATCTGCTGTAATTTCAAATAACTAGAGAGGAAACAGCAGCTTAAGTCCACCATTCATTCCACCCGGCCTCTAACACTGCTACTTCCTGGTGCTTGCTGGGCCCACAACTGTTAAGTCTTTTGTTCATTACTAAGTTTCTTTGGTCCAGTTTCCTGTGCACTCTACAGTTTCTCTCAGGTTATCCTGTCATAAAACCCAGACCTCCTGCACTCCTGCCTCCCCTAGGTGCATAGGCTCTTACCATTTAGAGGGTCTTACCTCAGTTACAGAGTTTGTTCATCACTTAATATAAGCCTTGGTTGCTGGTGTATTCATTTCTGATTCTTGAAGTACTGCCATTCAAAGTTAAAACTGTCATTTTACTGTCGGTAGTTTAAAGTACAGTTTAAGGATTAAAACTAAGTAATGGCTAGAAGAGAGAGTTATCTTCAGAAAGAGAATTGCCCAAGTGTATTTAAATTTTCCCTTCTGTCTTTTGGATTGTCGACTTGAACTTAATTCTGTGTCCAGATTTTTAAGCATAAAATAAAATCATACATTTTTTCAGCATTTGTTGTGTATATTTCTGGTTTAGACAAAATGGTAGGAAGTGTGGAACATAAATGACAAGTTATATAGTAGTTTTCAAACACTGAGGCAAGTTATTTCTCTTGCCTTAATTTCCTTTTATTTGGAAGTAATGCCTTCTTCAAAAGACTATTGTAAGTACTAAGAGTTCTGTAATGTCTGCAAGGGCTCATAGGAAGGGCTCAATTCTCTGTCAAATGCACATAGGTGATTTTATTCGTGGTGAAATGAGACGCGTTGAAATAAGAACCATAGACATGCTGAGGAAGAAGGAAGCTGTTTCGCACTGTGTTTATGTTGGCATAAATAGACACAGGAATTTTTATGTGGACAGATAGTATGAGCAAGAGGGCTTTGGAAGAAGCATACATATATGTTTAGACTAGAAGACAGACAGATGGAATGGAATAGTGTACATTATTTTGAGACCTCAAAGTCGTTAATATTCAGACCCCAGCTGAGCACAGACAAGGGTAGAATTTTTAGGTATTAGAACATGACTATAAACCTTAAGACTTGTCAGTGATTCTGCTGTGTTTGAGAAGCCATACATTTGTGATGAGCACTGGTAAAGGAAAAGACTGGCAACATGGGCTTGGATGGGACATGCAGCTGCCCAATGCTGTGCCACTGTAAGCACTGAACAGAGAAATTGCACAGTAGGATCCAGGGGTAGGAAGCATGCTGTCAGCTTGTAGACTTACTAGAGTGGAATCACAATTTGTAAGCTCTGGCACACAGCGTAGACAGTGAAAAAGGTACACGACAGTGACAGACAGTGGCACAGGAGGGAAAAGATAACGGCCTATTTATTTCCTTCCTATAAGCAATATACTTTGGATATGTGTTTTTAACCTCAGTATGGTTAAGAAACTAAGACTTGAGTGATTATTAAGTTGCCCAGAGTGAAACAGCAGACACTAAACTACCAGGATTTCTGACCATGGTAAAGCCTCTTTCTGTGTAGAACATCTGTAGTAGAGTCTACAGGAGGTAGAACATGTAGGGCTTTTCATATTAGAGGTGAGGGTGGGGTGAGGCTAATTAGCAGGATTTTAAGCTGCATTTAATACTGCATTAACACATAAAGCAGGGAAAGCCCTTAAAGGTGTATATTTTGACAATATGCTTGATCCTTCCAATATACCGCCATTATGTACTCACTACATTTCAGTGCTAGACATCCTAAAAGGTAGGCGTTTGCCCACATAGAAAGAAATTACTCCAAAGGCCCTTGTCCACAGTATAGAGTTGAAAAGTGAGCTGTGTAATATGTCTCAGTCTAGGAGAGCGGGGTTAAGAAAGAGTAATTCTTTAATAAGATAAATGAGATACAAGTACCTTTTAAGGGAGTTGCTCTTCAGCATTTTGGGCAAGGATTTTCCTGGTGAGCTCATAGAAGTGAGGCCTTTGATGGGCTTCATAGTTCTTGTTTTAATGATTGTAAGTTATCTCGGCTGTACACAAGGGAAAGGGGACAGTCTTATAGGAGCAGCAGGAAACAGGAACGTGAGTGTGAAGTAGCCTTGGTAGTAGACGTTGCTTTGAAGAAATGATATGCAAGGGAGAAAAAGCAACAGATTTCATTCAACTGAGGACATTCAAGATATGGAAGTTTATTGGTGGTCTAAGTGAGTGTAGTAAATGAGCAGAGGTAAAGAGGAAGAGAGATGTGAGTCCACTGCTCTAAGGAGCACAGCTTCCATGAGTTCCGATGAGAAGAGGGCAGCGGGAGGGGTCTGGAGCAGAGCCCACTTGTAAGACTCTCAGCTTTGGGGCTTGGTGGTTACTGTGTGTCTGTTTTGTTTCATTCAACTAACAACCATCGCTCCTCTGGCAGTGGAGGGGAAGCCTGGATTTTAGGTGTGACCCAGGGATGTTCAGTGGGGGATGGACAAGGACATTTTTTCGCCCTTATTAAGGTTATTCGGTGTTTAAACTGTCACGTGTGTCTTTTGCCTTGAGCGTTTTACCTTGGTGAGCATGTGAGTGGTTTCCAGTTTGACTACTATAAGACAAACCTGTCAGAAACCCTGCGTGAGGCAGTTCCTAGTCAATGTTCCTACAGGACTGACTTGCTAAACTAGATGTGTTTTAAGGATTTAGTCACAGGTTGACTTTTTCTTAGTAATAGCTTTATTGAAATCTCTTCTGTGTACTATGCATGCCACCTAGTCAAACTGGAGAATAAAGCAAAACTGAATTGCCTTTCTAACTTTATAAAGAAATCCTGGTCTCATCAGCTCCCCATACTTCTACCCACTCCACGCTGACAACTAATAAAAATAGGATTATATGGTGCTGGTGTTTGTGACACATTTGTTCACTTTGAATGGTGTTTCTCTATACCAGTGCTTTCATTATATTGATGAGCAAGCAACATTGCAGTGTATGGTGAGCCATACATCTTTGTCCATCACCAACTGCTGGACATTTGAAATGGCTACCTGACTGTTAGGAATAATGCTGGCAGGGGCATCCATGTGCGACTTTTTGTGAGAGCATGTGTTTTTAATCTTTCTTTGCTATATACCTAGAAATTGAAATCCTGGATAATACATTAACTCAGAAGATTTGCTGTTTTGAGGAATATCTGTTTAACAATTAACGACAACTTTGTCTCTAAAATGTGATTTACAACTAATAAAGTATCAACATATCTTTCTGACTGTAGACTTCTGGTTTTTCTGAATCCTGGTTGATAACTGAACGTTGTCCATCTTTAAACTTTGGCCAGATTTTGACAAGTGATTACACATTTTAATTGACATTTGTTCTGCCTCCTAATGAGCCTGAGCTCAGTCCTTTGTTCATATGTAAGCTTGTAGCTGTGTTGCCCTCTGGGAATTGCCTCCTCTCAGCATCTGCAGTTGTGGGGGAGGGTTTGCTTACCGCAATTTCGGAGGCTCTGAAACCTTTAGTTCTTTATAGTGCAGGGAATCTCTCCCAACCTTTTCTTAAGTACATTTTGTTTAGTGATATCTTTTCTTCCAAATTGTTTCACTTCTGTGATATTGAATCATTTGATACTTTCTGTTCAGTTAGGATTTGGTTGCTCTTCCCCCATATCAATTCCCCAGATAAAACTAATATTTTCTAGTATTTTCTTCAAATGTTTTACTTTCTTCTGTCTTTTCCATTCATCATTTTTATACATTTATTTGATGGTTAATTGTAAGCAATAGTTGATGGCCATTAACTTAAAGATAAATGCAAAATATGGAATGTAAACTCTAAGGAATATCGTTTCTATAATTAAGTAATATCATTTTCAATTATGGTTTATCAGGATTAATAGATCAGAAATGCTGGTATCCTGAAATTGTATTACTTTCAACAACATGTTAGCTAGAGCCAGATTGCTAGATAGTTCAATATCCTAGTTAAATCCACATTTAAGATAATCAGTCATTTTATAGTGTAAGTATGCATATATGTTGAATTTGAATAGGATTGTATATCTCAAACGGTGTTTGGAATATAAATGTAAATGATATGCTGGTTAGTTTTTATTGTCATCTTGACACAATCTAGAATCACCTAGGAAGAGACAACTTCAATTAATTAAGAAACAGTCCAAATCAGGTTAGCTTGTGTGATAGTTTAAATGAGAATCTCCCCCTCCCCCACGTGCACAGCATGCTCATGTATTTGCTGGGTTAGCTACCAGTTGGTGAGTTGTTTGAGAGGGAGTAGAAGGAGTAGGAGGTGTGGCCTTGTTGGAGTCAGTGTGGCCTTGGAGGAAATGTATCACTGAGGGTGGGCTTTGAGGTTTCTACAGCCCATACCAGGCCAAGGCTCAGTGTCTGTCTCTCTTTCACTGTCTCTCTCCCTCTGTCTCTCTTTCTCTGTGTCTGTCTCTGTCTCTCTGTGTGTCTCTGTCTCTCTCTCTCTGCCTACTGCCTCTTAATCTGGATGCAAAGCTCTCAACTACTGCCCAGAACCATGCCTGTCTACTTCCTGCTGTAATGATTAAGAATTAACCCCTAAAACTGTACTCAAGCCTCCAATTAAGTGCTTTCTTTTATAAGAGTTACCGTGGTTGTGGTGTCTTCACAGCAATAGAGCAGTGACTAAGACATCCTGTGGCTGTGACTGACTGATGATTGATGTGGACTGCACCGTCCCTCGACAGGAGGGTGTGGATGGAGTGTGTGTAAGAAGACCAGCTAGGCCTGTGCTAGGAGTGTGTTGGGGACTAAGGCCGTAAGCAGCTTTCTCCTATGGTTTCTGCTTGAGCTCTTGCCTGTCTTCCCACAATAACAGATTGTGACCTGGAAGTATAAATCAAACAGCCCCCTTTCCTCCCCTGTATTGCCTTTAACAGAATGCTTTAGCCCTCCAACATAAATGCAAACTAAAACTAATAGGCATCTCGGTCTGTGTCTTGTTCTTTAAATCTAGCGTCCCTTACTATCTACCCAGTTGTAGCAGGGCAGCTTCTCAGGAAGGACCCCCAGGTAGCCATCAGTTGATTTAAAAGGAGTTTCACTTGTTTTTTCTCATTTAATTTAATCTGAGTCATAGTTAGTTATTCTTAACTCTATTATAAGCACAAAATTATAAGCATTCTATTATAAGCACTTAATACTTAAGTGTATTTTGGGGAAAAAGCCAACATTAAGATCTTTTTTAAAAAATAGATTTTAAAATATAAACTTTGTTTACTAGGAACAGGTTTTTCTGAAAAGATGATATTTTTATCTATCTAAATCTGAATAATCTATATATATATATAATAATAAAATGCATACAGAAAAAAATAGATTTTTAAATTGAAATTGTAGGTACTTTTCCTATAAAGAAAATAATCAGGTTTTTGGTTTTTTTTTGGTTTTTCGAGACAGGGTTTCTCTGTGTAGCCCTGGCTGTCCTGGAACTCACTCTGTAGACCAGGCTGGCCTCGAACTCAGAAATCCACCTGCCTCTGCCTCCCAAGTGCTGGGATTAAAGGCGTGTGCCACCACTGCCTGGCTATAATCAGGCTTTTCAACTGCTTTATTATTTTTTATGTTAACTATTGTATGTTTTTGTTTTTTAAAAGTCCCCTTTTTTTTCTATATTTAATTGTAGATTTTTTAGCCTTACTTAAGACCCTGTAACCTACCCCAGCTCATTTTTCCACACGTCATGAACCTGTTCTTGAACAAAATCCTACAGCTCGCTGTGGTTTTGTCTCTCTGTCTGAGGGCCTATGTGTCTTTCCTACCTCTGCCTGTCTAGTCCTTCTGTGCTCGCCTTATATGTCACCTGTTCAAGGCGACTTCTAGTTCTCACTGCTGGACGTGACCATGGCCTCAGCTCTGAGTGTTTTACTTCCCTGGCACTTTCCACTGTCTTGCCCTTTGCTGCCCAAACCAAATTGCCCTTGAGGTAATCAGTCAGTCATCTTCACCTCTGGGTTTGGTTTTGTTTTGTTATTTTGTTTTTTCTTTCTTTCTTTTTTATAAACAGTGCTTTGACACTCAGGGTGTGATGCCACATGTAGAGTTATTATTTGGTTTCCAAAATGGCATCAAATTTTAAAAATTTAGCAGGACTCCTATAAATTCCTCACTAGTGGTGAGAGGTGACAGTTGGTAGTACAGAAAATGACAACCTGAGTACTAGGAGACCCAGTCAGTCATCCCAAAAGGTGAGCTTACAGAAGTAGAGTGTAAAACAGTGGTGGGAGGGGAGGGAAGGGATTGGGCAGAACGAGAGGGAAGAGAAAATGTCAGTTACACAGAAGAAGTTTAAGAAATCTACCGTAAAACATGCTGGCCGTAGGTAATGACCAGTCTCTGCTTGAGAATTATCAAGAGTAGGCTTTAAATATGGTCGTCTCTCAAAATATGTATATAAGGCATAATAATGTTTTTAAATGTCTACAATGGTCCATTTAAAATACCATGCTACTAAATTCAGGGAATTAGGCCTCCATCTATCTTGGCGATAAAGTATTCAAATCTGGTCAGGAATCACGCACTTAGGTACCTGGAATAGATGATATTTTTCTCTTTTTTTTCTCCTTTTTTCTTAGAAAGTTGTGTGTGTGTGTGTGTTAATTAGCTTAAGTTAACTAATCTATAATGAATACATATTTCAGGACATGTTGTATAGTATATACAACTTTTATTTTGAATTATAGATAAAATTGGATATTACCTTTTGGCCCCAAAAAAAAAGTTTTATTTCTTTGCCATCAAGCTAAGTAGCAGTTTTGAAAATTCAGTCAGGAATTTAGATGATCTTCAGTTCTCTGTTAGGAGATAACATAGGCAATGGCAAGATCGTCATAACATCACCAATTTCTGGTAAGCAAAAGGTAAAGATTCTGAGACTTTTAAAGAAAATCCAATGTAGTAAATTCTGAAAATCGTATGAAAATACTGTTTCATAATTTGGTATAAAAATTATTAGATTTAGTTTTACTGATGTGCTTAATCTAAGATAATAATAATATTAAGCTTATATTCTGCTTGAGGGTATGAGAAAAATGTATTTTGAAATATTACCAACCAATGCTAGTCATAGTAGTATTCTCCATGTGGAAGGAAGAGGCAGAAGATCAGGAGTTCAAGGCCCATCCTCAGCTACACAGTACTCTGAGGCAGCTCATAGTATGTGAGACAATTCTCAAAAAGTCAGGAGAGAAAAAAGAAAGAAGTAATATCTAAACCTGATCCCTGAGCATGTGATTCTTGACCAGATCTGAATACTTCATCACTAAGATAGATGCAGGTCTAATTTTCTGTATGTAGTAGCATAATATTTTAAATGGACAATTGTAGACTAAAGCCAAAGAACTAGATGCTGTAGTATCTAGTTGTAACACTAGGTGGCAGTAATTGATTTTAGAAATAAAATTGTAGACCCTAGTTCTCAACGTAATGTTTTTCTTTGAACAGGAAGATTTGCTACTGCTTACATTTTAGAAGAAAGGAAACAGGCTGTTTGCTAACGTAGAATATCATTTCTACCCTATCTGCTGTTTGCTGTACTCCGAACACCTAGTCGCTGCAACCCAAAGACTAAAATGTTTTTATTTTATACTATTAATATTCCTAAAGCTTATTGACAATTCCAAAGAGATTTTACTTATAGATAGCAGATATTTTTGTGACAGTATTATTTTTTATATTTAAAGTTGCACCTGAGAAAGCTTTTTAATCTATGTTTATGGTCCTACTTACTGTCCATTAGCTTTAAGTGTTAGTTATAGCAAGCCCTTGTTAGCACCCCAGGTCCGTCTGTGTGAGTAGTGTCTTGTATCAGCATCTTCTGTGCTCTGGCTGTTGTACTTCCTACTTCCTTGACCGTACATGGCTGAGTTTAGCCGTCGGCTGGGGACCCATTCACCAGGCTTGTCCAGCCTAGGCTTCTGAGCTCCACTCCCAGTTGCTCGTCTCCAGTTAGAAGTCCCAGAAGTAGCTCAGTCACAGTTTGGGTAAAAGTAAAGTCATGCTCAGTCTTCACACAAACCCAGAACGTGTTTCTTGGATTCTTCCTCTCAGTTAATCACTGTTTATTGGGTTTGCCACGTTTATACGTTTAAGGAATGGAGTGTGGTGTCACACACCAGTAGTTCCGGGTACAGAGAGCCTAAGGTGGAAGGACCCTTGAAGCCAAGGGTTTGCGGCTGTCCTGTGCCACATTGTAATACCCCGTATTGAAAAACCAGGAAGCTCTGGCAGATCTTATGTTAATCTTCATTCTTCTTATCTTTTGATTTAAAATTTTCTTCTTATCCTTTCTGGTCTTAAAATTTTCTACATATGCCATCGAATTCAATTCAGATGTTGCCATTCTTCTAAGACTGCCCTGACGTGGAAACATGTTCTGCCACACTCTACTCTCTGTGAGTGTATGTACATATGTAGAGAGCTTGCATCATTTCCCTTTGCCCTTAGTAAGCTCTTAGCCTTTATAAGGCAGAGACTATTTCTTAGTCATCACTGTTTCACAGCCTTAGGCACACTGCCTGGTTTCACTTAGAATAAAAAGGAATAGCTTGCAATGTCCATGTTTTGCCAGACAGTGGTGGTGCACACCTTTAGTCCCAGCACTTGGGAAGGAAGAGACAGGTGGACCTCTGAGTTTGAGGCCAGACTGCTCTACAGAGCAAGTTCAAGAACAGCCAGGACTACACAGAAAAACTCTGCATTGAAAAACAAGCACATAAAAACAAAAAAAGAAAGGAAGGAAAGAAAATAATACACAGACACACACACACACACACACACACACACACACGTACACATATGTATGTATGTATGTATATTCAAATAATTTCATTGGGTTGCCAAGTGATTTTTTTTAACTAAAAAGTCAATATCAAACAGTTTTATAAATAGTTTTAATCTATATTTGAACCATTACATTTACCCAGTGCAAAGCTACCTGGTATCATTTTAAAATAGTGATAACATGATTATTTGATATAATTTTTTTATTATTATTTTATTTACTACATTCCAACCACAGTTTCCTCTTCCTCCCTACTCCGTCAATCTCTCCCCTCCCCCTCAGATCTACCCCTCCCCCCATCCACTTTCCCTCAGAAAAGAGCAGGCCTCCCAGGGACATCAACCAAACACAGCATAACAAGCTACAATAAGACCGGGCACATACTATCATTGATTTGACATCTTAGTAAATATGTGCAAAGGTTTGAAGATAGTTTTAGGTGAAAAGAAAACATTTTATCATGGTTTGAATATAAATATATTTATGCACACACACACACACACACACACACACACACACACACACACACACACGCACGCGCGCTTCTCAGACTTACATATACTAATGCAGTTAAATTTGGTTTTGTTTCTTTTTTGCAGAACTTCTCGGTATCCATGAACAAGCAGCTGTAGGATTCTTAACACTAATGGAAGCTTTACGATACTGTAAGGTAAACTGTCTTGAAGAGTTTGAGTGTGCCCGTGCTGGGGACAGTATTTTCACTCTTATGGTCATTAACTTCAGCTCCTGGCTGTTACCACTCACCACTATCTGTCTTCCTTGCTGAGCAAGGGTTAGGAAATGAAGGTGGCCAGTTGTACTGACATTCCCGGGAGGGGAGGGGGCGACAGAGCAAAGGACCAAATAGTATGTAAACTGGAAGTATACATGGTTCACTATAAATATGCTTTTAAGCTGTTTCACCTTGAACCTTCATTGTTGAAATTGAGGTGCCTACCTGTGCAGTCCTCAATAACCATTAAATATTGCAATATTTTAAATGAGGCTCACATCAATTTTCTTACTTGAGTAGATGCCATATTCTTAGACAAAGGATGGTGTAGATTTGTGGGGGTTTTTTCCATTTTAAAATATTATATCATACAGTGATTCTGATGACAGTGACAATTTTTAGTAACATTAACAAGTGTCTTAGTTGGGTGGTGGTGGTACACAACTTTCATCCCAGCAGAGGCAGGTGGATATCTGAGCTCAAGGCCAGCCTGTTCTGCAGAGCAAGTTCCAGGACAGCCTGATCTGCACAGAGAAACCCTGTCTCGAGACCTCCTGCCCACGTCCCTCCCCCCCCCCACTCAACAAAAAAACAAAAAACAAAGAAGTATCTTCTCCTTTTCTGTGTGTGGGAGAAGGGCACATGTCCCTGCACACACATTACTGGTTTTGTTATTGTTTATCAGACATCATTCCTTCTTCATGACAACACATAAACAGACGTAGGAACAGTACAGGATCTCTTCTGACCTTACTTGTAAGTAGTGACTGCACACAGTAGTAATGCTGTCATTTTCACTCATTTTTAATTATATAAATTAATGCTATCATAAGACAGCCTGGCGATCAGAGATTTAAACTGACTTTCCTATCCCCAGTACCTACACACGCTCATCTCTCCTGGAGGAGAGTGTGCACCTATGCACTCTCCCTCTGTCTCTCCTTCCCCCTCCTCCCCATCTCCTCCCTCCCCCCCACACACACATTTTACATGTCACCAAGTTAGAGAGATTTAAGAGTTTTTTGTTTGTTTAGTTTTTTTGTTGCTCTGATAAAATATCCTGACCAAAGAAACTAAAGAAGAAAGGATTTATTTTGACTTATAGCTCCAGAAACTTAGAGTCCATCCTGTTAGGGACTCCACAGCATGGTGGGAGGAACAGGAAGTGGGCCAGGGCTGAAACCTCTAAAGCCCGCCCCCAGTGATCTGCACCCTTCAGCAGCGGTCTGCCTCCTAAGGTTTGATAAACTCCCAAACAGCATCACTGCCTGGCGGCAAAGTGCTCAGACACATGTACTTAAGGAGAACATTCCTCATTTAAACCCCATAGCCATGCTGCGTGTAATCTTCATCTGGGTCCTGTCATCATGGTCGGTGTACCCTCCATTGCTCCGCTCCGTTCCAGCCCCACTGGTGGCCTGCCATTTCCCAGTGCCCCGGCTCTTTACATAAATGGCTGGCTTTTCCCTGATTTTAAGTGGTGTCAGAGAAGTATCCTGACGTTCCCTCGCTGTAGATTTGGTTGTGAGCCTAGCTAGCCTTTGAGGGATGAACCATCGCTCCAGCCTGCCCCAGTTACTCTTTCACATTATTTGTGAGGAATGACTATTCTATGGTGACTCTCTACTTCATTTTTTTAATCTTAAATTTGTTTTCTCTTCCCCAATGGTATTAGACTTTTACAGGATTATTCTAATGCCCCAATGCAAGGTTGCTTATCAATGAGAGATAAAGAGAGCTGACAATCAAGCCACCAATGGCTTTCGCTTGGGGACTAGGTAACAACAATTTGGAGCTGCAGGCACAAATTGCACATGGCAAGAGGGGTGGAGTTAGCTTGGTTCCCCAGGCTGTCATGATGTGCTAATTTGAATAATTCCAGTGGGCTCTGTGCCATAAGGCTATATCTATTTGTCTGGTACCCGACATACAGGCAAATAGACAGATCTGGAGTATGAGGGGTATGAAGAGAATGAACTGGTATAAACTCAATCAGCTATCCTTAAAGGAGACTACTGTGTAACCAGGAATCAAAACCCAGCAGTCAGTGTCTAACATGCTATATGTACGTCCATCAGTATGCATGCTCTCTGTCAACACGTGTTTACATTTCACCAGATGGTTAGGGGAATGGCACAAAGGAAAGTAATTAATTATGTTTGAATTAATGTAATAAATCTAAACAACATTTCTCCATTCTTTGATAGTGTAGCAGATTGCTTTCTAATAATGAAATTATCATTTTACTCATTTTGAGCATATATATTTAGGAACACAAATGAAGCAATACCTATTTATAACCTTCCTACACACACACACACACACACACACACACACACACACACCAATAAAGAATGATGCTTTTAACTGTGTATTTAAACATAAGAAATCATAACTTATACATCATAAAGATCACCATTGTGGATGTATATAGTTCCATGAATGTTGCTATATTCATAAGGCTGTGTAACCATCATCCTTATCTAATTCTGGAAGACTTTACACACACGCACGTGCACTCACACATACACACACACACACACACACACACACCTCCCCAGAGAAGCTCTAACCTGCCAGCCACTTCCTTCTTCCTCACAGCAGAGATCACAGTTCAACTTTCTGGCTTTGTGGGTTCCTTTACCCGTGTGTTAGTACTTTATTTCTTTTTATTTCTTTATTTCTTGAAACCACTCTTGTTTTATAGTGTATCAACTTGTTTCCATCCATTAACTAATGGATGTTTCAAATATACATTTAAAAAAAAACTGGTCATATTGTAAAACTTTAAATTTAACTTCTGTCATGAAGAATTTAGTAGCAGGAATCTTCTCTATTCTTAATAGTTCATATTTAAGACTTCGGAGTGATAATTTCCAATTTTAGCTGTTATAAATACTGCTACTGTAAGCATTTGTCCGCATATTATTTTTGTGGGCATATGTTTTTACATTACGGTGTACTCAGGATTAAATTGCCTGGCCACACGGTAATTCTATGTTCAACTGTTAGAGGGCTGTCATTTTGATTTCCAAAATAAGGACATTGTTGTGTACTCTGGTGACTGATTTTATTATAAAATGCACCATTAGTTCAGCATTTATTCATTCTTTGTTCCTACTATAAAATTTTATGCACTCCCCCTTTTTAAACCTCTACCTTAAGTGGAGTTTCTAAGAGAAACTAAGCAGTATCTAGAATGTCCAGTATGTGACTCAGTCCAGGCGTCAGGACAACTGTCCGTGATTCGAGCTCTGTAGTTGGTGCTCAAGTTCAGCCAGGCCCTGCCACCATGCACCTCCTTGCTCCCTCTCCAGTGAGGTGTCTTGCTGCTCAGCTCCACAGCCAATCGACTAACTGAGCAGCTCCCTTTGCTCACACATTTTCTTCTCCGCTGCCCTCAAAGGAGCCTTCCTAGTTGATGGGTTTTCTGTTGCATGTTAGCATATCTGACTCATCCCTGCTTTCATGGGACAAGGGAACTAAGTTTTCTGCCCATGAATACAGAGTTCCTGTTTTCCACCTCCCTCATGGTGAGAGTAAATTCCCAAGGCCGGAGGTGGTGCTAAAACAGGGGCTGCTGGCTAAATAGAAAAGAATGATGTGGCCCGAGTGCTGCAGGTAGCTTCTTAAGGTTTCCCAGTCAGAGGATGAAGAGCAAACAAGATTGGTAAGATTCATTGTTTGTGGAAGTGTCCTCATGGGAGTGTAGCATCGGGTGATGTAAACATGAAGGGCTGTGTAAATCTGTCTTATGTGCTCAAAATTAAACTTTTATCTCAGTCACCGGTGGAATGCTTACAAGTGTCTTGGCACAGTCTTATATATGGATATCTTGATCTCAAGTCATTTCCAGCTGTGCCACATGTGTGTATAAGGTCTGCATTGAAGTGTCTGGTTTAAAGATGCAGTATAAGCTTAGGCACAGGTCCCTTTGCACTCGGCATCTAACTACTGTGGGTAGGAAGTGTTCAGGAGACACCTGTTATGTTTCACATATTTCTGCACAAATATTTAAGGGACAGCATAAAAGCTTTCATTTATTTGTTTTACTTTGCTGAATTTATTCTAGGTTGGTTCTTACTTGAAATCGCCAAAATTCCCTATTTGGATTGTTGGCAGCGAAACTCACCTCACCGTATTTTTTGCCAAGGTATGCTTATAGGGGATTTTTTTTTCATAATGATAATAGGCAAACAAGTAATACTGTGAGTCCATATTTAGTTTGATCTTTTGCAGATGACAATCCAACCAGTAATAAATGAAATGTTTCCTAGAAATCTTATCAGTTCACACTACAGAAAACACTGTTGCTCTGGGGTTGGAGTCACCTCAGTGAACTCTTTCCTGACTCCATTCCGTGTCTTTACCTCTGCTGACTTCAGAGCTCTGGCTTTTGATTTTGTTCAGAAGTTGCTGAGATGTGGAAGAAACCACTTTAGTTTTTTATTTTAGACCTTATGTAAAATGGTTTCTAAATCTTACTTGTTAACAGGCATAATATTTTCCACAGTGGGGTGGTAAGAGCTTTGGCATCAAACACCTTCATTTAAACCCTAGCTTCTTCACAAAATCTCTTGCGCTCTTTTCCTCTGTGTTTACAGTGGAGCTTTATAACAGTACCTAGGTAAATCTGAGCACTTGTTACCACTGTGGTCACGCTCGTTACTCAGCAAAGTTATCAGACGTCTCTGATGCTATTAAGAACAAACTGTCAGAGGTTGGACTAACGAGGGAAACGTGAAAGTCAATTCTTGAGGTTCCTTACTCCAAATGTACTTTTCTAACTACTCCAAGAGACTTTGGTAGCATGTTTTGTTTTGTTTTTTTCCAGTGTAAGTTTCCTTCTATAAGAGTTCTATAAATTTCACGGAACTAGTAATCTCATGTTTTATGTTCTTCCTGTTTTTATTGTGTTAGCCAAAGTCCAGCTTATAGGTAGAAAGTAAGGTGCATGTTACTTTTTCTTAACCTGCAAAAGGTACAGAAATCTAGGCCATCCTCATGCATTATTTTGAGTCTGAAAGTTGCTGTTCATTTCCCTTTTAAAGGAGGGAGGATAAAATCAAACTCAGAAACAGAACACTTATAATTCTGAACAAACATTTCATCAGTATATATTTCTAGAAAAGATAGTCAGTTTAAATTTACATGGATAATGTTTTTTAAGACAATGACTTTATCTCCAACCCTATTCTTTAACATTGGGAAAACTGACATGAAACTATACAAGGGTGTGTGGAGGGGGACTTGAATTTTCGAGGACAGGCTCTTATTATATAGCCAAGGCTGATGCTGTACAAGAGCTTTCCTGCCTCAATGGAAAATTACATAAATAGGAATAAAACTATTAACATTCATTTGGGTTCAATTTAAAATATTTAAAAATATAAAGTATTTGTATATTCTTCACTACATAGAAAATGCTAGAAGCTTTGCTGTTCTTGTAATTATAAAAGGAATGATTCACCATTTAGTTTGAGCTTTTTAAATACTTCATTTTGAGCATTCACTTTTACCTGTATTTTCACTGATATCTTTTGTTTGTTTTGATTTTTGTCTGTTATTTTATGGTTAATTTATTCACTCCATATGTCCTATGGCCCCCCAAAAACATAAGTTTAATCCCCCACCTTTTATTAGAAATAAACTATAATGTTACATGAAATTGCCCTGTAAAGTCATTTCCATAGACTGGCTCTGTGTGTCGTGTTCTTGGTTTTTCCTGGCTGGAGTTAGGCCCCTTGGTTCTCTGCTCACAGATTTTAGTAGCCTATAAGGAAGCATTGTTTCCTGTCTGCAAATGGTTGGGTACCTTGTGCACTGTCCATAGGCTGCAGCTGTGTTCCTTTATTCCTGTGCTCAGTTATCAGATGGTTTCTAGGGATAGTTTATGCTTGGAGGTGTGCCAGATGCTGTGAATACAGTGTTAAACCAACATAGACACTGTTCCTGCTCTTGCAGAGGTTTGTATCCGAATGGAGGAGGCCATGGCTGCTCACTGCTCAGAAATTTCCAAGAGTGAGGAGTCTTGACAAAGCTTAGGTCTATAATACCAGGAGGATTCTTCTGAGTTTTGGAAAGCGGCAATGTTTCCTGAAGGAATTTATATCTGAAGTGAGCACTGAGGTAGCAGTGGGCCTAGGGAGGAGAGGAAAGCATTGGCTACTTAGGAAGTAGTTGGAGCAAATGAACATCCTCAGAAGGAGGGCCACCTGGAAGCAAAGAGCTGGACACTCAAAAGCAGGGAGGCAGGAGTGAGCTAATGCTAGACAGTAGTGCGCCATGTTACTCCTTAGCCTGAGAGGACTCATAGCCGCTAAACTTGGCAAAAATTTCAAGGATTCAGTTCAGAGACTATAAGAAGAACAAGCTTAAATTTGCATTTTGAACAGATCACTATGGCTAATTGCAGAAAACATACATGTTGAAAATAACTAAGGTGATTCATAAAACAGATTTTTATCATTTTTATGGTAAGTGGTATAATTGTTATAATTTGGTCCAGGGTAATTTTTTATTATCCTTTGATAATTTCATGCATGCATATAATGTATCTTTATTATCACACACCCCCATTCCTTCCTCCTAATGTCTTCTGAATGTACCACCTACCTTGCTACCCCCTCTCCCAATTTTTTTTAATAATTGAGTGAGGCCGGTTTGAACTGCCCATATGTAAATGGGTGTAGGGCATCCGCTGTAGCATGGTCTTTCTACTACAGATCACACCCCACCCAATCCCCGCCCAACAGTCTTCAGCTCTGTGTAGCTTCTCAGCTAGGGGTGAACCAGTACAGTTTTATTGGGATTAAGTACTGGAGCAGGAGTCTCGGTTATTTATAGGAGCAGACTATAATGACTCAAAAACCAAAGAATTCACCAAAAGCAGGATGTTACCAGGATGGGTGACACCCCAACCTAAGTGACAACTCATGAAAGTTGGAAACCTGGAGTTCACTGTATAATTTATAACAGGCTTAATAGGGTGGTTTTGTTTTGTTTTTCAGGTAGCTCTGCTGGTCTCTGCCCCTTTAATGCAGCTTGTCTGATCTCTTCCTTCCAGGCAGCCCCACTGGTCTAGAGGTGTCTTTCAGCAGTCTTTGCTGCTTATGTAATCTGGGGAGTAAGGGACCTAGTGCATATGGTCAGTTTTAGGGACTTTCTGAAGCTTCAAGGTGTTTATAGAATCTTAACAATTCTCCCTTTAGAATTTCCTGAGTATTAAGGAGCTTACCTCTAAGATGGAAATTTGATTTCAGAAAATTACTACAGGACAACTGAGACCTCTTCCCAGCCATGGATCCTTAGTCAGATTTACAATATTAGGCATCCATTTCGTCTCATGGAGCAGGCCTTAAATCTGATCAGGAAGCTGTTGGTTACCCCTATAACATTGTGCCACAATCGTACTTACAGGCAGATCTTTGCAAGCTGGCTATCCTTGGAGCTCACAGTATTGGCAGCTGCATAAGAATGTGAATGACTTTTCTCTCCCAGAAGCCTACTTAGATTCCTCCAGTAAGCGCTATGAAAGCCAGCCATCAGGGAAGACATTTTTTCTCCATGCACTGTGACTAAAGTATATAGTATGCTCAGCAATGGGCTACCACCATCAAGTTCTGGTGAGCTACCTAGAGCACTGCCCTAGTCTATGTGGTCGGAAGGGTGGCGGGGGCTCTGTGACCCTTCTGACCACAACTGGATGGGAGGCACCCCTCATTTAGCATTAGGCTTTTTATTTGGCACTCTAGTGCTTCTGGAAAGAGCATTATGCCCAATGTAGAGTAATGTGAATTTAATCTCGTGTGTGTGTGTGTGTGTGTGTGTGTGTGTGTGTGTGTGTGTGTGTGTGTGTGTGTGTGTGTGTGAAGTTATAAAATAAATTTTCATATGGCTTCTAATTACTGGCCTTCCTGTAGCCTCCTCTGCTCTTCCCTTCTTACCCTTCTGTGGCCCACTCTTGTAGATCATCAGCCAAGGCAAAGGAAGCAGAGATAGCAAGCAGAGAGATGGGATGGGGAGGGGAAGTTGGAAGTCCTGTGAGTATGTACAGTTGGTTACACAAGGATCAGCTATCAGGAGGCAGATCAACTCTACTTAGGGTGACTCAAGGTTTAGAAGGTTTAGGGGGACTTTGAGTAGGAACATCTAGGATGGGCAAAGGTCATTGGCTAGAACTTAGGGTACCTGAAATGCCTCATTAGCATGGAGAAGCTTTTCAGGAATCTCAGGTGTTAGCTGAAAAGGTTTTCAGGAGAAAGGAAATGACTCCTGTAATCTAATTGAGGCTATGTGACATTCCTCAGGTAGAAGCTGTGCAGGGGCTTAGAACTCCCCAGACATGGACAGAGAAGGAGAAGCCCTGCTAATGAAGGGAGTCTCCCATATTGTGCCAAGCCCAGAGGCTATCTATCCGGTCATGGTGGACTTCCACCTTAATTAGCAGAGTTTTCCCACATCTTCCCCTGATTTATTTTATAATGGAGAAATGTCACTAAAGTATTCAACCCCTAGACTGGGGACAGCTTGGTACTGAACCAGAACCCAATTAGCAATAACTTTTGCGATGCTACTATCTGCTGTTTTAAAAATTGGACATGGCAGGATGTAAGCAAAATAAAACACAACATAAACCAGAGGGGAATTGAGGGGTGGGAGCCAGGAAGACAAGGGTTTATTGAACCAACTTAATTGCTCAGCAGACTGAAATTTTGAGAGCAAGTCTGTGCAGAGTTTTCTTGAGGAGGTAAGCATTGGTTTCAATCAATATGTGGTTCGTTCACATAGACATAACACTTTCTCAGCACTAAGAAAGCCCCCACCCCCCAGTTTAGTGGCCATTAGGCCCCAGCAAGAGAGTTCATCTATTGTTGGAAAGACCCAAGGCTATCCTCTGTGGATGTCAGCACCTGCTTGTCTCAAAAGTCTCCAGTCGGCCAGTGTATCTGGCCAAAGGCAGCTTCCTGGCTCCAGGCAGGTCCAAGGAAGACGGAGGGTCATTCTCGCTCTGGCCTGCAGTGGCAGGGCTGCTTTCTTTTCCTCACAGAGACGAACCTGTGGAAGAATCATATCAGGGTTGCAGAACCCCGACAGGAGGATGGATATCTGCAAGCGCTTATATATTTTTTTCTTTTTTTACACAGAAGAAGAGAGGGATAATGAGTGTGCACATTAAACTGGTAGTTTGGCTGGTAGCACATCAGTCCTCCATTGCTCTGAACCTGTCAGCAGTTTAATAGGTGTCCAAGGAATTTCAATCCTGGAAATGGGAAGCAGAGGGAAGAGTTGGGGTTTATTTATCTTATCTGTTTAAGGTAGCTGTGAAAGAAAACTCCATGTTAATTATGGATGTGACATGAGCAGTAACTGCTTGTCTGTGAAAAATAAATTGGCTTAAGTACGTATTAATTAAAGATTAAGTAAGTTGTTAACGTAGTTCCTTTGACCTCTGGGAGGTAGATCCAAGGTGATTCTCTGAAGAGTAAAAGAATCTTTAAGTTCACAAAGAGAGATAATTTGTAGTTATGTCCAAATTACCATCATTTGTAATCTGTAAACAATTTTAGGTTAAAAGTATGAACATTCTTTTAGGTAGTCCTGTTGCTAGGGAAAAACAAACATTTAAACAAAATATTCTTGGACAAAGAAGCATGAAAATTCTAAGTTTTGGGAGAGCCCCTGTTGTTCCAACTGCAAAGGCAGAACTCCACCTGCCATTCCTGGGATCCAGGTTTGCAGGTAGGTGGGTGGACCAGTGAGTAGACAGACAGACCACTTGTACTCAGTCTGCCCAGAGCATTTAATTTGGCTGTGAGAGTCCAGCTGTGCCAGTGATCCTGCTCCTAGTCTGGGGAAGAAACTGACTTTGCCATTGCCAGTCGTTTGCTTTGGCTCTGGTCTTTGGGGCCCAGCCATAGGCCAGGTCTTAATGGAACAGTATTCCTGGCAGGGTGTTCCCGCACCCTGCCATCCCATTTCCTAGGGAAACCCTTCCCCCATCATTCCCCTTTCAAATGCCCCTCTACCTTTAAGATCTATCTCCCTCCTATTCTTCCTCTGTTGCCATCTTTTTTTCCCTTCCCCAAAGCAGGCCCTTTCTGAATTGCCTCAAGGTAATAGTGTAGAGTCAGGTAAAGTACATGAATGAGAGATTTGCTTCCTGAGGTAAAATGACAGGACTTGGTGATGCTTTTGAGTTTTGTAGACAAGATGTAGAAATGTCTAATGAGATATGCCTATAATGATCAGACTTCAAGGGACTCGAAGATATGTGTTTGTTTGACAGCTATGCTATTTTTTTTTTAAATTTTTATTATTTACACCGATTTTTACATTTAAATATATTTTGATCTTATAAATTCCCTGCTCCAAGTCATTCTAGGTCCTCTCTTGTCCCTACACACACCCAACTCTCAAGTTCTTTTGTAGAAAACCAACAAAAACCCAATACAACAAAACCAAGAAAACAGAATAAACCCCCCCCCCAAAAAAAACAAAATAAAGCACCAAACTGTAACCAAATCAAAGCACACACACACAAAACTGTGGACTCCATTATATGTTGATCAAAACTCCTAAACATGAGGCCCACCCTGTAGTAGTTGATAAACCCAGTGTCACCCATTAGAAAAAGTGATTTTCCCTCTCTCAGCAGGTAAAGATGACAATTTAGTTGTTAACCTTTACTTGGCTAGCTTTTCATTCATTAATTCATTTTTTTAATTTAACAAAATATAATAATATAAAACAAAACGTTCACTTTGGAGTTGGACAGGACAAACCAACAGAAGGAATAAAAGCCCAAAAGAAGGCACAAAAAATTCAGACCTGCCTATTTGCATACTCTGGAATCCCATAATAACACTAATCGGGAAGCCATAATCGATACACAGAAGACCTGGTGCATGCTGCCTCCTTCTCTGAGGTCATATGAGCTTTGTTCATATTGGTTTTGTTTTTGTTTGTTTGTTTGTTTGTTTGTTTGATACTTTATTTACATTTCAAATGTTTCCCTCTTTCTAGGTCTCCACTTTGGAAACCCCGTATCCCCTCCCCCTCACCTGCCTCTATGAGGGCATTCCTCCACCCACCAACCCCCCCACCCACTCCCGTCTTCCCACCTTGGCATTCCCTTATACTGGGGCCTCTAACACCCTCAGGACCAGGGACCTCTCCGAACCCTAATGGCCAACAAGGCCCTCCTCTGCCGCTTATGTGGTCCAAGCCATGGGTCCCTCGATGTGTATTCTTTGGTTGGTGGTCCAGCCTCCAGGAGCACCAGGGGAGTCAGGCCAGTTGACACTATTGCTTCCTCCATGGGGCTGCAAACTCCCTCAGCTCCTTCAGTC
>CM052714.1:54718974-54769160 GCA_028551405.1 Uromys caudimaculatus | reverse complement strand
ATTTGCTGGTCCTTTAAGTTGGGAATCTTCACTCTCTTCTATACCTATTATTCTTAGGTTCTGTCTTCTCATTGTGTCCTGGATTTCATGGATGCTTTGGGTCAGAAGCTTTTTGCATTTTGCATTTTCTTTTACTGTTGTGTCGATCTTCTGCTCCTGAGATTCTGTCTTCTATTTCTTGTATTCTGTTGGTGATGCTTGCATCAATGGTTCCTGATCTCTTTCCAAGGTTTTCTAACTCCAGGGTTGTCTCCCTTTGTGATTTCTTTATTGTTTCTATTTCTATTTTTAGCTCCTGGATAGTTTTGTGCATTTCCTTTGTCTGTTTGATTGTGTTTTCTTGAAATTCTGCCCGTTTGATTGAGTTTTCCTGCAATTCTTTAATGGATTTTTGTATTTCCTCTTGAAAGGCTTCTCGTTGTTTATCTCTGTTTCTTGTTTTTCTTTAAGGATGTTATTCATTTCTTTTTTCACATCTTCTATCATCATCATGAGAAATGATTTAAGATCTGAGTCTTGCTTTTCTGGTGTGTTGGGGTATCCAGGGCTTGCTGTGGTGGGGGAGCTGGGTTCTGAGGGTTTAGAGTACTCTTGGTTTCTGTTCTTTATGTTCTTTCCCTTCCCTTTCCTTGTTGACTCTGATGTTACCTGATCTTACTCTGTCTGGTTGTGGCTTGCCCCTCCTGCAGGTCTCTGTGTCAGTACTCCTTGAAGACCAGCTCTCTCTAAGAGGTGTTTGGGTTTGGAGAGCTGTCACACAGGGTCAGCTCTGGGGTGCAGAATGGAATCAGAAGGATCTTGTCCCCAGCTGTCCCTTGGTTCCTATTCCCTGAAGGCCCTGTTAGGGTCCCTCTTGATCCAGTGAGTTTGAACAGAAGTGGTGGTTTTGCCTGTGCTCAAAGGTGTGTCAGCATTCCTGGGGTTCCCCGATCTCTCGTGGAGCCTTGTAGCCCAGGCTGAGGTCCCCAGTCACAGGCCCCTGGTGACCCAGGCATAGGTCTCTACCCTCAGGTGAAAACCGGAAGTTTCGGGGTTTTTCTGTCCCCAGGTTCTCAGGCCCCAGATCCTGGCAGATCTGGGCAGGTCTGGGTGAGAGGTGTTGTTCCCCTTAACCCCACTCACAGCCTTTCCAAGCTCCTGGGAGGCCACCCCTCTCCGGTGCTTGTTGGCTGCGGACTCCTGGCGGCCCAGGCAGAGGTTTTCCCCCACCCACTCCAGCTTTCATGATGATGTGTGTCCCTACATGGTACTGAGTTCTGATAGTATATTTCCTATAAAAAATTTAAGAAATTGTTATTTCCATTTATTAATCATTGTACACAGATCGTTGAAGTGGATTAACTCAGCCAAATTGATGTGTTTGGGATTTGGGACGCCAAGTTTGTACTTGGTACAGTTGCTGTCTGAGGTAGCTATAACCTTGGCTGGCCAGGGGTCTGCATTTCGTGGTTCTCAAGTTCTGGAGTGAACTCAGAGCTTGGGCAACATGTCTAACATAAGGCAAATGAGTCCACGCCACCATGACATACAGGTGGAGGCTACCTAACTCTTATCCTTTGGGTCTTGTCCCCCCAGAACACTGCTTTCTAGAAACCAGCTCCTGAACAGTGGGGAAATTCAGGCACTGAAAGAGAGAGCCATAGAGAGAAGAGTAATTTTACCTCAGCTGGACTTCCAAACAGCAGCCAGGATCCACCACCATACAAACAAGGTTAACTGGAACTTTCTGGAGAGACTTTTAAATGAATGAAATGATTCCCAGTTCTGGGAGTTTGAAGGCATGACACTATTAATAGCTGGTCCAGACAATGTGCCATTAGGCACAAGGCACCACAATAGCAAGACACAGAGCCAGGGTGTAGAGAGCCAGGCCTGCTGTATTATAATGCCAATGAAAAGTCACCAAGATACCATAAGCACTACCTTAAGTCAAGAGTGACAGACCCAAGATGCTCATCATCTACTAGGTCACACATTTTAAGGTCCTCTCCATCCCCCAATCACCATACTTGGAAATGAGCTTTCAATGCACAAAACCAGGAAAACCCACATCCAAACCATAGCAAGGAGTGAGACAGACTACCTGGCAACGCAGAAACAAGGCCCCGAGGTTCAAAATTCCACAGCGACTGGAAGAACTGAGTAGACTAGCTGCAGCTGGAAATTCTGAGTGCTTGTGGCTCGTTACCCATCATAGGTCAGAAAGATGTGGATATCTGGATTCTAGTGGGTGGGTTCCAGAGCCTGTGCTTACCAGGCAAGAGTACCATGATTTAGGTATATCTACAGCCAGCCCTTATGATTTTCTTATATAAGCAGGAGAGGCAAGAAATGGTGGGACAATAGCTTGTGAAGCAGAGCTAAACTTGCTGGAATATTTGGAGACAGGTAGCAGGGTCCTGAATGTAGGGATGGTGGTACCCTCTTGTCCTACCCCTGAATATCATGGACGGTTTGTTGGTCTAGCCAAGGATCAAGGATAGACTTGTATCAGAGTCTCTGCTGAGGTCAAACATACGACACATTGGGCCTTGGCTTTTTCCCTTGTGTAGCAAAAGCACATGACATCTCCTAAGTGCCACCTATCTCTTCCTGGGTTTTCCTGCTCTCCTGATGACTGCTTGGAAGGCTTCCATGTTATTCTTTCTCTTTGGTGATGTCTGGTTTTGCCTCCCCCCCCAACTAATGCTATTTTGTTGCCTTGGTTGTGATGGCCCATTTCAATAGTTTCCTGGAGGCAGGCAGGGCCTGGACAGGCTTATGCTATTCAAACTCCTTATTGCCATAGCCCGCCATGTATATGCATGGCTGCTATAATATCAAACTTTACCCTGTCCCTAAAGCTGCGGTCTCTCCTAGCTGGATGCAAGGTTAGGAGTGTGACAGTAGCCCTGTATTCAGAGCCTTCTTTCCCAACTTGTTGCCAGAGGCTTTTCAGAAATCTTGCAACCAGTCTTGTCTTAAATGTCACCTGTTTCTCTGCCACACTCAACAACATTACTCAGGGAGCACGAGATGCTAATCAGCTGAGTCTCATTACGACACTTCCTCTCTCATTCAGCTCTTTTTCAGGGGTTATGTTAGATACTACCTTCCTAGTAGACATGGAGAATGACTCTCGGAACCCTAGAATTTACAAGAAAGAAAAACCCAACTTATATAATTTGCCTTGAAAAGAGGGTGAAGATTATAATGGCTGACAAAATGGGTAATATGTCGGATATAACTCTGCTGTGGTATGTATATGTATATGTTCAGTTCAACACACCACTGCTGAGTCCCAGTTCTGTCCCATAAACTACCAGAACTACAGATGCAAGTAAGATCTGGCTTTTGCCTCTGATAAGCTCCAAACTTACCAGAGATTAAGTCAATGAGGACAAAGCCCACTTCTAGACTTGACTATTTTCAGTATTACGTTATTGTCTACTTCATAATACATATGATCTCCTTTACAGAGGACACCCTCCCCCATCACGTCCCAGTTTCAGTGACAAATATTTTTTTGTTTGGCTAGAATATTGTTATTGGTTGCCATGCAAGGTGATACTTAACTGAGTATTTACTTTGAGCCAGAATAATTCATTTTATGGGTAGAGACAGCAGATCAGAAAACAAGTATATAGTTCCAGGATATGCAGCTGATGAATCGTGGCCTCCTTGAGGGTCTCACCCTCTCAGTGGATTCAGAGGCTGACTCTCAGCTCTCATCACACAAGAGATGCCATGCAGTGGTGAGGATTTGGGCACTCAGCCATGTGGGACAATACAATGTGGGCAGTGAATGGGACCATATAAGAATCAGTATAAATATACTTTATTTTGTTTCCCCAGAGCACAGTGGTTTTTCACACTGTATTTCCCTCATTAAAACTGCATGCGTATTTATAGGCAAAATGTTTTGATTTCATGAGGCAGCTGGAAATTGCTCACATTGGCTTTGCCACTCAAAATATGTTTAAACTTAGTCAATAGTTTTAATTTGTAACATCAGTTTAGTGTAAATAAGACAAGAAGGGCATTGGCAGGAAGGAAAACACGACTGCATAATGTAAAACTGCCTTGACAGAGTGAGATTCTTCAGTGGGAATTTTAAGTATTAGTTCTGACTCGGGTGTAGGGAAAAACCCATTTATCTTATATGAGACAATTTTCTGGCAGAAAGTTTTTCCTGCTTAGATAATTGTTCTAAGATACAGTCACTGATAGGGTGAACCATCTCAAATTGCCACAAGCAATCTATCTCTATCTCTATCTCTATCTCTATCTCTATCTCATCTATATGTATATCTATATCCATCCATCCATCCATCCATCCATCCATCCATCCATCCATCCATCCATCCATCTATCTTCAATTAAATGCTTCTTATAATTTGTACATTATTTTTTATGTAGATACAGGCCAGGGCATACCTAAGTATCAGCAAGTCTCCTTCAAATAAAACTTTACATTATGAACTTTGATGTGGATAAAATAGTTAAGAAAAAATAAGCAATGGGATTCTTACTGGTGTGACTCTGAGCTGGTGTGACTGGTGTGTGGCTGGATGTATACATATGAAGCTCCATGCTTCCCCAGTGAGCAAGAGGCAAGCAGGGGGAACAGGCATCCTCTAATGAGCACTAGAAGGCTTCTTTTGGTATTTACCTAGTTTGTACAGCAAGCTCCATCAATTCTTGAGCCTGGGTAGGATGTTATTTTCAACCACTTAACATATAAAGGAGGCTTAGAGTAAGTGAATTGCTCATGGGTATGCTGGGAGCAAGCAGTCAGAGGTGAGACAAGTCCTGTCTTTACTGTGCTGAATTGTACAGAGTCCTTGTGTCTTGGAGTGTCTTAGTTAGGGTTACTATTGCTGTGATAACATACCATGACCAGAAGCAACTTGGGGAGGGAAGGGTTTATTTCACTCACAGGTCCATATAACAGTTCACCATCAAAAACAGTGAGGGCTGAAACCAAAGGCAGGAGTTGGTGCAGAGGCCATGGAGGGGTGCTGCTTACTGGCTTGCTCCTCATGGCTTGCTCAGCTTGCTTTTTTATATAACCTATGACTGACCACCAGCACAGGGATGGTACCACCCACAATGGACCGGGCCCCCCTACATCAATCACTAAGAAAATGACCTACAGGCTTGTTTACAGCATGATCTTATGGAGACATTTTCTTATTTTGAGGCTCCTTCCTCTCTGATGACTCTAGCTTGTGTCAAATTGACATAAAACTAGCCAGTATAGTCAGCATGGGTAATGTTAACTGTTCTCAAGGCTTCGACTACCATGGTCCAAAGGAATTCAGTTCAGGACTGATTAAAGTCTCTGCACAACTTTTCAACTTGCTGCCCCTTTCTTTATGATTGGCAGGGATTCTTTATTTGCACTGGATAAAGTGTTTACATATATGTATATATTCACGTGTATGTAGATGTATACAAATATATATCTATATGTGTGTGTGTAGGACATAAAAAAGGAAGATAAACTATATATACACACATACACATGTATGTGTATATACATATATTTGGACACAAGTGTTAAAAGTTTGTGTTATATGTATATTATATATGTATATGTATACACACATATATTTAGGCTATATAACAAGCGAGTGTTCAAGAGCATTTGCCAATGATACCATTCAGGTTAGGTGTTTCCTTGTAGCAAATGTGCTTAATTACTGATTAACCTTCTATAGCCAACATAGGCCTTTTGGTGTCAATTCTGTTATTTTGCATTTCTCAGTTAAGCATTTAAAGATTATTTTTTGCAGAAGATAACTTGTAATTTCTCTTGAATTTTTAATATTTAACATAAATGATAGCAGTTATGTTCCCCTTTATTGTTTTTCCTCATTTAAAAAAAAATCAGTCTTAACTTTTGTAATTCTATTTTTTAAGGAGAGCCTTTGGATTTGCCCTTTTTTGCAATATCTATCTGATTTCATTGCCTTTTCTGCTTAGCCTCGCAATTCAGTGGTTTTATGACTGGCCACAATCTAATTTTAGGACTTCTTATCCCCCTCCAAATCAACCCTATACCAATTAGCAGTCAGTTAGTCCCCAGTCTGGCCAGCCTGTTCATCCCCATGTCAGCTACTTGTGCCTGCTAGCCCACTTTCTGTGTGTGGCTCATTTGTTCTGAATATTTCAAATAAATGTAGTAGTAAATGTCCCCCATGCCTGGCTTCACTTAGTGTGATGTCTTTGAGATTACCCTATGCTCTAGCATGTGCCAACAGTCACGTATCTTTACAGAGTACCATTCCACTGTATGCTTATACTACATTTGTTTACTCGTCACCTGATGGACATTTAGGTTGTCTCTCTCTCTCTTTTTTTTGTTGACACAGTAATAACTCTGGTATGTATTTGTAAACACATTTTCATAATTTCTTTTGGGAACATACCTAGGGTGTTCTTGGGTTACATGCTGTCTCAGTGTTTAGACTTTTGAGGAATGACAAAAACTGTTCGTCCTCTAAGGTGGCTTTGTCATTTATGTCCCCAGGGGCCTATGAGGGTTCCTGCATTTGCATCTTTGTCAAGTGTTGCTATTGTCTGGGTTTCTGATTTAGCTTGCTTAATGAGTTTTGAGTGCATCTTGGTTCTGAGATGTATTCCTTTAATATCTACTTTAGGTGAGAATCTTACATGTTTACTGGCCATTTGAACACCATCTTTGACAGAATATCTCTTCAAATCATCTACCCATTTGAAAACATCCAAGTTATCAGTTCTCCATGTATGCTATAAAAATTGAGTTATAATTTACAAATATGATTTACAGATACATCCCTCATTCTATAGATCACCTTTTCACTGTCTTGACGGTGGTATCTGGATACATTTTAACTTTTGGTGAATATTATACCTTTTCATTTTTACTAAATCAGGGTCACTAAGGTTTAGCTCTATGACTTCTTCTATTACTTTCTTTAAGAGCTTTAGAGAAGTGGACTTATGGTCACAGAACGTTAACTTCCATGTGAGGTGTGCAGTATGGTCCAGAATTCAATCTTTGCATGTTTTATTGCTTTACTTCCTGGTATTCCCTTCAGGTTTCCAATGACAAACTTTCTTTTTGTCTATATTTATTGAAAACTGACATTTCCTTCTAAGGGCCCAGTCACACCTGTCACTGCATTAACACATTTAGAGATGATTCCAGCCATGGCTTTGAGGCACCTCAGCTGAGCTTCCAGATGGAGCACAGGCAAAGCTCTCTCTCTGAACTTTGCAGGGTTTCTTTTCTAAAGACAGGGTTTCATGTATTCTGAGGCTGGCCTTGGCCTCACCCTGAACTCTGAAGTGCTGAGATGCAGGGGCACACTACCAAGCCTGATTTTATGCTACACTGAAGAACAGGGCTTCATGCATGATGGGCACCCTACCTACTGAGTACATCCTCAGCCTTCATGTAAAGTGTCGAGTGATAATTTGTAAAATTCGTACAAAGTGTTATGCTGCACCATTTCACGCAGCAGTGTAAGGCTTCCACGAGGAACATGTTGTTTGCAGAGCTGAAGGCAGAAGTCATGACAAGCACTTGTTGATCATGAGTCACTAATGGAAAAGTTGCAAGGATGTAGTTAAAGAAAAGTCTTTATTTATGGTATTAACTGGGGCCATAATAAATAATGCAATATGCTAATGTAACAGCAGATGTTCTCATGCATTACCACACTTATAAATACACAAGAAAGCTGGCTTGCAGGAACAAAGGTGGAGAAGTGTATTCAGCAATACAGTGAGAGTGACAGGGTTAAGCCCACCCAGCAGATTCTTTCCCAATTGCTGTAAAAATACATCCCTGTGCACCCGTGAACAAACAGAAGTTCCCACATGGTACCCTTTTTTCTTTTCTTTTCTTTTTTCCTTTTGGTAAACATGCTACAGTTAAATTAGTCACCAAAGGACCAGGGCTGATAATTTGTGATTTATTAGTATTTCTGATGAAAAACAGATTTTAGCAATGAAAAACAAAATTAACAAAAAAATAACCTCTGCATTTTGGTATGGGGGCTGCAAAAATAATACAGTAAAATGAAATAAACGAAATGATATTCCAGGCAGGTTTTTGTGAGTGATCTCATTTATAAAAATGCTACAATATTGTGTTTATAATCTGGGAACAACCAATTTCCTGACTGCAGAAGTGATGAACTTTAATTAAAGCTTAATTTTGTTAGTAAATTTCACAGAAAGGATTAAAATAGGATAACCTTTAACATAAAGCTTTAGAACAAATAATTTAAACGTATCTTAAACACTGAAAATGTGTTTTTAATTGTTATTTACAGTTAATCAACAATACCAGTGTTTAGCTTTATGTAGCCAGTCATGAATCCCCCTTTCAACACCTAGTTTGACAATCTTCCTCACAAATACTCAGGCAACTCAGTTGAGTGAAGGTGAGCGGTCTGTGGTCCACAGTAACTCAATGTACGGCCATTTGGTTTGCAGACAGCGTTTAATAGGAGTGTCGTCTGTCTGTAGCATGGGGTCTTCAAAACCCATAACCACTGCAGTCCCTTCCACATACATTACCTGTCGAGAGGAAAAGCCAGAAGGTCAGGGAATGTCTGGAGTCAACTCTCACACAGATACAGACAGTCACAGGCAAGGACGTCTCTAAGAGCTTGTTACATGGAGCTTTGCGTTTGCCTAACTGTCCTGATAGGAATTATACCCAGCTATAGCATCTGCAAAATCAATTTTTGAATGAGATGGTGACACAAATTTTAATTTAATTGTTAGTTAACTGGTAAAATTGAGAATTCCAGATCAAGACAAAAAAAAAAAAAAAAGGTGACTCATAAGCATATACTTTTAGATGAAAGATTATTCTTCAAATGATGGACAAGAGGGTGTTTCTTCCCCTGGTGTCCACACGGCATGCTGTACTTCCTCTGGCTGGGCTACTCACCCGAGCATAGCTATGCACTCTGATTTGCGCTTCAGATTTGAAGATGACATGCATGCATGTTAATGGAATCTTCTGACTCTGGACTGAATGGCTTTTGAATGCAGTTCTTGAGTACATTTTACATTGTATGAAAATCATGGAGAAAAAAAATCACAAAAGATGCGAGGACAGACACAAGAGTCATGGAAGGATGACAGGGTAAACTAACCTGTGACAATAATCATATTAGACATAATTGTTGGGAAGACACCAGAAAACATTATTTTCCTTATTATTTTTTTAATGAAAATACTTGAAATTATTTGACATACCAGTAGAACCCTAACTCACTATCAAGGATTCAATGTGTATATGAAACATGTAACTTTATATTAAATGTGTAATTAAAAGGGGTGGCTATGGACTGCCCTCTTCAGAGTATGTATAGTTATTTTTACCCACTCAGTGATACACATGATTGCAATTATGTTCTAACATAAAAGCCAGAAGCTATGTGACCAAGGAGCCAAAAGAAACAAGCTTATCAGCTTTCAACAAGAGTTCCCTTAAAAACACACCTGCCATAGGTAAAGAATGTTTAACTACTAGGTCACATGATTTGGTTTATAAACTTTACTTTTTAGGGAAGTCCAAAGGCATTAAGGTGAAATGAACTTTTCATATTAACATTACAACTCACAGTTTTCAACCTCAAAACAAAAGTGCTACTTTCTAAAACGCTGTCTAAAAGGAATACAAGTCAAGACAGGACCCATTTCTCCAGTGGCTCACAGCATCAGAGCAGGGACCCCTCTGCAGAGCAGTGCGGTCTAGTCTGTGGTCTCCACAGTGGTTGCTGCCTTGCCTGGTGGCTGCAGCCAGGACTAGCATGCTCCTGGGTTTTTTAAAAATCTGGTATCTTGAGTGGTACCTGACTCAGTCCTGTTTCTAGCCCCTGCATAACTTCAGGACCTTATACTTTTGTATAAATGACATGCATGCGTTGCTTTCATGGTTGTTACATAGTATGTCATGTTAATATTCCATGTCTTGATTTCTGATCTTGGGTTAGTATGTCAGACGCTTGTCACAAGCATGATGTGAAGACTTACTATATACAGGTAGCGTGGCCAAGCAGACCAAGGACAGGATTGGGGATCAGGAACTCAGTTCCACTCCCTGCTCTGTTAATGACTTGCTGTGTGACTCTGGGTGAGTCACTTAATCTCCCTGTCTCAGAGGCCTCATCTGTAAAATATGGATAATATTTGACTACCTTGCATGGATTGTGGCATTATATTTCGTGGATTAATATTTCGTGATGACGAGGCTAGGCAAACTTCAACAACTAGGTGAGCACTCATTAATACACAGTAAGACACAGCACTCGGGGCTCTTACTGACTGTACTCTTACAGATAGCAATACACTCATGAAAAGATTTTTGGGAATATGAAAGGTCTTGATTTATATTTTGTAATGAAAATAAAAGTAAAATTTAGCCTTTTGGTTTGGTTTTACTAAAGTAATGTATCTAATTGACATTATGATCTAGTTTCTATAGCCATCCTCCAAGCAGCATGAGATCAAATTGAAAAAGCATCACTCCTAATAAAAGACTGGCTTTTTCCAGAATATATGTAAAGACAATAGACTTGCCACAAGAACACAAAAAACTGGCATTTCATTCAAAAGAGTAAAGTGCTCAGACCAAACTTTTGCCTTGAAGGAGGCTGGTCTAGTCAGACACAAGGCATCTGTGTGCCGTTGTCTATGACTTAGAAAGGAGAGGTACAAAGCGAAGTGGCTAAAAGCACAGGCTCAGGCCAATATTCAACAAGTTTCAATCCCAGCTCTGCCATTTCCTGGCCCTGCACAAGTTGCTTACCCGTGCTTAGGCCCCTCTGCAAAGCAGCCATATGCAGACAACACTGACTTCAGAAGGTGGTGTAAAACTAAAGACTAGGTAAATATTTAATACAGCCATTTTGGTAAATAAACCAAAACCAAAACCAAAACAAGTCACCGTTATCTACTTCTGCATTTAAATGGATTAACCAGAACTGCTGACTTGGAAATAATTCCACAGTCCAGAGTAACATTATACACAGAGTAAACATATAGTTATAGTTTGTCACAGTGAAATTAATGCTCCATAGATCCATGTACAGCTTGAAGGCAGGTTACATCTTAGTAAAATTGCATATAGGCAGTTCTTACACACGTGTCGCAGCAGGGAGACTCCTGGAACAGCGTCCTGAAGTAGCGAATGCAGGGGACTCAGACATAGTCATGCCCACATATAGTTCATCAACCCAGCTGAAGACAAATTACTATGTGAATTCTCATACCTTTTCATTATAATTTGACTGCTTCAATCCATTGTAGTGGTAGACAGTAAAAGATTCTGGACCACGGGAGCCCTATTATAAATAAAGGACTATTAAAACTTTAAGTTATATCTTTTTATCAAGCAATTTCTAATAAGCAGCAAATATACAGATGAAAATCTATTAATCTTTATTGTTACTGAGAAATCACTTGATAAGACAAGGTGGATAGAGTTAGCTGCCAGAAACGCCAAGAGAGGAAACAGCTGCCTCTGGAAGCAGGGAAGCCCTGACCAGCAGAAGCTCTTTTTCACTCGCTCATGTCTCTTAAGTAGATGTGTGCATTGCATTAAACAAAAGGACAAGCACCTAACAATATCTCCTAAAATGCATCTGTGCAGGACATCTGTTCCTCAACATAGAAGAGGGCAACAGCCCTTCCATTTGACCCACAAATGCACTCACCAACTGCTTCAATGTGGCCACAATATTGAATCAGAAGTTTCCTTTAAAAAACATCATTTCATAGAGATCAAAACGCATCATGCCTAACAAGACTTTATTCCCACTCAAAGTGCCTGGCTCCTGGCTGATTTCCTGTAGACCACTGTCTACTCTCCAGCTCACTTGCCTGCCATTCCTGACATAAGAAAGGAGAGGTATGAATCATCTGGGCCAGAGTCCCTCCATAGATCTGTCCCACTTGGTGGGAGGTGAGCTGCTGGCAACTCTTGCTTTTAGCTCCTAGCAAAGGCCGGGCTAAGAGGACACAGCTTTGCTGAGAGGAGGTGGGGAAGGCGGGGGCTCTGCCAAGGGTCTAGGGCTTCCTCTAGGCCTGAGGCTCTGAGAGCAGCTTCCTCTCCCCAAGTTTTTTGGGAGTCCTCTCTCCTCTGCTCTCCTCTGCTCTCCTCTCCTCTGCTCTCCTCTCCTCTTCTCTGCTCTGCTCTCTTCTGCTCTCCTCCTCTCCTCTCCTCTCCTCTCCTCTCCTCTGCTCTCCTCTCCTCCCCTCCCCTTCTCTCTCTCTCTCTCTCTCTCTCTCTCTCTCTCTCTCTCTCTCTCTCTCTCTGCCTCCCTTTCTCTCTCTCTCTCTCCCTTCCTCCCTATGCTAAGCAAGGAAGGCTCTCAATGCAGGCCACATTCTTCCCTTCAGTCTGACCCCCAGCTTCTGAGTTTCTCTTCAGACAAGAATCACACATTTCTTTCTAAAATGCCCCTTTTGCATTTTCTAAGACCTGGCCCAAATCTTTCCTGTAAAGTTCTCTCTGAACATAGGCGCTAGGCATCTTACTACTCTGGCACTGTAAGTAAAAGCTTTCTCAGTTTGGGGATAATGTCATGTGACTGTATATGATTGGGCTGTGGTTCTGGAAGACTTTACAGTTCACTTTCGCCTCTAACACTTCCCAGCTAAAATCTAAGCTGTCACCGTTTAGGGGACTGTTTCCTTAATCACGTGATCACAATGATTACTTAGAGGAGTGATTTGGTTCTTGATTTTGACAATTTATTTTAACTTACAAATTAAACATTTTCCTTCCTTGAATACTATTAGTATTCACTAGGGGACTAACTAATCAGGTGGCATATGGAAACACCACGAAGGCAGTGCAATTGGAGGAAGCACTTTCCCCTCTGGGGTAGGAAGAGGTGACGGCTCTCGGGTCAGCCAGGTACCAGCGGAATGACATCAAACCTTTTCATAAAATTTCTGATCTTCACTACCAAAAATGAGGTGATAATTGCACTCAATTTTAAGGCACATAGGATATGTTTGATAGAGATGGCTGCTTCTGCTGTTCTCACTGTAAACCAGCTGCCCGGCTAGGCTTCTCTCCCCTAACAATTAAATACCCTTCCACTGTAGCTAGCTGAAGCATGCGTAAAGCTGACTGACTTAAGTATTTTCCTTGGTGCCATTGTAACCTGTTTCTGTAATTTACTTACTCTTAGCTACCTGAACATGTTTGCTGAGTTGCCCTTTTACTCATCTGTTAGGTAGGAAGCCAGCCAAGGATGGTGGCAGTGGGACAGTGCTGGCGTGCACTGAGTACAGATAGGACTCCAGTGGTGTGGCTCACATGGGAAGGCAAGTGTGACACAGGGATCTGAGTTCCCACCCGGTGGGAGTAGGGAGAAGTGGGAAAGTCTCCTGTGAGGGAGGCAGCTGTATGAAGCTGGAACTCCATTAGAGTCACGCAGAGGTGCTACAACATTGCTGTGCTGTCTCCGCAGCTCCCGAGTCACTAGATCCACGGAGAGACTCGAGAGTTCTACATTTCTAACTCACTCTTACACACGACATTTGGAGAACACACTGCTCCAAAGGAAAGAAACAGCAGGGCCACCTGTGCTGTGTAAGGGAAGGAAATGAGTTCCACGGGGCAATGAGAGAAACCAGGCTCCGATGGAGACTCTGCTCAGAATAACAGGGAAGTAAGCAAGTAGTAAGATAGACTCAGAACACAGTGCAACCAACTAGAAAGAAAAGTCCATTTCCTGTAGAGTAGAAGGGAACTAGAACCTTCTTCTACCACCTCAAGGAATATGGTCACAAAGACAATAACCCTTACTGGAATTAATGGGTTTCTAAATAAAATGAAAAAGGAGACGCATTGTTGGGAGATGTGAGAGGGGTTACGGTGAGGCCCTGGGGTGGCTATGACCACAGGCGTGTGAATCCTCAACGAATTCACAAAACATGAAACTACCTTTCTTTTTAAAGATTTTCAAATTTATTTTATGTATGTGAGTACACTGTAGCTGTCCTCAGACACAGTAGAAGAGGGCATCGGATCTCATTACAGATGGTTGTGAACCACCATGTGGTTGCTAGGATTTGAACTCAGGACCTCTGGAACAGCAGTCAGTGCTCTTAACCACTGAGCCATCTCTCCAGTCCATGAAACTACCTTTCAATGTTAGAAACAAAGTTTGTTTGTCTTGTTCATAAGTTATTTGCCAACGTTTGAAAGTTCAATGTGCTCTGCTGTTGGAGTACTGCTGCTTCCTGAAGTTCACCGCTTACTTCCGTTATTCGTACTAACCGGCAGGAACTACGCTCTGAGTTGACTACTAAGTAAGACCGAACGGATGCCATTAACGCTAGTTACTCTGTTTAAGTCAGATTAGCAAGCACATCAAATTAAATAACTACATAGTTGGACAAAATTGGCATTTCTATTGGAACAATTTAAACTGCTGACATGATGTGACCATGATGATTATGCTGAACAGTTCAGCGGCAAAACAAATTTCATGTAGACCAAAGAAAAAGGCCGGTGCATGATATAGAAGTGGTTTGCCACCAACACAGGCACAACCCAAGGGTGTGAGAACAGAGCCTATTAACTGAGGCATCAAAGCCCAGTGGAACTCATCCTGAGAGGAGGCAGTGCTGCTCCACTACAGACAAACCACTCTGTTCACCCTTTTCTGCTGGAGCTCAGGCTCATTACCAAGAGTCCCTACCTTTCCCTTTGGCAGTGTCCTAAGATGCAAGCTAATGGACAGGTCCCGAGAGTGTGAGCACAGGCTCGGGGGAAGCAGGGTGATGTCTCTATTACATGCACATCTGGCCTGACTCTTCTTTTTTAGTCTTATACTATTTTCTTCTCTGCCACCCATCAGAATTCCAAGTACTGACACCCTCAGAAAATTGTATCACTGTAGTAAGATAAAGCCTCCAAATTAGAGGAGAGTATGGCTACGTGAACACATGTACTACCCATGTACCACTGCACTGACATGCATACTCTGGGGACTTGTGCCAGGACACAGACACACTGTACAGCAGATACCCAACGAGAGGGCTATGTAGCTATATCAGCACACACACACACACACACACACACACACACACACACACACACACACACCCACACACACACGCACACACACACACACACGCACGCAGTCACTTTGTGTGTTGCACCACTGTGCCGACACTCACATTTTATCGTTGTACTGGCATCACCACATCAGAGCACTGCATCACTCTACTGGAATACAAACGTCCCGCCCAGGCACTGTATCACCGCATTGGCACATAGGCTGTCAGAGCAGTCACTGCTATACAGACAGCACAGCCCCCCCGGGCACTGTATCAGTTACTGACGTGTGTTTTCTGAGCACTACACAGCCATATGGGCTCATACATTTCTTCCTGACCTCTGCATGGAAAGTCCTTTATGGAATAGGTTTTTTTCTCAGTCTCACATCTACACTTTAGGAAAAAAAAAAAATCCTGTTCACAGACCATCATCTCAACAGAACAAATGAGTCAATATATTCTGTTGAATATGTTACCTGATCAGGAAAAAATTCTTGAAGAAATGGACCCAACAATATGATTCCTAGTCCTTCTGGATCTAATTTATTCTTCATGAGACTTATACTATAAGGAGAAAAAAGAAAAAAGAAAACAGTGAATACCAAAGCAGACAAAACCCCACAAAACTATTTTGTTCTTTCATGATTAAGTTTCTGGTACTACACATTTGTATGCCAAAATCCTAAGAGCTGTTCTTTTTAGAACTCTAATGACAAATACACAGGAATGACACTTAATTTGCCAAAACTTGGCTATTTTTAAATCAGAGTAATCTGTTACTATTTAAAATTTAAATTATGATGATGACTTTAGAATATTGTTCCTTTTTAGGTAAAGTAATTTAAAAACCAAGGCTTATAAACTCAGGGTATAACCGCCCAAAGGCAAATTCTCTTTGCTCCCTAGGTACTGAATTCAACAATCAAAGGGAGCATTTACTTTTCTAAAAACTATTTTAGGCTCTAGGAGTTGGAAAGAAGCAAGCCAAGAGGCAATGGTAGATCAGATAATAAAAACATGCCTTTCAAAATGTTACTTTAAGAACTAGATGAGATAGATGCTTAACAACTGTAGACAATCTAACTTGAGGGCCACAGACAGAAAAGCTTGAGTCTGGGGAATCGCAGTGAATGTCATGGCCCTTGCTGGTCCAGCAGCAACCTGAAGTGAATGAGCTCTGTGTTTCCAGCTCCTGCCATTCAGGTGTAATGGAGGCTGGTGAAGAGTGTCATGGATGAGCAGGTCTAGGAGGCGGGGAAACGGAGAGTGACGTTCAAAGGGTGAAACCGTCAATGGTCTATTTAGAGGTTCCCCCCCAATGCTATTTCAAACTCTAAATGCCAAGTTAAACTTAGCCTATTATGTAACAAGCAAAGTGCCATATTTGGGAGTTATGGGGCATTGTGACTGATCAACTTCCCCAGGGTACTTCCCCAGTGCTCAGGGGGAGTCTGTGGCTCAAGCTCTTTAGGGACAGACAGCTGGAGAAGGGCTGGAGCAGGAGCCAGACAAAAGCGTTTAAGGATTCCCTTCCTGGGAAGGTCTCTATCAGGAGACCATCCTCAGAGCTTGGTGGGTATCTGTCTGTCTCTCCCTTTCATCTACCTGTTTGGACTAAGTCAGTTCCAGGGTTTTGTTTGTTTTATTAGAAATGGAACCCGAGCGATGTGTTCAGGGGTAAAACTTTTAAAATATGTTTTATGAAAGTTCCATCTGTGTGAGGTCTCCAGCCAGGTTCAGTGACATGTGGCCTCATCTCTGGGAGATGCTGTAGCATGACTGTCATAGCCCCAGTATCATCTCCATGCTCTATGCAAAGGATTCAGAGTCTGAGGAAGGCCATTAGATTGTGATCTGAGTCAAAGGCAAAGCCACTATTTTCAATGAAATTACATATATAAAATCTCAAAAAACGAAGTCTTAAGATAGAAAAATTTCAAATTACAGGGAAAGACTTATTTTAAAAAGCAAGACAACCAATGGAGAGTCAAGAAGCAACAGTATGTGTAATAAGTATGTTAACCTCTGTCCTCAGATTGGACTATGCCTTTCCCCTAAATTTTTATTCTTTTGTTATATAGGTTTAACATTTTTTTTTTGAAAAAGAGTAAAAATGTATATAATGTTTCAACTTGATAGATTCTTTTTTGAGTGATCAAAATAACACTTCCAGTTGCACTCACTACTCAGGATCTGAAACAAGGTCCAAGGCTTTCATGACATCTTCTAGAAGGGAGTCAGCTATGAATCCATTATCTGGAAAACATATTAAAGAGAAGTTGATCAGGTTCTGGGGAGGAGAGGATCACTTCATAGAAATACGAGGAGTTGAAGAACTATGTACGCTTTTGCAATAAAGCTCATTGCTCTTAGGTACTCGCTCAGATGAATTTTCTTAGGCATACAGCCGAAGATTTATCTTCAAGGGAGGGAAAAAAAAATGACTTAAGAACTCCAACTAAACCTCAAGGTTAAATTATTATTACTTTTTAATAAAGGAGCTTCACAAACCTGTAAATGGGTAAAAACTCGTTCTACTTAAAAAGAACATTATTCAGTAATTAGCTAAATCTTTAAATTATCATGAAGCAATCGAGTGAAACAATTTTTTTTTTATTAGATATTCTCTTTATTTACATTTCAAATGTTTTTTCTGTTCCAGGTCTCCTCTTCAGAACCCCCCTATCCCATCCTCCCACCCTGGCATTCCCCTACACTGGGGCATCAAACACCCTCAGGCCTCCCACTGATGTCCAACAAGGCCATCTCTGGCACATATGTGGCCAACACCATGGGTTGCTCCATGTGTATTCTTTGGTTGGTGGTCAAGTCACCAGGAGATCCGGGGGATCTGGCCTGTTGATACTGTTGCTCCCACCATGGGGCTGCAAACCCCCTCAGCTCCTTAGCTTCTTCTCCAGCTCCTCCATCGGGGACCTCATGCTCAGTCCAACTGTTGGCTGCAAGCTTCCGCCTCTGTATTTGTCAGGCTATGGCAGAGCCTCTCAGGAGACAGCCATATCAGGCTTCCATAAGCAAGCACTTCCTGGCATCCACAAAAATGTCCGGGTTTGGTGGCTGTATATGGGATGGATCCCCAGGTGGGGCAATCTCTGGGTGGCCTTTCCTTCAGTCTCTGCTCCACACTTTGTCTCCATATTCACTCCTGTGAGTATTTTGTTTACCCTTCTAAAAAGCACTGAAGCATCCACATTTTAGATTTCCTCCTTCCTAGGCTTCATATGGTCTGTGAATTGAATCTTGGGTATGCTGAACTTTTGAGCTAATATCCACTTATCAGTGAGTACATAATGTGTTTGTTCTTTTGTGACTAAGTTACCTCACTCAGGATGATATTTTCAAGTTCCATCCATTTGCCTGTGAATTTGATAAAGGCATTGTTTTTAATAGCTGAGTAGTAGTCCATTGTGTAAATGTACCACATTTTCTATATCCATTCCTCTGTTGAGGGACATCTGGGTTGTTTCTAGCTACTGGGTATTATAAATATGGCTGCTATGAAGATAGTGGAGCATGTGTCCTTATTAAATGTTGGAGTGTCTTTTGGGTATATGCCCAGGAGTGGTATAGTTGGGTCCTCAGGTTCAATTTTCAGAGGAATCACCAGATTTCCAGAGTTGCTGTACCAGCTTGCAATCCCACCAGCAATGGAAGAGTATTCCTTTTTCTCCATATCCTCACCAGCATCTGCTGTCACCTGAGATTTTGATCTTAGCATTCTGACTGGTGTAAGGTGGAATCTCAGGGTTGTTTTGATTTTCATTTCCCTGATGAATAAGGATGTTGAACATTCTTTAGGTGCTTCTCAGCCCTTCGAGTCTCCTCAGTTGTGAATTCTCTGTTTAGCTCTGTTCCCCATTTTTAAATAGAGTTATTTGGTTCTCTGGAGTCTAACTTCTTGAGTTCTCTGTATATATTGCATATTAGCCCTCTATCAGACGTAGGCTTGGTAAAGATCTTTTCCCAATCTGTTAGTTGCCATTTTGTCCTATTGACAGTGTCCTTTGCCTTATAGAAGCTTTTCAATTTTATGAGATCCCATTTGTCAATTCTTGATCTTAGAGCATAAGTCATTGGTGTTCTGTTTAGAAACTTTTCCCCTGTGTCCATGTGTTTGAGACTTTTCCCCACTTTCCCTATTAGATTCAGAGTATCTGGTGTATGTGGAGGTCCTTGATCCACTTGCACTTGAGCTTTGTACAAGGAGATAAGAATGGATCAATTTGCATTCTTATACATGTTTATAGTCAGTTGAACCAGCACCATTTGTTGAAGATGCTGTCTTTTTTCCACTGGATGGTTTTAGCTCCTTTGTCAAAGATCAAGTGACTGTAGGTGTGTGGGTTCATTTCTGAGTCTTCAATTCTATTCCATTGATCTACCTGTCTGTAACTGTACCAATACCATGCAGTTTTTATCACTACTGCTCTGTAGTACAGCTTGAGGTCAGGGATGCTGATTCCCCCAGAAGTTCTTTTATTGTTGAGAATCATTTTTTCTATTCTGGGTTTTGTGTTATTCCAAATGAATTTGAGAATTGCTCTAAGCTTATGAAGAATTGAGTTGGAATTTTGATGGAGATTGCATTGAATCTGTAGATTGCTTTTGGCAAGATGGCCATTTTTACTATATTAATCCTGCCAATTCACAAGCATGGGAGATCTTTCCTTCTTCTGAGGTCTTCTTTGATATCTTGCTTCAGAGACTTGAAGTTCTTTTTTTTTTTGGTTTTTCGAGACAGGGTTTCTCTGTGTAGCCCTGGCTGTCCTGGAACTCACTCTGTAGACCAGGCTGGCCTCGAACTCAGAAATCCGCCTGTCTCTGCCTCCCAAGTGCTGGGATTAAAGGCGTGCACCACCACTGCCTGGCGACTTGATGTTCTTGTCATACAGATATTTCACTTGTTTGTTTAGAGTCACCCCAAGATACTTTATATTGTTTGTGACTATTGTGACTGTGTCTTTTCCCTAATTTCTTTCTCAGCCTGTTTATCCTTTGAGTATAGGAAGGCTACTGATTTGTTTGAGTTAATTTTATATCCGGCCAAGTTGCTGAAGTTTTTTTTATCAGCTGTAGGAGTTCTCTAGTGGAGTTTTTGGGGTCACTGAAGTGTACTATCATATCATCTGAAAATAGTGATATTTTGACCTCTTTCTTCCCAATTTGTATCCCTTTGACTTTTTTTGTTGTCTAATTGCTCTAGCTAGAACTTCAAGCGCTATATTGAATAGGTAGGGAGAGGGAGGGCAGCCTTGTCTAGTACCTGATTTTCGTGGGATTGCTTCAAGTTTCTCTCCATTTAGTTTGATGTTGGCTACTGGTTTGCTGTATATTGCTTTTACTATGTTTAGGTATGGGCCTTGAATTCCTGATCTTTCCAAGACTTTTAACATGAAGGCATGTTGAATTTTGTCAAATGCTTTTTCAGCATCTAATGAAATGGTCATGCTTTTTTTTTCTTTTAGTTTGTTTATATAGTGGATTACATTGATGGATTTCCGGATATTGAACCATCCCTGCATCCCTGGGATGAAGCCTACTTGATCGTGGTGAATGATCATTTTGATGTATCCTTGGATTCGGTTTGTGAGAATTTTATTGAGTATTTTTGCATCAATATTCATAAGGGAAATTGGTCTGAAGTTCTCTTTCTTTGTTGGGTCTTTGATATCAGCATAACTGTGGCTTCATAGAACGAATTGGGTAGTGTTCCTTTTGTTTCTATTTAATGGAATAGTTTGAAGAGTATTGGTACTAGGTCTTCTTTGAAGGTCTGATAGAATTCTGCACTAAACTCAGCTGGTCTTGGACTTTTTTTTGGTTGGGAGATTTTAACGACTGCTTCTATTTCTTTAGGGGTTTTGGGACTGTTTAGATGGTTTATCTGATCTTGATTTAACTTTGCTATTTTGTATCTGTCTAGAAAATTGTTCATTTCATCCAGATTTTCCAGTTGTTTTGAGTATAGGCTTTTGTAGTAGGATCTGATGATTTTTTGAATTTCCTCAGAATCTGTTGTTATGTCTCCCTTTTCATTTCTAATTTTGTTAATGTGGATATTGTCTCTGTGCCTCTGGTTAGTCTGGATAAGGATTTATCTACTTTGTTGATTTTCTCAAAGAACCAGCTCCTGGATTTGTTGATTCTTTGTATATAGTTCTTTTTGTTTCTACTTTGTTGATTTCAGCCCTGAGTTTGATTATATCCTGCCTTCTACTCCTCTTGGGTGTATTTGCTTCTTTTTTGTTCTAGAGCTTTCAGATGTGCTGTTAAGCTGCTAGTGTATGCTCTATCTAGTTTCTTTTTGGAGGCACTCCAGGGTATGAGTTTTCCTCTTAGCACAGCTTTCATTGTGTCCCATAAGTTTGGGTATGTTGTACCTTCACTTTCGTTAAGTTCTAAAAAGTCCTTAATATCTTTATTTCTTTCTTGACCAAGTTATCATTGAGTAGAGCATTGTTCAGTTTCCATGTGTATGTGGGCTTTCTGTTGTTTTTGTTGCTATTGAAGACTAGCCTTAATCTGTAATGGTGTGATAGGAGGCATGGGATTATTGCAATCTTCTTATATCTGTTGAGGTCTGTTTTGTGACCGATTATATGGTCAGTTTTGGAGAAGGTACCATGAGGTGCTGAGAATAAGGTGTATTCTTTTGATTTAGGATGAAATGTTCTATAGATATCTGTTAAGTACATTTGGTCCATAACTTCAGTTAGTTTCAGTGTGTCTCTGTTTAGTTTATGTTTCTAAGATCTGTCCATTGATGAAAGTGGGGTGTTGAAGTTTCCCACTAGTATTGGGTGAGGTGCAATGTGTGTTTTGAGCTTTAGTAAAGTTATTTTATAAATGTGGGTGCTCTTGCATTTGTTGCACAGATGTTCAGAATTGAGGGTTCTTCTTGGCAGATTTTCCTTCGATGAGAATGAAGTGTCCCTCCTTATCTTTTTTGATGACTTTTGGTTGAAAGTCGATTTTATCCGATATTTGAATAGGCACTCCAGTTTGTTTCTTGGGACCATTTGCTTGGAAAATTGTTTTCCAGCCCTTTACTCTGAGGTAGTGTTTATCTTTGACATTGGGGTGTATTTCCTGTATGTAGAAAAATGCTGGGTCCTGTTTATGTATCCAGTCTGTTAGTCTATGTCTTTTTATTTGGGAATTAAGTCCATTGATGTTAAGAGATATTAAGGAATAGTGATTGTTGCTTCCTGTTATTTTTGATGTTATCTTTATGTTTGTGAGGCTATCTTTTTTTGGGTTTATTGAAAGAAGATTACTTTCTTGCCTTTTCTATGGTGTAGTTTCCCTACTTGCATTGGCATTTTCCATCTATTATCCTTTGTAGGGCTAAATTTCTGGAAAGATATTGTATAAATTTGGTTTTGTCATGGGATATCTTGGTTTCTCCGTCTATGGTAATTGAGAGTTTTGCTGGGTATAGTAGCTTGGGCTGGCATTTTTGTTCTCTTAGGGTCTGTATGACATCTTCCCAGGATCCTCTAGCTTTCATAGTCTCTGGTGAGAAGGCTGGTGTAATTCTGATAGGTTTGCCTTTATATGTTACTTGATCTTTTTCCCTAACTGCTTTTAATATTCTTTCTTTGTTTTGTGCATTTGGTGTTTTGACTATTATGTGATGGGAGGAATTTCTTTTCTGGCCCATTCTATTTGGAGTTCTATAGGCTTCTTGAATGTTTACATGCATCTCTTTCTTTAGGTTAGGGAAGTTTTCTTCTATAATTTTGTTTAAGATATTTACTGGCCCTTTAAGTTGGGAATCTTCACTCTCTTCTATACCTATTATCCTTAGGTTTGGTTTTCTCATTGTGTCCTGGATTTCCTGGATGTTTTGGGTTAGGAGCTTTTAGCATTTTGTATTTTCTTTGACTGTTGTGTCGATGTTTTCTGTGGTATCTTCTGCACCTGAGATTCTTGTCTTCTATCTCTTGTATTCTGTTGGTGATGCTTGTATCTATGACTTCTGATCTCTTTTCTAGGTTTTCTATCTCCAGGGTTGGCTCCCTTTGTGATTTCTTCATTGTTTCTAATTCTGTTTTTAGATCCTGGATGGTTTTGTTCAACTCCTTCACCTGTTTGGTTGTGTTTTCCTGTAATTCTTCAAGGGATTTTTGTGTTTCCTCTTTAAGGGCTTCTACCTGTTTACCTGTGTTCTCTTGTATTTCTTTAAGGGAGTTATTTATGTCCTTCTTAAAGTCCTTTATCATCATCATGAAATGTGATTTTAAATCCATGTCTTGCTTTTCTGGTATGTTGGGGTATTCATGGCTTGCTGTGGTGGGAGAACTGGGTTCTGAAGATGCCACGTAGCCTTGGTTTCTGTTGCTTATGTTCTTGCCCTTGCCTTTCACCATCTGGTTATCTCTGGTGTTAGCTGGTCTTGCTGTCTCTGACTGTGGCTTGTCCCTCCTGCAAGCTTTTGTGTCAGTACTCCTTAGAGACCAGTTCTCTCTGGGAGGAATTTGGGTATGGAGAGCTATGGTACAGGGTCAGCTCTGGGGTGCAGACAGAAATCAGAAGGATCCTGCCCCAGCTGTTCCTTGGTTCCTGTGTCCTGATGGCTCTGCGAGGTCCCTCTTGGGCCAGGAATTTGAACAGAAGTGGTGGTCTTGCCTGTGCTTGAAGGTGTGTCAGCACTCCTGGGAGACCAGCTCTCTCTCGGTGGATTTTGGGTATGGAGTTTTATGGCAAAGGATCAACTCTGAGTGCAGATGGAAACCGTAAGACTCCTGTTCCAGCCTGCTCCTCTGTTTCTGTGTCCTGAGGGTTCCTGGAGGGACCCTCTGAGCAGCAGTGGTGTTTTTTCCTGTGCTCACAGGCTTGTCCGCACTCCTGCAAGGTTAGCTCTGTCCCTGTGCTCTTTGGGTATGAAGCCCTGTGGTAGAGGATCAGTTCTGGGTGCAGACGGAATCCGGAAGGTGAAAGGAGTTCTTTACAACAATTTTTTGTTGTTGTTTGGTTTCAAAACAGAGTTTTTCTGTGTATCGTTGGCTGTTCTTGAACTTGTTCTGTAAACCAGGCTGGCCTCAAACTCATGCCTGTCTCTGCCTACAGAGTGATGGGATTAAAGGCATGAATCACTACCACCCAGCACAAATTCCATTTGTTACAGTTTCATTTTACTAAAGTGTAGTGATCCAGTCCTATTTAGATAACTGATAGTGTAAAAGTAAGAAAAATCTTGAAATAGGCTTCACATTAACTAACAGCTACAGATTCAACTAAAAAACATTCCAAATAAACACGACAAAACAGCACCAACACACCTGAACAAAAAAGCTGAAGCTGAAATGTAGTGGAGGCAAATGTGTTGTCAGCAAACTCCAGGCTCAACATAGGTGCATGCCACCTGCTTATAGTCTGTAGGCTCCTTGCTATCTGTATCTAATCTTTCTGCCCAACCACATTTTATGCCAGTGTCTAGGCAAGAACTCCATCTGATGGTCTGTCTGTTCCATACACCTCTCCCAACCTCCAGATCTGCCTTTATATTCAAGATATAGACCAGAACTCACATTCTGTGTGCCAATCCGCTCCCGCAGAGTTCATCTGACTTCATTCTACCTAAGCAAAATTCTACCTTCAGGCCCAACCTGGACCACACATCCTGTTCTCTGTCCTAGCCTACTATGTCCATCAGACAGAGATTAGCATCAATTCACTAACATTTTGTGTTTTCAGCAAGCTACTTTCTCTAAGAGACTGGTCTTTTGGGAAAAAAATAAGCAGAGAAACATCAGAATTAAATAATATCATACATCAAATGTTCTTAACAGATTCCTACAGACTACTCCACCCAAAAATCAAAGAATACATATCCTATTCAGCAGCCCTTAGACACTTCTCTAAAATAGAATGCAACCTGGGACACAAATGTTAAATTTAGAAAAGTTGAAATAATTGGTCATAATGCAGCAACTCTTAAACAGCAAGCAAATCTCTAATAAGTATACAAACTCATGGTGTAAATAACTGATTAATGAATGATAAATGGGTCAAATGAGTAATCAAGGTAGGAATAAAAATGCTTCTGGAATGACATGAAAACACAAAACCTTCGTGACACATTAAGGGTAGATCTAAGAGGGAAGTTTATAGCCCCAAGTGCCTAAATTTAAAAAAAAAAGCAGAGTACAAATAAATAACTTAATGATGCATCTCAAAAATTTAAAAATCAAGAACAAATGAAACTCAAAACCAGTAAACAAGAGAAAATAAAAATCTGTAGGAATTATAGGAATAGAAACACAGAAAACAACAAATCTAAAAGCTGGTTCTCTGAGATTATAACAAGAAAGACCCTTGGCTCAACTCATCAAAAGAGAGAAAAGGAAGGAAGGAAGGAAGGAATGAAGGAAGGAAGGAAGGAAGGAAGGAAGGAAGGAAGGAAGGAAGGAAGGAAGACAGATCCCAATTCATAGAATCAGATGTGAAAAGGAAAATATTACACTAAACACCAAAAAATTCAGATCAAAAGGGAATACTTTAAAAACCCATACTACATTATATTGGAAAATCTAAAAAAATTAAAAAAAAAGAATTTCTAGATTCATCTAAATCACCAAAATTAAACCAAAAGGAGATCAACAATCTAAACATACCCATAACGAATTATGAGATAGACACAGTAACAAAAAGCCTTCAGACTAAAAACAGTGTAGGAGCAGAGGAATGAGGAATTCACAATATAATTCTACCAGACTGTCAAAGATCTACAACCAATCCTTCTTAAATTATTAAACAAATAAAAAAGACAGAAAGGAAGAAAGAAAGAACACTTACACACACACACACACACACACACACACACACACACACACACACACACACGCACATGCACACGCACGCACACACACACGCACAGAGAGAGAGAGAGAGAGAGAGAGAGAGAGAGAGAGAGAGAGAGAGAGAAGGGGAAACAGCAGGAGCATCCTATACTTCATCTGTGAAGCCACTGTCATTTGAACACTAAAATTAGGTAAAGACCCATACAAAAAGAAAACTATAAGCCACTATTCCCAGAAAACAGACTCAAGAATCCTCAATAAAACATTGACAAACCAAATACAGACATATATCACGAAGATTATCCACCATAACCAAGTTGGCTTTATGCTGAACATGTACGGATGGTTTAACACAAGCAGTCAGCAAATGGAATAAGTCATGTAAGTGGAATTAATGAAAAAAATCACATGCTCATCTCAATATATACAGAAAAATTGTTTGACAAAAATCCAATATGCTTTCATAACAAAAGTCTAGAGAAAACAGGACTAGAGGGACCATACCTCAACTGTGGTGGTTTGAATATGTTTTGCCCAGGGAGTGGCACTATTGATAGTGTGGCCTTGTTGGAGTAGGTGTGTCACTGTGGGTATGGGTTTTAATACCCTCGCCCTAGCTGCCTGGAAGCCAGTCTTCTCTAGTGGCCTTCAGATGAAGATGTAGACCTCTCAGCTCCTCCTGCACCATGCCTGCCTGGACAGTGCCATGTTTCCGCCTTGATCATAGTGAATTGACTCTCTGAACCTGTAAGCCAGCCCCTTGCTGGCTTGTAAGAGTTGCTTTGGTCATGGTATCTGTTCACATCAGTAAAACCCTAACTAAGATAGAAGTTGGCACCAGGGACTGGGGTATTGCTGTAAATTTTTTTTTTTTTTTTAAGACTATGGATTTGCGGACTTTGTACTAAGTATAATGCTTTAAGTGGGGCTTAATGAGCTATCCTAGTAGGAATATGGAAACCTTTGTTGCTGAGGGTGATTTGAACTGTGGAAGCCTGGCTCTAAAGGTTTCAGGTTTTAATATGTGGCTCAGAGACTGTTCTTGTGATATTTTGGTGAAGAATGTGGCTGTGTTTTGCTCTTGTCTGAAGAGTCTACCTGAGACTAAGGTAAAGAGATTTATACTAATTGCATTGACAAAGAAAGTCTCAAGAAATCCCAACAGAGACTTTGTTTTCTGGTTAAGTATCATGAAGAACATTTTGAGCAAGCTTAGAAAGGAAAAATAGAAAATGTATGGATCAAGTAATAAACAGGCCCCAGGAAGTGAAATGGAGCTGAATCCTGTGTTCAAGGAGATAAACTGATTAAGGGAGTGGTGAATTTGTGGCAAGACCCTACCCAGCTAAACTTATTGTTTATACATTTGCCATTGAAAAAGAAATAGTATATAATGTTAATTATTATTACTTGGTTATTGTTTTTACTTGGACTTTTAATCTGGAATGAACTACAATCCAGAAATGAAAGATACAGGCTTTTGATCTGGATCTTGAGGCACAGTGACCATGAAAAGCTTAGGCTCAGGCAAGGTGGTACACATCTTTAATTCCAGGAGACAGAGGCAAGCAGATCTCTGAGTTCAAGGCCAGCTTGAGACACAGCAAGTTCTAAACAGAGAAAAGCTCAAATCCAGGCATGGTAGACCATGCCTTTAATCCTAGCACTTAGGAGACAGACATTCAGGTCTCTCAGTTCAAGGTAATCTACAGAGCAAGTTACAGGACAGCCAAGCTTAGGAAGTAAAAGTAAGAAAACAGAAATCTGATAATAATATAATATAAAAAGGGGGCCATGTGCCAGCCTTAGCAAGCAGCAGAACTCCCACCTTCAGCCATGTAACTCTGGCTGTAGAGTCAAGAATAGAAAAGATAAATAGGACAATTGATGCTGGTTAGCTGGAGCTAAGAAATTAGTGGCGATTAAGAAGAGACCAGCATTACTGAGGTGAAATCTGGGAAGTGTTTTCTGAGAGAACAAAGAAGCTGTGTTCCAGGGATAGCCAAGGTTATACATCCTGCTGCAGCTGGACTTGGTAATGTGTAAGAATCATTCAAGTGGTACTGGTTTTGAAGGCATGAAGGGGTTGTAGAGAGCAGCTGAGGCTTGACACTGTGAGAGGCCAGGGAAAGCCATTGGTGAAGGAAGGTGCAGCCTCATTTGCAGTTGATGGGCCAGGACCGAAGGGACCATGCAAAAAAGTTGGAGTTTGACACCATGAAGAGAGCCTATGAGAGGCTATTGGTGAAGCCTAGTTGCAGTTGAAGACCCCAGTGTATTAGAGATGCCAGTACCATAGGATGACCACCCAGAACAGCAGCAGCAGTGGAGTGTTATTAACCAGAGCCTAGAATGCTATAGAGGGCAGAGCTAGAAAAGTGATCCAAGCCCTTTGGAGGAGCCCAGAAGATCATGTGTGAATCCCAGACATTGGAATAAGAAGCTGTGAAGTTGAAGTTCACTTGGAGATACCAAGATGTTAAACATGCCAGAGCCATGGGATACCTGCTGAGGAAAGCTGCTAAAGGGGAATGGAATGAGCCCAGGAGAAAGAAGTTTGCTGCAGTCAACAAAGATGAAAAAGGAGTAGAGATCTGAAGACTGCTTTGCTGTCAGACATGGAGATACAGAGCTTGGAGTTTGCCCAGCTGGTTTCCTATCTTGCTTTGAGGATTACAGTTAAGTGACTGGATGAATGTCAGAAGAGACCTTGAACTTTCAATATTGTGTAGACTGCTGTAGACTATGGGGACTTCTGAAGTTTGACTACATGTATTTTGCATTATGCTATGTTTAGGTATGTCCCCCACAGACTCATGTGTTTGAACAAGCCTATGGGGGCCAGGGAGTGGAATGTGGTGGATTAAATATGTTTGGCCCAGAGAGAGGCACTATTTGATAGTGTGGCCTTGGAGGAAGTGTGTCACTGTGGATGTGGGCTTTAAGACCCTCATCCTAGCTGGTTGGATGCCAGTCTTCTAATGGCCTCCAGATGAAGATTCAGAACTGCACCATGCCTGCCTGGATGCTGCCATGCTCCCACCTTGATGATAATGGATTGAACCTCTGAACATGTAAGCCAGCCCAAATTAAATATTGTCCTTATAAGAGTTGCTTTGCTCATGGTGTCTGTTCACAGCAGTAAAACCTTAACTAAGACACTCAACATACTAAAAGTTATATATGAGAAACCCATAGCTAACTTTATTCTAAGAGGACTGGTAGCAATCACACTGAAACCAGAAATGAGACAGGGCTGTCCACTATCTCCATTCCTTTTCAATACTGTACTTTTAGCACAGTTTGAAGCAATAAGGCAAGAGAGAGAAATTAAAGGAATTTAGGCAGGAAAAGAAATTAGACTATCCCTACCTGCAGATGACATATTACACATGAGAGCTTCCAAACTGATTATCTGCAACACAACAATGTATGTAAGGCTTGGGGGACAAAAGTCTGTGAGAGGTCAGCTCCTAGAAATGTGTCGGGAGCCAACCCAGGAAGCTACCCAGTTAAGGTGCAAGGTTAGAAAGGACAGGGCTTTTCAGTCTCGGGTCCCAGAGACTGAAAGAATGTCTGGCATTTCCTGTAAACCAGTTAGGGTAGTGGGTTAGCCTTGGGCCATGTGTAACTTTCCTGCCCACCTGTACTCTTAAGCCGCTACTCTGAAGTAAACGTTGGAGCTTGAATGGAGAGACTCTGTCTTGCTCCCAGGTACCTTGTGTTTCTTGCCTCATTCTTTCATCCATCAGTCCCCTTTCCCTAGGACCACGCTGAATTCCCCCAGATTGCCCCAGGCTGGGGCAGAAATGTCAGGGAAACTACATCCATGTAGTCTCAACATGTCTGCCTAAGCAAGCACGGAATACAGATAACAATAAGCATGCTAACATGGAAGGGAAGAATGCGGAAAAGGAGGACGCAGCCTTCCTTGGGGAAGAGCCCTTCAGTTCGGTGCCACAAATGGTCATCCCTGAGGTCACACACATACAAACAACTAATTATACAGATTGTATTTATGATTAAGGAGTACATACACATTCTTATATGTAAGAATTGAAAAAAGAGGACAAGAATTTGAGAGAGCAATGAGATGGCACATGGGAGACCTGAAGGGATGAAAAGGAAATGATATCATTACATTTATGTTTTAAAAATTATGAAGAAATTAAGTGGTTGGATATACACAAAACAGCACAGGAAGTGGCTCAAACTCTGCTGATGCCAAAATTACAATGACACAAGCAAAGCCTCCGGAGGGCAGTTAGAAATGACAGCGGTTCTGAAGAGTCACTAGCTCATCCTCTTCCACATACAATGCACAATCACTCATTCCAGGAGACTGCCTCTACTTTCTATTAGCAGCAAGCATCATGTCTTTTTCAAGGGTTAGATAACTTTCTAAAAAATCATGTCTAAAAGTCCTACTCCTGTAACAAACTACAGAATAAAGTGAGCAGTTGCTCACTCGGCATGCCTCATCTTATAGGCCTAGGCAGGTCAGGACTATTTAAAGGCCTTTCCTATTTGTCATCGTTTTGAACAGTAATCACCCTTTTCAAGACAGATTGACCTTGTTTCAAAGTCTCCAGATCATTTGCGATAATTAAAAATGCACAGATTTTAATGTGAATGGTTACTGTAATTACAATTTGTCCAGCTACAAATAATTTGAGGTATAAAGAATAAAATAACTTGTTTGAAAGCACTTTCAAAGACATTCAAGCCCAGAAACTTGCTTTGATGAATTGGAAAGATAGAGAAAAAATGATTTTGCTTAGTTAAGTTACAGCTAAAAGTCCGGAGCCTCTAAATGTGAAAGAGATTTTATTTGGCCACCAGCAGACAGGAACAACAATCTGGAAAGTCCTCCTGCTTATTGGCCGTCACAGATCTCTACTTGACATTCAGCATCTTAGGAAGCAGAATAGAAAATGTCTCTGCTGCCTTTGTCTGGACTCTTTCATCAGTCTAGCTTCATTCTTTTAAGTTTACTGCTACTCTAGAAAAATTCCTATTACAGCATATACCTGAGAGCAAAGCCCAGACCCAAATACTGTCTTCATGAAATGATCAACAGATAAAACTTTGGACATGGTTAAAAGTTTGTGCATAAGGGTTTCTGCTTGGTAAATTGTTCTATGTTCTGAACACCTGTTTATTATTGTCATTTTTAAATCTGTGATTTAATCATGAAACCATGCCAAGTAATTAAAGTGGTATAGTAAGGCACTGCTAAGATTAAAATTTTGATAATATTCCAAATGAGAAATTAGCAATTTAAAAATACACCTTTGATCTTATAAGTTTGTTTGACATCAAAATAAGTAGCAGGCTTCTAGAGTCTTGAAGAATCTAAAATACATATTATTCTAATTGCTCAAGCAAATGGAGAGTCAATACCAAATTATTAGCATTAGTCTAATGCCAACAAGTTCGGAGTGGCTGGAGCATGTCTATGACTTCAGCTATGAAACAGACTAATGTTTGGAGGGGCCAAGGTTGGTTGGTCTAGAACATCTAGAAGTTATTCTTGATTCTTAAAAGAATACACATGTACCTTTGAAAGAGACACATGCAAAGTTATTTTAACAACACTGAAAAAAGAAAGGTTATAGTATCTATCTCCTAGATTCATGGCAAAGACTTTGTGTGTGTCACTGTGGTATGTATGTGTATTCAAAAGGGCGTGTGCGCACTTACGTGTGTAGGTGAGAGGCGGGTGCTGAGTATTTTCCTCATTCCCTTTCTACTTTATTATTGAGGCAGGTCTCTCACTGAACCCAGAGCTTGATGATTTAGCTCCGTTAGCTGGCCAACTTGTGAGGTCCAGAGATCTTCCTGTCTCCGTGTCCTCAGCAGTAGGATCACAAGCACACATCAACATGGCTACCTTTATATGTGGGTTCTAAATTTAATTCCTTATGCCAGCATAGCAAATACTTCCCTAACTGACCCATATCACCAGCCACATACATATGGCTTTAATATTAAATTAATATTAAATAACCATTAACTGATTAATATTAATAGTAATATCAATTAATATTAATGTTAATAATAAACTAGTTCATTAAATTAATATTAAAAATTAATATTAGCATTAAATAATACATATTAAATTCAACTTAATATTAAAGCATGCCATGGATTTAATATATTCATGGAGGTAAATGTTCTCTATGTTGTGATGTTTCACACAAATCCCAGCCATCACTATGTTTATAAGATGGAATATGTAGGGGCTGAGATAGCTCAGTAGTTAAAAACACTTGCTGCTTTAGCAGAAAATGTTGGGATTCACATTGGGTACCTCACAACCACTTTTAATTCCAGCTTCAGGGTATCTGACACCCTCTCTGGCCTCAGAGAGTACCTGCATACACATGGTATTACCCAACCCCCATGCTTGGCATATACATATACACATATACAAAATAAAAGCAATTGTTTTAAAAAGAAACAAAAAACAACAAAGCAGGTTTAAGATGTGGTGTTCTGGAAAAAGTGCTACTGGTAGTGGCTGGCCTGCCAGTACAAGTCCATTCATTTACTTTATTGTCATGGTGAGGAATGGAGTAAAATTCATGTCAAGCAATATAATTCATGCTTCTACTAGAGGGGAAAAGTTATAAGGAAAAAGATTTTCATCTCCAAATTTGTATGTCTTAGTAAAGCAAGGGTATATAAACCAAAATATTAAATAAAAAGTTAGCAAGCAAAACATGTTCTTCTCTTTCGAATAATACTGCTTTCTTTAACGATTTACCTTAACAAGGGTAAATCTTTCTCATCAGTGCTCCTGGCTAAGCAAGCTTAAGGCTTAGAACTGTCATGAATTTTCATGTTTAGTTTTTTCTGTCACTCATCAACAAAGCTGCCCCACGTCCAGGCAGTGATTTTCCTGTCTATGTGGTAATTTATGTCAGAATAGGTTGTCTTTAAGGGAGGCAGATGCAGGGTTAAGGCATGCTTAATTCAGTACAGAAACAAAAGGCCATCAAAACTCCACGGTGAACATATAAATGATATACATGTGCAATTTTCAAAACTCATTTTGGTAGAATAAATACGGGATCAGAAGGTAAATGATCAAGATGATATTCTTCCACATGATTTTTTTCAATTACTTTTTATTCATCCCCCCCCCCCCCGTGTGTGTCTGTGTGTGTGTCTGTGTTTCCATGTGAGGGCTATAAGTGTCAAGATGCCCTGGAGCTGGACTTACAGGTGAGCCTACCTATGGTTGCTAGGAACCAGACTTGGATCTTCTACAAGAGCAGCCAGTGCTCTAACTGTTGAGCCATCTCTCTAGGCCTTGATCTGGTTATTCAATGTTTATTTAGATCAGGACTAAGGAAGACTATTAGAGAAGTGAATCCTGACCTTTGACATCTAGTATAAGTAGAAGGTCAGGATCTAAAGAAACGCAATCGCTCAGCGGTAGAGTTTGATAGGATGACGGGAGCCGCAGTCTGCTCTCTTTGCTGCGTGGCCTCTTTGATTTCTGTTTTTGCTGCTTCTCCTAAATTTTTTTTTCTTTTTAAAGAACTACCACCTATCTTCCATTTAATAATCCAACTCATCTTTTGAATAAAACCTAAGTATCAATATTTCAAACATAAAGATACACAATGTATTGTCAGGATGTTTTACCTTCTGGATCATAGGTTTGAAAAACTCTTCTGGCTTGTTCTGAAGGCGCTTCAGGGGCAACTAAAGCCATATCCTAAAAATAAAATGAATACTGTCAATCAAATGCAACATCATGATATTAACAGTGAACGTTTGAGACAGAAAAATGATGGCATCTGTGGTCAGAATAAATGTAGCATAGGTGAGTGGCCAGAGAAATTACCAACTCTCTCCGGTGCTCAATTTTACTTCTCAAGGATGGGAATGAGACCTAAGCCACAGGAAACTACAAGGATTTCATGCTAACGTTATAAAAGCAATTAATATAAAATTCAATATTCAGCGAACCCATGACCTGTAAGTGTATTTTACACTACTGTTTCATGTAAATAAATATATAACTTAAAATATCCTCTAATTTCCAATGAAACAAAACTGTGACAGAAAATATAACAAAGCACTCTAGTTTTCAAGGAATCAAAACTATGAGATTTTTCTAATAGCAAAGACTACAGTGCAATCACACACAGGACTGTAATGCTAGTTACCGCATCGGAAAAGAGCAGTTTAACACATGCACCGTGTCCTGCATGTCCAATTTAGCTTCCAAAGGGCTCCTATGGCAGGGCTACGCCTTCTTCCTCATGAAAGGAGTTTCTTCACCACAGTGGGCATGACTGCTCATCAAACTGCAGCAGAGATGCATGTGCTCTGTTGCTACTGCTTCTTTATATGGCCTCGTTGCACATATCTAAGCCACTGTGACATCCTACCTCTGCTCACAAGAATGCAGAATTGAGGGCCCTGTGTTGATGACTGGTCATAGCCTCTGTCTGAGCTTCCAATTATATTTGTGTTCAGTGAGACACACCTCATCAGAAAACAGGCATCCCTTCACACCACCTCAACCAGGGCTACACAGTACAATCAGCTCAAACCAAATCAAACACAGAAAACAAAACACAACAGCTTTGAGGTATAAATGTTAAAATTGAAAATGTTTTATGGGCAAATTTTAAAGAAAGATATTCTACCTTCCAGGCTACCCCATCCTTATCTCAATTATAAAGGAAGGAACTAAAGAGCCAATGAGAGGAAGTCTTACCTGATCCTGGACTACCCTCCTCAGGATGGAACATCATGTTCGTTCTTATGAAAACTCAGGTATGGGAATGGAGACAATGTAGTCACACAAGCCTTACGTACTTTTATGTATTCCATAAAAGAAGAGTGAAAGGCCTTGCTGTTCTGTGTGACTCAGTCGTGGATGCTGTCTTTCATACTTTCCACCCCAGAGACGGCTCCTGAATATTCAGGGTTACTCTGTGCATCCTGAGCACTGTCACCTTTGGTTTAACTCTCAATGCTGTTCTGAATCTGTGAGTCAGTTCCTTACTTGCCGGATAGTGGGCTCTGTCTAAACACTTGCCATCATCAAACAAATGTGAAGGGGTAGTCGTATGCAGGCTTAATTGTATTAGGAGGAGAGATCGACTGTGGGATGCTGGGTCATAGGAGAATGATTTGTCATTTTGGTAGGCACTACAGAGTTGTAAATCATGCTTGCTTACATATTTCAAACATTGTTTTATTTTTGGATAGTCCCACATATACCAGGTTGGCCATGAACTCATTATCAAGTTAAGGATGATCTTGAACTTCTGATCTTCTGGCACCTGCCCACTGAGTGTTGAAATAATATTTATGCATTTCTCTTCAGGTAATAAGATGCTGAGATAGAATCCAGGACTTCACCCATGCTAGGTAAGCATTCTACTAACTAAGGACATCACAAACCTCTCGAACAATGCTTCTTTTTTGTTTTTTAATTTTTTGATACTTTATTTACTTTCAAATGTTTCCCCCTTTCCAGGTCTCCACTTTGGAACGATGCTTCTTGAACTCACATCACCAATATAGCCTTCAATGTATTTCTGGCCTAAAGCTAGGATTGTCTTCCAGTTCTCAAGAGTCTTGGAGCAACTGTTGACATTGGAGATATTATTATTCCTTAGCTGTCTATATTCTACATTTATTCTAGTATAAGCATGATCTATCCCCTTAACTATTTATAGTCCTCCCTCCCTCCCTCTCCTCCTTCAGTTCCCTTCTGTAGGAGGTCTGTGGGAACCAGTGGATGACTATATGTGCACTGCTGGCTGGGAGCAGCTTGAAAGCAGAGATTTCAACTGTGGGCAAATGGATGCTCAATTTTCCTATTCGCCTGTTCCACCCGACTTTCTGTATTATCATTTAGTGATGAGAAGATGAGTTTGATGCACTTTAAAAATTCCACAGGATTTCTAAACATTATGTAAAACTATAGAGGGGAAGAAAAAAAAATCGGGCTTTTCTTGTCTAAAAACCAAATCTTACTCTTCCCATTTTGTGATTAAAGGCATTTCCCCATGTATATGTTCCTTTCAGTTTGGTCACTGATGCTGACGGTTGGCGGTTTTCAGAGTATAGATCTTTCAAGTCCTTGCTTTAGTTACTCTCTGGTACTCTTGCTGTAGCTATTATAAATGGAGGCTGACACATTCGGCACTTCACTCCACTTGCTAGCTTCAGTGTTTCCAAGCTGTAGCATTTCCCCTGTAAGATCCCAGCATCATCAGGTGACTTTGTTTCTTCTGCTCCCGGTTGAACATCTTTTCTCTTCCTTTGCCTAATTGCTCTGGCAAGCACGTTCAACACTATGGCAAACATAAGGACTGACTGTAGACGTTTTTGTCCTTTTGCAGAGCTTAGAAGAAACGCTTTCAGTATTTCACTGTTGAGAATAGGTGGGATTCTTGCATAAGGCCTTTATTGTACAGAGGTGAATGCCTTCTATAGAAATCTTGGTGAGAGTTTTTCTCATCTAAACATACTGAATTCTGCCATATGCTTTTGCCCCCCACATTTAATAAGATAATCATAAAGTTTGTATCCTTCATTATCGATTGGTGTATTTTGGAGCATCCTCATAGCCAGTGACACAAGCCTGGATGCAGATGATCTTGCTGGTCTGGTGCTGCTATCTATTCAAATGCTAAATATTGGCCCTTAGGATCTGGTTGCCGCTGCCACCAAACAGATCCTCACGTGCACCAAATGATGTTGTATAAACCTTGTTCCCTAATTTAAAGCTACTGGTTAAATAAAAGTGGCTATAGACAATTACTGGGGAGAATACAAGTAGGTGGGGCTTAGGTTACTGGGCTGGACGTTGCACGTAGGGACCATTAGAAAGAGGAAGAGGAAGAGGAAGAAGAAAGGGGAGAAGGAGAAATATGATGGAGAGAACAGGAGGTCTTCATTAGATGTGATGGATCAGGAACACATGGCCCAGTGAAATGCCTACTAAGAACAGACTGGTGGAGCAGAAATAACCCAGGCAAGACTTAAACAGCAAGTACTTGGGGAACACAGCTGGAGAATTAAGAGTCTAGTGTATAGATTAAGGGTACTTCACCCAGTAATTGTGCTAAAACTGATTTAAAAAATTCCATAGGATTCTGCCTCAGTTATTGCAGGGCTTGCTGGGTCATATTAATAACTAATGGTTATTAAATAACATTTAAAAATTCCATTTACACCATCTGTTTTATATGGTGCTGAATTCCATGTGCTCACATTTGTTGAGGAATCTTGTATCTATGTCCATCAAGAATACTGGCTTTCCTTCCATTCCTCCCATTTTGCCTTCCTGGTGTAGAACCCGTGCTCCCCTCCCCCAGCCTCCTGTGTACTGTGATCACAGGCATATACCAACCTTGCCTGATACTTTTCTTGTGCAGCCACTGTCTACTTTTGGTGTCAGTGCAGTGCTGGATTCAGAGTGGAAAGTACTCCTTCGTCTGATTTTTTTTCTGACTTTTTAATATAATTGGATAGTTGTACTTGTCAAAGGAATTAGTTTTTCTAGATTACTTGCTTTTTGGTGTGTAGTTACTCATTGTGGTCTCTTATAGCCATGGAGCAGAAGAACTAGCACTGTTAAAATGTTCACCCTGCCCAGGGTGACTTGTAGATTCAATGCAGTATCTACTAAAATTCTAGTATCGTTTTTCATAGAAATAGAAAACCAAATCTTGAAATTTCCACAAAAGAGCCACCAAAGGTCTTAAATAGCCAAGCAATCATGAGCACAAACAACAAATGGGGACAAGAGGATGGTGCTGATAAAGCAGTGTGGCATGCTGACTAGCAGTACAGAACAGAGCCCAGAAATTAATCCTGGCATGCAAATTGAGCTCAATAACACCGTCAAGATGGCCCAGTGAGGAAGGCACTTGCTGCCAAGGCTGACAACCTGAACTCAATCCTGTTAACCATATGATGGAAGGACAATTCCTGAAAGTCTTTCTCTGACTTCTGTGTGTGCATGTGTGCACACACACACAATGTAATACATTTTAAAAATAGGTTAATAGGCAGAGAGAGGTCTCTTTAACAGTGTAACGAAGACTGGATTTCCACATGAAAAAAATGAAACTGGACTCATCAGATATGAGCATCACTTCAAAATGGATGAGAACTTCAATGTAAGAACAAGAACTCTAAAACTACTAGAAGAAAACAAGAGGGAAAACCCAAATGACACTGGGCATGAAAGTGATTCCATAGTCTCACTCAAAATGCCAGGACTGAAGCCAACAACGGCTAAATTTAAAACCCATATTTGTAAGCCATGTATCTCATAAAGAATTACTATCTCAAATATATAAGGATCCCAAACTTAATAGTGAGAAAAAAATTCCAATTTAAAAAGTGGGAAGGTACATGACTAGACATTTCTTAAGACACACAAAAGGCTACCTAATTAATTGAAAACAAACAAACGAAAAAGCTCAGTATTGGAACTCATAAAAAAAAATGCAATTTATGGCAAAAATGTGAAATTGTCTTACCATTGTCAGAAAAGACAAGTGTCAGCAAGAAAGTAAAAATGGCTGTTGCCATGGTGTTAGGAATTAATGCAGAACAGTCCAGCCATTGTGGAAAACTGTGTGGAAATTCTTTGAAAGAACTACTGTAAAATCCAGCAATCCCAAGACTTTGGGATAACCCTAAAGATTCAAAGTCAGGTACACTGTCAAGTTATAGAAACAAGCCATATGTCTCAAAACAGATGGATGAATAAAAAAAAAAACTGATAGAATGCTACTCAGTCTTAACAAAAATAATTATGGTCATTTCCATTACCACACACAGAATTGGAAACTATTACACTATGAGCCAGACATAAAAGGGTATTTCTTCTTTTCTTTAATATGTAAACTCTAAAACAACTGATTCAGAATGTTGATTATAGAAGCTGGAGGTTAGGAGGAATATGGCTACATGAGATCTAAGAATAAAGAATCAGACTGAAGGAAGTTTTTCTTTTCAGTTGTAGTACATACGGTGAGGAGAACTGACAGTAGGTGACTGCACACTTCAAAACTGTTTAGATGGTAAATCTTAAATATTCTCCCCCAAATATCATAAGGGTTGGAGGTAACAGACACTAACTTACTTGATCTGCATTATTCCATAATGAGTTCATGAGTTATATTACTTTGCATTCCACAAATTTATACCTATACATTTACAATTTACAATAAAGAGCTATAATAGTATTCTGTGTAAAAACAAACAAATTACTCCATTTAGGGGATGAGTTGGTCAACAGTATAAACAAAGCACTAAGTTAATACTCTTCTTAAGTAGAATTTGGGAAATGTTCTATTGTTTGTAAAATCAGGGGAAGGAACCCTGAAGTTTGCACTGGTACAAGAAGGGTTACATTAGCTTCCCCAGCATTAGAAGTGTTTCAAGAGCAGACACACAAGAAAGAATTTAAAGGTGCTTTGTGTCTAAATTCCAAGCATCAAAAGATAAAAGCATTGCTAACCCAGCAAAATCTGAGACTTGAACAAAAGAGCACATTGTTCTCTTGGTCCTGCTGGCCACCTTGTTCTGTCAGGATGTTGGGGAGAAGCAAAGTTCCTAGCACAAAGAGCCCTGGCTGGGGGATCTGCATGGCAAATTTGGCTGCATATTCAATGTATTTGTGCACCAAATTTGACCAGAAATATAGACTCCTCCTTAATTTGGAGGGTTTTATAATGCTAAAGCAGAATACTTCAGTGAGGGCATTATAATTCTCAAATTTCATATTTTACATCAAGGAAATAAAACGTTCATGAATAATTCTGTAAGTATGAAGAGGACTCTCTCCCTCAGAGTTTCTACTTCTAAGACTATACAGTAATAGCTCTCAGACTTCAAATTTAGCATATTCCCAGTCTCTCAATACACACAACCCATAGTTTCTCTTCTTCTCCACTTCCTCTTTCTTACTTTGGCTCATCTATTGGTTGGTAATGAAAGACTTAATCTTTGCACTTCATGCAAAGTCTAATAGATGAAAGAGAACAATATATTACTTAAAACATTCTCATTGATAGTGATCTTAACAAAATTACCTTCCAATGTGAGGTTCAAATAGACAGCATTAAGCCTCCATTCTCCCACCCACCACTGAGTTCTAACTGAAGAGACTGTGATGATGTAATTCTAAGTCACTTACATTATCAGAGTTACTTGCCTTTTCTTCATCTCTAACCATTTAGGAAAGAGCTTCAGTAGGTAAAGCATCTGAAACTCATATTCTCTCAGGAGGAAAACATCTTAAACACAAGAGTCAAATTAAGTTCAGTTACAGTTATCATCAAAATAATTTTGTTCTAAAGCGACCTCCTGTATTCACATGACACAACCAATGCTTTGGCCATGGCACTGTGAGGGTAAGTCATCTGTCCAGCTCATGTACAGGTCAACAGGGATTGCTGGTAAACACATACAGCCTTCAAGACCATCCAGCCTCATTCCTGTTAACTCGTGCTGTCCTGTAGCAGAGAAGCAGGAACTAAGATATACAGGGAATACCCAACATGCCACAGTAGGGAATCTGAATCGTGTCTCTGTTTCATGCACCATTATATGTACTATCAGTGTAATTATTCGACTGCACTAAGTCTTGAAAATGTTGTAACGTTACCTCTTCTTAATGTGTACTGAAACAGAAGGCCTGTGCTGGCTAGGTACCAGTAGGGTAACTGAGGAGGTCTTTACAATTTACTCATCACACTTCTCTTCACAATCAAGAAGAATCTGCAGTTGTAATCAAAGAACCTCCAGCAGGTTACCCAGTGCAGCAAGTGCAGCTAGAAAAATGCTATTTTAGCTTGCAGACATTTTATATTGCCATTAAGAGTCCCTCTAAACCACAGAATACAAATGTAACTGACCTTTTGGTTTTAAGTAAAGTCTAAAGCCACTTCATAATCTATTTCATCCTGACTCAGTCTTGTTAATTATACTAAAATCACTTGGGAACTATCAAGAAATATTTTTAATTGATCATTAAATGTTCTCAAAACACATAGTACCATTTAAAGCTAGCTAGGTAGTAGTCTTTTATTTTTAGTTTTCATTTTCAAAAAACAAAAGCCCCAGGCTATCTCCACAGCAGCCATGGCTGTGTAGTACCTTTCCTGTTGAAAGAGCAAAGCCCAAGCCATCAGCATAGAAGAAGCCTTTGAGGTTTTCCTCCACACAACTCTAAGCTCTACATGCACAGTGGAAGGAAGCACACAGCAATGGAAGGCAGTGTCTGAGGGCTATGAGGAGCTCCTGTACTTTAACCATTACAGGCACTAGGAGTACCCAGTGCCCTCTCTCCATTACTGTACAGGTGTAACCCATGGTAACTATCTTTTTAGCCTGGCCAGATGTTTCATCCCCAGTGCTCTAGGTACCTACTTCATAATGATTCTCCCATGTATCAAGATTGCTACTATATTTGGCCTGCCTTTAGGGAGATTTAGAAAATATTCTTTCAAATTCCCCTATTTTACATAGATAATTCAGTTAGAAATTAAAAAACAAAACAAGAGTTGGCAGTCACATTGTCAAAGATGTCAAGGCCAGACCAAAAATGTGGACCAAGATTTCAGTAAGCATATTTAGGAATGGTCATACATTAAGTATGTAAGATTTATATAAAATAAAATCTACTTCCAGTAATAAACTCTATTGACTACAGTCTTTTTCCTCAATTAATTAGCTAGAGCAGTGGACTCAACTACTGACTAAAGAAAATCAGGCTTTATCAGGACAGAACAGCTTTAAGGCCCTCTGCCCAGGATGCTTTATCTTCTTTAGGCAGTCATTTGATTCTCTCATGACAACAGACCAGAGGGGCAGGTACTGCTTCCTGGAAACAGGTGCAGTGAGATAGAGAAGGCTGCAGGTATCCACAGCAGACAACACACTGTGATGGAGAAGGGTCACAGCTATCTACAGCAGACAACCCATTGAGATGGAGAAGTGTTACAGTTATCCACAGCAGACAACCCACTTAGCCAGAGCACAGCAGAGAGGACAACAGTACAAGGAATGCTGAAGTCCAGGCAGGACACTGACAGTCTACTCCAGAGTCCTACTAAAGTCATCAAAACCAGAAAAGTTCCCTTGTTTTGTGGTGATACAAATCAACAGAATCTTAAATGAATAAAATTAGGCTAAAATATGCTAAGCTTAGGAAAGCTTATAGATAGAACATGTTTTTAATACCAAAATAATTGAAAATGACTAACTTATGTAGACTTCTAATCAAACTTTTGAGAAATTTTAGGTAAAATTATTTGTTATATTTATTTTGGAAAACATGTTAAGTCACACAAATTATGATTTAATCTAAAAAATAAATATTTTAATTTCTTAAATCTATTCTTTTTCTGTAGTGATTGTTATGAAATATAAACATTAGCAGAAATAGTAAAATCTAAGACAGATGGATAAGATGATTAACTTCATTAAAATACAGAAATAAACTATTACAAAATGCTCATGAGTTAAGTATTTTAATTCTCAAGAGTTTTATCCAATAATTAAAACTACATAACAGTGAATTTTCCTCAGAAGACTAAACATTATAGACTATAAAACATTTCACTTAAACAAAACTGGGCAATTTTAAAACACCTAACATCTAAAGAAAGGATCTCCTAGCACTTACTTCACTGTGGTGGTAAACGAAGCACCACACAAATAGCAGCCTGCTCTGCATCCCAAGCCCAGAAACCCAGTGCCCAGTACACTGTTTCTCCTTTACATTAAATTAAGCTTATTTATGTAATTTCTACTGAAATGGTAATGTGTATTCATATGCTCTTACTTGAGAGGAAATGCATTTTATTATAGGAAAGATCAAAGATGCCACTATGCATACACGCACATGCACAGGCACACACACACACGCACATGCACACTCGCGCACGCAGAGAAAGAGAGAGAGAAAGAGAGAGAGAGAGAAAGAGAGAGAGCCAAACCAGAACAAAATCAAGGCTACAAACATCAAAAGGAAACTTGAAAGAACTTTGAAAAGAATTTAGACCCTGTTCCTTTGAAAAAACAAAAACAAAACAAAACAAAAACCTCCCTGAGTTGCATAGGTTACTAACATTTTTTTTTCTTTTTTAATATTAGTTTAGCAATGATTAACCCAGGGTTAAAATGCACAATAAACAGATCATCTAATAATATCTAAAGTATTACTTTCAAATGTAAAATTCTATTAGCAATGCAAATGAACTCCGTAATTGGTTCTCAAAGAAGAAAATGTTCCAAGTAATTCATTCCTAACCCATTATCAACAAGACGCAAAGAATCAAAGGTGAAAATAATGGTTGGAGAAAAGAGCAGCCTAAGAAGGCAAAGGCCCAACCACTGAGCCAGTCACACGGCAGCCTTTAAGTGTGTAAGCATGTCTCATGCAAAGACCCAACGGTGGACTGCAGGCATGTATTACTTTGAGAAGTTTGCGGATTAGGGAAGTATGGGTGCAGTTACTTCCACAAAGAAAACATAGAACAAATATCATCATCCAGTGTGTGGCCTTGTTTAGTAAGAACTAGCTTTATCTTCTGATATTAAAGGGAAACAAAAAAGACAAAGTTTGAGTGGTAAACTCTTTAAGGATGAACTTTGAAAGGGTGCAGTGCACAAGGGCTCTTTCTCTTGTGCAGTGAGTTTGCAAGTTCCCAACCCCATCAGAGGCACCAGAGAGGGACTCCTGCAGATGCATGCCCACAGGGCATATTCCCTTTGGCAGAATAAAAGTTTTGTTCTGCCAAAGCTCAGATAACCAGCATGAAACATTCTCCACTCAACTTAATAGGAGTTCAGTTTCCTTCTTGAAAGGAAAGGTCCATTTACTTACTGCATCTTGCCTGCCTACATCCCTATTAGAAGACCCGGTGGGAACCCGGCTGCCTGACTACTCTGAAGTTCCCATGAGGCTCCTGTGGGGAGATTCTGTGACATTCCCTTAAGACAAGAATCAGCATAGGGCAGCTTTTGTGAGTTTCTCTAGCAGACTCCTTAGGATACTGTGTCAGTGAGAGCAATACCACCTTTGCTTTTAACACAGGCTCATGTTTAGTTAGATCTTTAAAAAGACCAGTAGTATATCAGAAAAGATGATCTACAAACACAGTGAAAAGTTCAAATTTAAAATCAGAGAAAATTTCACAAAATATGTAATACATTTTCAATATGGTTCTCTAATGTGTTCACAAAATGGTAATATTCATCTTATTGATTTTTTAACAAAACCAATGTGTAATAAAATTTTCTTACAATCTTATAAAAAAATGAGTTCTCTTTGTGGGTCAGAAAAAGATACCGATAACAGCTTGAAAAGGCTAAATTCTAGGTCACTGGGCATCTCATGAGCAACATGGTGACTACTAAGTTGAGCAACATGGTGACTACTAAATTGAAATCACTAACTTCCACTGGTGTTCTTTGTTAAAAGTTCCAATCAGCCCAAAGGACAGTTATTCTTTGACAGGTGACAGGTTATTTCATGAGAGAAACGTTTTCTCCCTACCCAACAATCACAACAGCAGTCTTAACTCTGATACATACTTTGATGCTGCTTATTTACAGCTACTCTTTAAAGTCCCTTTATTCAGTAATACTGGAATCTAAGCTGAATAAATTCTGCTATTTACAAAAATTGGAATAGGTTAGCAGTGTAGCTCCCAATTCTGCCACAGTTCCCAATTGAAGACCCTGCACCTCTCATGTCTTCTGTGTTCCAGTTAAAACTGGGATCTGATGTAACTAAAAACAGCGTTGCAAGGTGATCTTTTGTAAAAAAGATCTTTTATTTATTTTTATTTTATGTACATCAGTGTTTGCATGTATGTTAAGTGTACCTCATGTGTGCTTGGTGCCTACTAAGGTCAAAGAGGATGTCGGTCCCCATGAGCTGGAGTTTGACAACTGTGAACTGCCATGTGGGTGTTGGGACCAAAGGTCTTCTCCTCTTAGCTGCTGAGCCATCTCCTCTTAAAACTGCTAACAATTTATGAGATTCAATTATTACTATATTCCCTCATCTCATTTACTTAAAATTTGTAGTTTTTCTGCTATGCACAACAAAGTAGTACATGAAGCCAAGAAGTTTTTCAAAATCCTTTGATAAATATAACTTTATCCAAGTAATAATTACCATTTGTGTAGTATATTTCTATAAATATAAAATATAATAAAAATGTAAAAAACACAATCAAGAAACCAAAGTTCTAATTTAAAAGAGACAAATAGATATAAATAAACCACAATGCAGAAAGCTTAAATGGATTCTTGTTTAGGGTACAAATTTGCATAAAAGCCCTCTGTGAGGTTGCTCAGAACGTTTCCTATTTAGATGGTGAGATTAGGCTTGATTCTTCAGTTTGCACATTTCTCTGCACTGTAAAGCTTACCAGTATACATACACCTGCTTTGCAATCAGAAAATAAAGATATACTATTATAAAACAATGTAGTAAGCTATTAATTTCAAGCTAAGCCCATTATTTTGATAAACATTAAAATGTGTTTAAATTAAGTTAGAAAGAAGGGTAGAGAACATAATGAAATGAATAAATATAAACGATAATTTGCAGCAACGCTGAAGTCTTAGTGTAAAGGAGTTTATTTTCTTTCCCTACAAAAGAATGTGATGGAAAAGTTGATCAATCTGTGACTTTCACTAAATGTGCAGGTTACATATCTTATATGTAAATAAGTAAATATATGAATGCTTATTTAAAAATATGTAAAAAAAATCAGCGAAAGTCATCAACTACTTGATACTGGTATATTTTCAGTGCCATCCATAAAACTATGTAGGTGCATTTTTGAAAAATGTTGTGGGTTTTTGGTACAAATTATTACAAAGATTCTAATATATATATATAAATATATATATATAATCTTTATATATATACATTAGAATATCATTGATTTAAAATACTTTAAAACACAAAACATAGAAATTAGTGTTATCACTGAGTGAAATACCAGTTTCCCCTTTAGCTTACTTCTAGCATGTAGTTATAATCTCTGTCTTAATTTTCAGAATGAAACATCTGCCACTTTTATTTATAGAGTCTTAATACATAAAGCTTAGATTTTTGCAATAATTTAATGGGAGATATCCAGAACATGAACGGCAATCTAAAAATTAACCCTCTAGTTAGATGTTTAAATAAAGCTTGCAAACTACATCTGTACTGACAATTATTTTCAGCAAAGCAAAATTTAATTCTACAGATTTCAATCTTCCATATTTTTAATGCAACTCTTTGAATCATTTGTACATTCAATATTACTACCAAAAACTTTTAAATTAACTGGCTTGATATATATCCTTTCACACCATAGAGAAGGCTAAGTTTAATAAGGTTCTACCTGGTATTCAGATAATTTATGTAAACTTGACTATTTCTGCTTTTTCAGATATGCAAAATTAAAATTGATCTTTCTCTCTTAAACATATTTTTTTGGAATAAAGAATGGGGCTTGGGTCAAATGTTCTGACAGAGCCGGGCAGTGGTGGCGCACGCCTTTAATCCCAGCACTTGGGAGGCAGAGACAGGTGGATTTCTGAGTTCGAGGCCAGCCTGGTCTACAGAGTGAGTTCCAGGACAGCCAGGGCTACACAGAGAAACCCTGTCTCCAAAAATCAAAAAAAAAAAAAAAAAAAAAAAAAGTTCTGACAGTTATTTCTTGTGCTAAACATAAAATGAACAATAACTATCATGTATTGTCTAAAACAGATTGTCTCCCACAAGTACCTCTGAAAGGATATTCAATATGGAAGTGATATGGATATTCAATATGGAAGTGATATGGAAATTCAATATGGAAGAGCAGCTTTGAGCATAGTTCTCTGCATACTTGTCTCTCATTGCCCCAATCTCAAGATCACCTGACTTGCAAATATCATGTAAACTCTCTGAATCATAAGTGAGTAATTAAGACTAGCAAAGCTACAACACCTAGACAACTCACTGAACTAATGTTGAACTAATGCCTACATAGAGCCCTCACCCATATGTTCTAGCACCTTTGGTATAGGAAGGTGCTCTGCACACTACCAAAAGAGAAATGTAAACACCAAGCTAGCCACAAATCCTTTGATCTACAATGGTGTACTGCCTGCAGGATATGCTAGGTCAATGGTGGCACAAAGATTGTGCAAATAACTAATCAATAATTGGACTTAATGCCCACTCCATGAGATAGAACCTATATAAAGCATTGCTTAGGTTGTTAAGAACCAGAGACTAGATAAACCAGGGACCTTGGGTAAAGCCAAATAATGCTGATCTAACAAAAACAAACAAACAAAACCAACCAACCAAGCAACCAACCAACCAACCAAACGAACAAAAAAACCCAACCGAACAACAAACTGATAAAATAACTCCTTAAGATAGTCTGCTATACTCATAGATCAGTGCCTAGTTCCACCGTCATCTGAGAAGCTTCCTTTCTCAGCTTGGGAACAAATACAGAGACTCACATCTAGACATTACCCAGGGAGTGGGAGACCTTGGAACCCTCAATCCTACATGGGATGTCTCCATCAAATCCTTCCCTCAGAGCTCATGGAACCCCTTAGAAGAGAAGGCAGAAAGAACCATAGGGGATAAGAACATCAAGGAAACAAGGCCCTTTAAATCAATATGAGCTCCAGTTTCCATCTGTGGCGGGAGACCTCTGCCTGGGCCACCAGGGCTCCATAGCCAAATAGCGCCAGGAGAATGCTATCCTCCCAGGAGTGTGGAAAAGCCATGAGTGGGGTTAAGATGAGCACCACTGCTCAGCATGACTCACCTGGAATCCTTGGCACACAGGGACTGAGGAAAAGCCAGGGATAGGAGCCTTCAGGTTGCCTTCTGTGGTGGGAGACCTCTGCCCGGGCCACCAGGGCTCCATAGCCAAATAGCACCAGGAGAAAACTAGCCTCCCAGGCCCTTGGGACACAGAGACTGAGGAAAAGCCTCAGATAGGAGCCTTCTGGTTTCCATCTGTGGCTGGGGACACAAGGCTCCATAGCCAAATAGTGCCGGGAGAAAGCTAGACTCCCAGGAGTGTGGACAAGCCTGCCTGCTCAGAGGGACCCACCTGGAACCCTAGTAAACAGTGACTGAGGAGTGGTCTTCCTGTTTCTTTTGGCGGCCGGGGAGCTGATCCTGTGACACAGGGCTCCATACCAAAATACTGCCAGGAGAGAGCTGTTATCCCAGGAGTGCCAACACACCTTTGAGCACAGGCAGGACCACCACTTCTGTTCAAATTCACTGGATTAAGAGGGAACCTTGCAGAGCCATCAGAACACAGGAACCAAGGGACAGCTGAGGTCAAGATCCTTCTGGTTTCTGTCTGCACCCCAGAGCTGACCCTGTGCCACAGCTCTCCAAACCCAAATTCCTCTCAGAGAGAGCTGGTCTTCAAGGAGTATCGACACAGAGACTTGCAGGAGGGACAAGCCACAGCCAGAGAGAATAAGACCAGCTAACACCAGAGTTAACCAGATGGTGAAAGGCAAGGGCAAGAACATAAGGAAGAGAAACCAAGGCTACTTGGCAACATCAGAACCCAGCTCTCCCACCACAGCAAGCCCCGGATACCCCAACACACCAGAAAAGCAAGACTCAGATTTAAAATAATTTCTCATGATGATGATAGAAGACTTTAAGAAGGAAATAAATAACTCCCTTAAAGAAATACAAGAGAACACAGGTAAACAACTAGACGCCCTTAAAGAGGAAACACAAAAATCCATTAAAGAATTACGGGAAAACACAATCAAACTGACGAAGGAAAAGAACAAAACCATCCAGGAACTAAAAATAGAAATAGAAACAATAAAGACATCACAAAGGGAGACAACACTGGAGTTAGAAAACCTAGGAAAGAGATCAGGAGTCATTGATGCAAGCATTGACAACAGAATACATGAGATAGAAGAAAGAATCTCAGGAGCAGAAGATACCATAGAAAACATTGACACAACAGTCAAAGAAAATGCAAAATGCAAAAAGCTCCTAACCGAAAAGATCCATGAAATCCAGGACACAATGAGAAGACAGAACATAAGGATAATAGGTATCGAAGAGAGTGAAGATTCCCAACTTAAAGGATCAGTAAATCTCTTCAACAAAATTATAGAAGAAAACTTCCCTAACCTAAAGAAAGAGATGAACATAAATATACAAGAAGCCTATAGAACTCCAAATAAATTGGACCAGAAAAGAAATTCCTCCCGTCACATTATAGTCAAAACACCAAATACACAAAATAAGGAAAGAATATTAAAAGCAGTAAGGGAAAAAGGTCAAGTAACATATAAAGGCAGACCTATCAGAATTACACTGGACTTCTCCAGAGACAATGAAAGCTAGCAGATCCTGGGCAGAAATCATACAGAACCTTAGAGAACACAAATGCCAGCCCAGGCTGTTATACCGAGCAAAACTCTCAATTAAGATAGATGGTGAAACCAAGATATTCTATGACAAAACCAAGTTTACACAATGTTTCCACAAACCCAGCCCCACAAAGGATAATAGATGGAAAACATCAACTCAAGGAGGGAAACTACACCCTAGAAAAAGCAAGAAAATAATCCTTCAACAAACTCAAAAGAAGATAGCCACACAAATATAAAAAAAAACTTCGAAAATAACAGGAATCAATCACTATTCCTTAATATCTCTTAACATCAATGGACTCAATTCCCCAATAAAAAGACATAGTCTGACAAACTGGATCCATAAAGAGGACCTGGCAATTTGCAGCATTCAGGAAACACATCTCTGTGATAAAGACAAACTACCTCAGAGTAAAGGGCTGGAAAACAATTTTCCAGGCAAATGGTCCCAAAAAAAAGGCTGGAGTAGCCATTCTAATATCGGATAAAATCGACTTTCACCCAAAAGTCATCAAAAAAGATAAGGAAGGACACTTCATACTCATCAAAGGAAAAATCTACCAAGAAGAACTCTCAATTCTGAACATCTATGCTCTAAATACAAGGGCACCTACATTCATAAAAGAAACTTTACTAAAGCTCAGAGCACACATTGCGCCTCACACAATAATAGTAGGCAACTTCAACACCCCATTATCATCAATGGACAGATCTTGGAATCACAAACTAAACAGAGACGCAGTGAAACTAACAGATGTTATGGACCAAATGGGTTTAACAGATATCTATAGAACATTTCATCCTAAATCAAAAGGATATACCTTCTTCTCAGTACCTCATGGTACC
>CM052714.1:54666455-54718474 GCA_028551405.1 Uromys caudimaculatus | reverse complement strand
CACACACACGCAGGCACACACACACAACACAGACACACACAGGAACACATGTGCAAATAAATACATGAACATTTACAAAGAAAGATATTAAGACTGAGCTAGCTTTGATGGTGTCTTGGGAGAAGGCACTGCAGGTGTTATAAGTGGAAAGGCCCTCAGGTAAGAATCAGTTTGGTAGGTTTGAAAGCTGGAATGAGATATATGGGCGTGGGGATTCATTTGAGGATTGTACAGGGATCAGTTTACAGCCATGGTGACAAGTTTGTGCTTGATTCTTTATTATTATTATTATTATTATTATTATTATTATTATTATTATTATTGATACTTTATTTACACTTCCAATGTTTCCCCTTTTCTAGGTCTCCTCTTTGGAAACCCCCTATCCCCTCTCCCTCCCCACCTCTATGGGGGAATTCCACCTCCTACCCACCCGCCCACCCATTCCCATATTCCCACCTTGACATTCCCTTTACTGGGGCCTCTAACGCCCTCAGGCCCAATGGCCTCTCCTCTCTCCCTGATGGCCAACGAGGCCATCCTCTGCCACATATTGTGCTTGATTCTTATACAGATAGCATGCCATCTGAAGATGTTATAAAGAACTTGCTGGGGTCTGATGAAAAACCACAGGAGTTTCTCTGTGGGATCTGAACCATAAAAGAGCAGAGAGTCAGTGAGAGAAAATCAGGGGGCTCTCTTGGCAAGATGTGGGTGTGGAGAGGGTGCCAGCAGCAGAGGCATTGAAAACTGTCCATTTTGTGGGCATTTTTCAATGAAAGAGACCACAGCACCAATTTACAGATTCAAAGAGTAATCTGAGGAAGAGAAGAACCATGAGGATTGGAATCTGGCAAGTCCAGAGAGAAAATTAAGAGATACTGAGAGAAGTGCAGACATATAAAGAGAATCTGACAGACCCAAGGAACAGCTAGCCTTTTGGGATGGGAGTCCTCCCTAATCAACAGAAAGGTTAAGATGGGACATTGCGGTGCTTGCTTTGAATGAGAAATTCCTCTATGGGCTCAAGTATTTGAACACTTGGTCCCCAGCTGGTGGCCCTGTTTGTGGAAGTAGTATGATCTTGATGGAAGGAAAATCTCACTAGGGACATGCTTTGAGAGTTAATATCCCAACTCCACTTCCGGTTCACTCTCTCCTTTTCCTGTTTCTGATTCCAGCAGCTGCTGTTATGCCTGCTCCACCATCATAGACTTTCCCTCTGGAACTTTAAGCTCACACAACCCCTTCCTGCTATAAATTGCCCTGATCCTGTGTTTTATCACAGCAACAGAACCGTAACCAGTACAGACATCCCAACTTCGAGATTTTTCCATGCTAAAATGGTTGGGATACTCACACACTCTGAAAAGCTATCCATGGAATGGAAACAACAGGTTGCACCATGGAGAATATTCTTTAGCAACTAGCAAGATGAAGCAGAAGCCAGAGCGACTCTTCAGAGAGAAATAGTCATCATGGGAGAGACTCACATCTGTATAAAGACAGACACCATGTGTCAGAGAGCTTCTAACAACAAACTTTGTGGGTTTATCTAAGCTGAGGCCCAAGAGAGTTTCTAAAACTCAAGAGGGCATCCCAAGGGCCTCTAGGATAAGGATGGGGAATATTAATTTCTAGAAATTCCTGGAAAGCACTGAAAATTGAACCAATTAACAAGGGGAGAATATTCCTTAGCACTTACTATCTGCAGACCCAAGTTCATCCTCTGCCTCTGTGCTCCACACCCTTCACACATGGTTTTGTTGTTGTTGTTGTTGTTTTTTAATGAGGTTCCACCAAACACCATTAGAATGGATAAAATACAAAGTCTTGACATCACCAATTGCCACCAGGGTGTGGGGCACAGAAACCCATAGTTAATGCTGATGGAATGTTACAACCATTTTGAAGGACAAAATGACTGTTCCTTTTCAAGTTAAATCTAGAATGCCCATATGATCCAGCAATCACAGCTCTTAGCATTATTATGAGTCTTCAGAAAACCCACAGAGGACGGTTTTAAGCAGGTTCACTCGTGATTATCAAAACCTACATACAATCATGATGCCTTCAAGAGACAAATACATGAACCGATACATCCAGTTAGTGAAATATTCTACTTTTTTAAATCAATTAAGGGTGGTTTAGTCCCTGGGAGCTTTGGGGGGTCTCGTTAGTTGATATTGTTGTTCTTCCTATGGGGTTGTAAACCCCTTCGGCTCCTTCAGTCCATGCCCTAAACCACCAACCCAAGAGTACACAGGGGGGACCCATAGCTCCAGCTGGATATGTAGCAGAGGATGGCCTTATCTAGCATCTCTGGGAGGGGAGCCCCTCTGTCCTCTGGAGGCTCGATGAACCAGGGTATGGGAATGCTAGGGAGCTGAGGCATGAGTGGGTGGGTGGGTGGGTGGGTGGGAGAGTACCCTCACAGAGGCAGGGGAGGTGGGACAGGATGGTGGGCTTGTGGAGGGGAAACTGGGAAGGGGAATAATATTTGAAATATAAATAAATAAAATTACCAATAAAAAAAATGAAAAAAATTGATTAAGGGGCTGGAGAAATGACTCTGCAGCCAAGAGCTCCGGAATCATGAGGACCAGATCCATTTAGCAAGCCAGGCATACCTGAAAAGGCCGGTAGCCTCAGCTCTCAGGGAGTGGGCACAGAAGTGTTGCAGAGATTTGCTGGTCTGCAGCTGAGTAAGAGTGAATCCTCCTAGGCAGGGGGAGATCCTGGCTCAAAGTAACAAATAAGCAGAGAGCAGGACTTCCAATGCCTTTTTCTGGCCTCCATGTATACATAGGCACATAATAACACCCCCCACATACACACACACACTTACATACTCTACACACATAGACACACATATATACATGCAAACTAAAAAGAAAGAAATAAGATGGAATAGCAATCAAGCCATGAAAAGACGTGGTAGAAACCTAAATGAACGTCGTCAAGAGAAAGAAGCCAGACAATGTGATTCCAAGTACATGACATTCTGAAAAAGAAGATGACGTAGCATAGGGGAAGGCCAGGGAGGGAAGACGGGAGTGGGCGGGTGAGCGGGGGAAGATCCTCACAGAGGTGGGGGAGGGGGATGGGATAGGGATGGTTCCAAAGGGGAGACCTAGAAAGAGGAAAACATTTAAAATGTAAATAAAGTATCAAAAAAAAAGAAAACTATGGAGACAGAGAAAAGATCAGTGGTTGTCAGGGGCGCTGGATGAGTTTACAGGAGATCACTGAGACACAGTGAAAATTATTCTATATGAGAGTACCATGGTACACAGGTACCCACATTCAAATGAAGTGTGCATCACCACGAATGTGCATCCAAGTGTAGCATGTGGCCTCTGGGTGGTGAGCAGGCATCACATAGACAATAATGTCATAGATAGTAAGGTCATAATGTATGCGCTGTACTCAAGAGTGTCTTGAGCTGGAGAGGTTGCTTTAATCTCTCACTCCCCAGCAAACATCATTGTCTCAGAAACAAACCAGTGGCCCCATCGTCACTGTTCCAACCCCCATCTTATCAGCTCCTCACTATAGCTTTCGAAACCACCTTAGCCCCCACTGAGTGCCTGGGGTTTCTTCTTAATATGGAGGTTATATGATTCTATTCAAACATACGTCACGTCTCACTCATAATCCTCACAAAGCTCTCCATCTTATTCAGGGTAAAAGAACATCCTTACATGGTCAAAATGACCCCACACTGTGTCACCCACTTCTTGGCCCCTCTTGTCAGTTTTAGTCTTTGATACACACAGAAAGTAAAAAAAAGACCAATTACCCCCAATGGTCAGTCTGTCACCTACAAAGTCTTTCATGATATCCATGCCGATTTAATGGCCACCTCTCTGTTCCAGAAGGTAGGCCTCATGAGACAGGGTGCATTACTGTGAGTTCTCAGTACCTGTTATCTGTCATTGAAACATTTGAAATGTAGCCAACAAATTACAAATGCACTCATAGAAGAAATCTCCTAACTGTGAAGGTGAGCATGGAAAAGAAGCCAGAACTCGAGACATGGAGGCTGCTGGCATTTTTCCTAGTCCCCTTTTGCCACAAACCTTGAAAACAAATGGCACGAGCCACCATTTTACTGATTAAGGAAGTTCCTGCCCCTTCTGATTACTGTGCACTCCGTGACCAACCTGATGTCAACTCTGTATCTTTGATTTATATTTGACTTTTAAAGCTCACTTGCTTAATGCAATCTTTATGAACCTAATTAAGTTGTTAGCATGCATGGAGTTGATTATAAAGCCCAGCAAAGCCCGAATCACGCAAGGGCTTTGTCTTTCGTGGGCTATTTTGGGTGCCCTTGCTTGTTCACCAAGACCCAGCACCTGAGAGGAGTAACATAAACCCTGTGCTTGCAAGGACATGATAGCAAAACTAGAGCCATGTCTATCAAAGCTCAATAAACTCTTCAGACAACTGTCACCAGTTTACAGCCAACGCAAGCTGCAAACAGGCTTTTAGTAAGACATCAGATTGCCACAGCGAAGATGTGATCAGCAAAATGAAAGTCCATTTGTCTTTCCTCGAGGTGCTTTAATAAAAATATGAAATGGCTTAAGCTACATTTATTGGGCAGGTTAACCACCTAAAGGCCTTTTTGCAGGGTCACTAAACAAGAAAAATGAAATAAAATACAGATACTATTGCAGTAAAGCGGTACCACTGATATATTTTCATCTTTAATTACTAGACATATTTTCAAATAAATCATGGAATATTCCATTATGCGGTGCCAGCAGAATTCTAGACTTTATGATACCTTTCAAATGGCAGTGGTCTCATTTCTACAATCTCACCATCTTCCTTGAAACTTCAGCATTTATCCAGACAACAGAAAGAACTCCTGGGTGTTGGGGGAAGTAGAGCGTGCTCAGACCTTCAACATAAAAGAACAATGAACATTTGGCTTCTGTGTTGAGCTGTATAGCAACAGACAGAAGGGTGAAGGCTAGAGCAGTCTGTTACTGCTATTAAAAACTTCACAAGGTTGGATCCCATTGGAGTTTCACACTTGTTTCTATGGGAGCGGGAAAACAATAACACAGACGTCTCCCCCTCCACGCTGAAGCTAAGCAGCCATGTGGAAGAAGTCACTTCTGCCTACATCGGTATCTGTAGGGCCATCTTTACTCTTCCATTACCTAAATCAGTACTAAAATTAATTAGCACTCTGTCTATCCTCTCCTCATCCTAAGCCTTAATGATTAGTGTTGTGGTACAGTTCCAGAAACAGAGAGCAAAAGTGCAGAATAGAGTCTAGGAATGGGACCACACACAAGTTTATGCATGTGTGTCCAGTTGTGTTTATTCACATGGATTTCACATCCAAAGTAGAAGGATGATTTCTTTTTCCATTGTATCCATAGGAGAAAAATATACCATTAGATCTTTGTCTTAAGCCCTGTACCGAAATGCATGCCAAATGCACTCAACCCAGTAAGGGCACTGCTAAAAGTCCTAAGATGCTTTTTGTATGGCCTTGGGGAGGTGAATTTCCAAACATTTCATAAGTAGGGACATGATGAGGCTATTGTATAAAAACTTTCATAATTGCTATATAGAGAAAATCACAAAAATTTAAAAAATGATAAACTAGGGGAAAATACGTAACAGTGTTGTCTTAGGATTTCATTGCTGTGAAGAGACACCATGACCAAGGTAACTCTTATAAAGGACAATGTTTAGTTGGAGCTGGCTTATAGGTTCAGAGGTTCAGGCTATTATCATCATTATCATAATGGCGGGAGCATGGCCGCTCACAGGCAGAGATGGTGCTGGAGGAACCAGAGAGTTCTACCTCTTGATCCAAAGCTAGCCAGAAAGATACTGTGGCAGCTAGGAGGAGGGTTTCAATGCCCACCCCCACAGGGACACACTTCCACCAGCAAGGCCACACCTACTTCAACAAGACCATACCTAATACTGCTACTCCCTGGGCCTAGCATGTTCAAACCACCACAGGTACATCGGTCAGGCAAGAAAATAGACTTTAACATAATTCATTATTTAAAGACCCATTAAAAGCCTAGCTTTCCTCTTGCATGAATAGGGACAAGGATCATGCATGCAAGTGTCAGCCTTCACTTGAAGCCCTTAGTAAGAACGATTATATTGACTGCTGGGGACAAGATAACTCAGTGGGTAAAGAAGCTTGTTCTCTAAGCATGTAGACCTGAGTTCTAGTCCTCACCCAGGTATGTCCACATGTGCCTACAACTCCAGTATTGATAAACAGATAGGCAGATCCTGAGACCTTGCTGGCCAACTAGCCAAAAGACTGGGGTTTCAAGTTCAATGAGAGACCCTGTCTCAAGGCAACCCAGTGGAGGATGACTGAAGAGACAGCTGTCTTGCTCTAGGTTTCTTCTGTGTGTGCATGGGCATGTACACGTAAGCCACACATACAAAAACAAACAAACAAAAAAATAGGGACAAAGGAATGATTGAAAGTATTCCTATGTAGGAATGCATGAGTCCACTTATACAAAACCAATACTCGGTTTGCTCAGGACTATCCAATGTGCAACTGCAGCTCAGTATCCCAAGAAACACCCTGGCCTGGGCAAGCTGGGACATTTGGTCAGTTTAGTACACACATCTATGTATGCATGGATTTGCAGGCTGTGTATCGACTCATTCACAGTAAGGAGTTCTGGGAAAGAAGGTTCTAGGTTTCTACTATTTTTTTTCTTTACTCTTGGTTGAATATTCTAGATATTCCACAAATAGACGTATTCCTTTTATGAGAACACATTTATTTATTCCACTTTGAATCCCTTAAATACATATAGGTCTAGGATATTATTCTATGTGGAAAATTTTCCAAAATACAGACTGGGTCAAATATTAGAAATTCACATAATATAAGGAAACCTTCTGGATCTCAGACAAAAAGAGTTGTCAAATGTTTAAAAATGCTGCCTGGGCCTGTTCTCTATGATATGACAATCGATCTGGAAAATCTAAGTGGTTTAATAAAAGATACATTATATAGTTATATTGCCGTGCGAAATTTTTAGTGCTTTCAAGAAAAACTGAAGGCTCTCTGTGTATCTGGTTCACTTAATAACTACATTTACCCGTGTCATGGTATCAAGCTCTGACTTAAGCATTTAGACCTTGTCTGCTGGTTGTCAAGAGTGTGTGCTGAAGTTGGCAACAAAATGTTAACTCTTGTAAATTTATTGAACTAAGTCTTTCTGCTCCCATCTGTTAAAAAAACATTCAAGTTCCTTGACATCTATTCAATCATTTCAGCTCTGTGGAATTACTCCTTGATCATGTTTTGTTTTGGTTTTTTTCTAATGAATTTTTTAAAGTTTTAAATTTTTGACAGTTTTATACTTGTATATAATGAATTTTGATCATGGTCACTCTCCATCAAGTTTTAATTTTGCTTACTATTTGAGTGGTCCTAATTTAAACATATACATAGAAGGAGTGTGTGTGTGTGTGTGTGTGTGTGTGTATGGGGGTGGAGAAGGAGGAAGAGGGAGAGAGACAGAGAGGGAGAGAGAGAATGTATGTGTCTAAAAACTTTGGTGAGAACAAAATGAATTATTTTATGGTTCTTTCAATACCCATGTCTCACTGGGCTGCCAGCTGCATGGATCACAGATGTGACAGAAGAGGACAAATGCTGCAGGCGGCCTCGCTTGTGACTAGGAAAAACTTTTCCAGCCGCACAAAGGTTCTCCAGTGCCAGCCGGATCCTCCTGCCTCTGTTTTCTGTGCTGGCAAGCTGTTAATGGCTTCACTAAGGTCTTTCCCGTTATTGTATTTTTGAATGCTTCCACATGGGACTGAGTTGTACAGAGGAAAACATACTTTTTTCAAATACCCAAAGACTGTGGCGGCTTCTCAAATCCTGCTTCTTAGAGTGCTCTCTCTCTCTCCTCTCAAACACACACAGAGAGAGGAGAGACAAGGGAGAAAGAGAGAGGAAAGAGAGAGGGGGAGAGAAGAGAGGAGAGAGAGAGAGAGAGAGAGAGAGAGAGAGAGAGAGAGAGAGAGAGAGAGAGAGAGAGAGCAGCTGGCCAGGGTCCCATGAGAACTCAGATGTTCAGTGCTACCCAGAAATCCAGACGTTCTCATTTAAAGAGCTCACCTATATTAGGAGAACAAAACAGCCATGCAGCCACAGTTTCAAAGGCATCTGAATGTAGGATCCTGTTCTGTCCTTTAAGCTTTATCGCCCTGGCCCTAGAGAATCGCCTGCCTTTATCACTGTTAAGGTTTCCTTAGGGAGCCCAAATCACACAGCAGGGATTGCTTTACCACTCTATAAACTCCTCCCTGCCTTTGCCAGAGACAAAGGGTTTCTTCAGCAATCGAGGCTAATCAAAAGCAAATTGAGCTTTGAGTTTTGCTGCTTTCAAAAACAAAACAAAAGCCAGCTGCACCCTCTCCCATTTCCTCTGGAGTGTCTCTCAGGTTGCCCTCCCCCTCACTTATTCAATGTCCCGTTCCTTCCCCCACATCTTCAAACTGAAAGAGAATGCCATAGGTAGGTACACGCTTCATAGAATTCAAGATAAGCTTACTTTCCATTGTTTGTCCGATTCTGGAACCGGGATGAAATGTTTATGGAATATCGCCATACAGAAGATACAGCCTCATAGCCCCAGTGCTGTACCAGAAAGAGCATCATGTACATTCTTGAAGCTACTCAGAGACAAAGCTGTTCTACCAAATGGTGGTGGTGGCGACCCCGGTGGGGTTGGGTGGTAGAGGGGTGGAAGTGGGGGGTGGGGAGTGGGAGCTGGGGGGGGGGGGCAGTCTGAGAGGAAATCACCAGACAACCAGCATCACAGTTATGCTAATTTAGAAACCCAAGGCTAGGTCACTCTTAAGTCAGTGAACACCTGCTGTTAAAAGGCCTTTACCAACACAGTCCTTAACTCAGAACTAGCTTCTACTCACCTAGATCTCCCCGAGGGTCGAAAGTGGCACAGATGGATAATCTTTGGGGGCTCCTAGTTACCTCATCTTTCTTCCCTCCTTTCTTCCAGACTGTTATGTAAGCCTAGGAATTTACTTTCCACCAAGTCTTGCGTGCCTCTGTCACCTCCTAGGCCACTTTACTCTGATGTTATTCACACCCCACACTCTGCCTTCACACGTGATCACAGGCTCTAAAGCAAAATGTATTTATTGTTTTCATCAGATTAGGGAATCTTGTTTATTTAAGATAGGGTCTCTGGAAGAGCACCTAATGCTCTTAACCTCTGGACCATCTCTCCAGCCCCCAAAATAAATAAATCTTAAAAAATAAAAAAGATACGGTTTCATACATCCTAAGGTAGTTTGGGAAGCACTGTGTAACTGAGGATAATCTTCAATTTCTAATCCTCCTGCCTCTACCTCCCTATCGATGAGGACGCAGGGGATGCATGCACCACTGCACCTTGTTGATATGCAGCTGGGAATTGAACCTGGGTTTCATGCATGCTAGGCAAATGTTTTACAAACTAAGCCGCATCCCCAGTATCAAAACAGGGATCTTGGCACAGAAGGACCTTCATTTCCAGTTATAAGAGCAGCAGAAACCCCGCCCCCTTCTGCCTGCCCTCCCACTAACCACGCCTCCGTCACATCTGTCACTCACCTTGAAGAGAGTGGATGTTGATACTGCCTGCTTTCATTCTGTGCCACATGGAGGGAGGGTCGTGGCTGAGCAAGAGGAGAGCTACTTTCAACTCAAACAAGGAAGTGATGGCTTCCACAAACAACTGCGCAGAATTAGCAAGCTGGCTAAGAGATCCTCACTGCCCCACAGAAAACAAAACCGGCAAAGAACACTGGAACACAGCTAGAACGAACACTGATTGTCAGCAGCTAACTATATGGTGCAAAACATTCTGAGAGAAAGAAAGTCTTTGCTAGAAATCTCCTGAAAAAAGAGTCATCTCTTAAAGAAAGGACTGGGGACAATTACACAAGCAAAGCTGTAGTGGATTCTGTGGGGAGCTATTCAGTCTTTAAGGAGGGGAAACCACTCAAAAGAATGTACAACCCAGATGAGGCAAAACAAAATCCAGAGCCTGGAAAATGAAGATTCTAGACAAGTGTCCCATCCACTCTGATTAAAAATATGAGCGCTCACGGATATTCTGAGAAAATAAAGTACATATAAGACAATATTAACTTCTAGGTAAAAAAGTTATAAATATTGATAAGACAATTAAGAAATAATTCAGAGCAAGTGCTAATAGCTTGGAGGAGCCAAAGGGAGAAATCCCAGCGACAGTATTACCATTCTGTAGATTCTTTTCATTCGTGACAAAAACCAAAAAGCAAAAGCACCAAGTTTTGAATCAGGTTTTCTAACAGAATTTTCCCGAATATTTGGAGCCTAACCCTTCACCTACATGATTGATGGGGACTTGGGTGTTGGGCCTGAGTTATGGTGCTCTACACATGAAGTTGGGAAGATATTCTGGGATATTACTTGATCATTAGACACCTACAAATCATCACCACTAGGAGAAATTTCAGTCAGATCCCTGTAGAATGGCCAGTTAGGAACCCACTCAATATTCATGGCTAGGATTGGAGAAAGGGGCGGGGGGGGGGGATGGACAGAAGATAGAGATTTTGAAATGAGGTCACCGGTCAAAAGACCCTTGACTTAATAGGGGTCAGGCATAATCCTGGAACAGTCCCCCGAGTCAAAGCAATTGCAGCAGCTTCCATTGGAGGGAATTTTGCTCTTGGACTCAGGGTCATGGATCATAAAAGGGGCTCCCTGAACTCAGACGCCACCTCCTACCAGGTCAGACTGTTTTCCCCTAGGAACGGAAGGTTGGCAATTCCTAGGCTTATTCAGGCCAGGACCTAATATTCTCTAGAACGATTTTCTAACCACATACTTCCTAGTGGCTAATGTTGATGCCATGGGGTTCTCAGAACCTTTTCCAAAACATACTCAGGGATGGAGAAGAAGGAGAAGGAGTCTCGAGTCTTAGAAGGAGCATTAGTAAGATACTGGACTGTGGAGACTCGGAAAGTAGCATCTCTGGTACCCTTGCAAAGTCTGAAGCTGTAACCTTCTGGCAGCTGGCATGACTGAACACATATTGGGTCTGGAGGCAAGCCCAGACTCACAATTGTATTCCATCCCAGACCATGTCCACACCCTACTAGGGTCCAGCACTAGTTACTGAACTCCTTATATGTATATGGCGACAACCTCCTTAATCCCAGCCAGCTGTTTTGGTAACAGTGGTGCCAGGGCTGGCAGAGGACCAGCAGAAACAGAACACTGATTAATACCAAAGGGAGTGTTCTGGCCAGGGAAGGATGGTGAGTCACCACAACTGAATTCTGTTGAATACATAGCGCATTTGTCCTGACTTTTAGAAAGAGCTGTCACTCTGAAAGTTATCATCTGAGCATGAATGGATGCAGCCCATATGGCTAATAGGGTGTTCAGTAGGCAGGAGACATATGGGAACAGACTTGGAAGGTCAAGAGTAGCCTATTTGCTCTGATATCAGTCATCTGTGGAGTCAGAACTACTGACCACTGCTGCCTCCTGAGTCTGCTGAGCTAGAATACTCAGGGGTGGAAGGTTGTCACACACAAGAATTTTTAACACGCAGAAAGTGATCCAGAAGCATTGCCAACGATGTAAACTTCTGTTTCAGAACAGTTTTCCAACACTGAGATGCAAAATGAAGGTTGGATTCTAATACTCTATAGTTAGTTCCAGAGTTGAAGAGTTGGGCGACAAATGGGGTATTCTAGAGCTAGAGCATCTGGAGGTGGGGAGTGTTTAATATTTAGGATATCTGTGGAAGCAGAAGACAGGGAAGCAGTTCCTTACACAGGAATCAGTAGGAAATGAATGTACCTTCCCCAAATACAAGTATGGATACAAATACAAGTATGATACAAATATGCAAAGGCCTCAAATTATGTTTGAGGTTCTGTTCTTTAGGAAGTGCAGGGAAGGGCTGAGAAGATAGCTCAGTGGTTAAGAGTGCTTGTTCTGCAAACACAAAGATCTGAGTTTGAATCTCCAACACCCATGTAAAAAGCCAGGCATGTCTATAAATGACTATAATCCTGGCACTGGAGGATGGACAGCCAGCTTAGCCAAACCATGAGCATCTCATTCAGTAAGAGACCCAATCTCAAGGCAACCAAGCAAAGAGAAATCGAAAAAGGTACCAACCATCATGCTCTGGCCTCTAAATGCTTACAAATGGGTGTATATATCCACGTCCTCACACTTATTCGCCACACACACATATGCCACACACCTACCACCCCCCCCCACAAATGTGAAATAGATACAAGGGCAAATCTAGTCTGTGATCAAACATTTTCTGAAGAACTGGACCATCTCTTTGGGATGAGAATTCATAGTCAGAGTGAAATGTTTACAGTTGCATATTGATTGCCATGCAAGTCTGACTCCCTGAATTCAATCCCCAGAGCCCAAAAGTTGTCCTCTGCCTTCCACAAGCAAGGCTGAGGCATGTGCATACCCACATGTTCACATGCATCATGAATGCACATACAATAATAGTAATACGTAAAATGGACAATGTATAATTGATCGGTGATACCCTGTTCTGGTCAGATCGACCAGAGACACTCTCATTCTGGAGCGTCCCCTCCAAGCCCATGTTTGGATGGTCAGTGTTGCTCTTTTGAAGGCTCTGGGGGCTTTAGGAGGTGGGGGTCCTAAAAGCCAAGGGATTAGGCAGAGGTTGGTAGAGCAAGACACCCAACATCCCCCTCAGGCCTTTGTACACGTGAACACAAGCATGCACATCTGTACATACATGTACACTCATACACCACACACACACACACACACACACACACACACACACACACACACACACACACGCACACAAGTCTAATTTTTAAAAACTCACCCTGATGCTATATTTACTTTGAAGTGGAAAGGCTTTTGCAACGGAAAGATTACTATTTGTTTTCCCCAAAATTAGCTTCTGGAAAAACCCTTAGTAAGAACATGGATCTCATCCACCTTTATGACTTTCACAGAGGTAGACATGGAGGGGAGACAGTCTGTCTTGTGGGAGAATTTGGCAAAAGATCTCCTTGTGAGTTAATCTGGTGTAGCTCAGGTTACAATTGCTGTAGAAAACTGATTCCACATAGCTAATAAAGCCTGTGTTGGTTGCAAGCAACCACCATTGCTGCTACTGCTGAGTGGATCCCTTTAAGAGGCCCTACCACACCCTGAACGATCACTGAGCAGACCATCTTTCTACAGCACTTTAAGACTTGAGGCAATTAGACCAGATGTAGGAGTAACCTTTAGACCCCACACATGCTCCTGTTGAGCACCTTACAAGTTCTGGAGGGCAAGGAATTCATCTTGTCCTCTGCTGAGTGCCCAGCACTCATCACTTACCCACCTAAACTCAGTAAACATTTAATGACCAACTAAATAAAAGCCAATGCAATCTTACCCCAAATATTCATACATCCTTATAGCGATTGAAACAAATGAGACTTGGGGGGCTTACAGAAAATGATAATATTGGATTTGTATGTATGTGATCCACTGAATATAACTGTGATTGATTGCAAAGTCATAAAAAGAGACATCCAAAGAGAGAAGTTAAGGAGAAGAAGAAAAAAAAATGATTACAAGCTTAGAAGCAAAGAATATTGGATTAATTTTTGGAGTTAGTTTATTTATAAAATGGTCACCATCTTTGTAAGTCTGAATGTCTATCTATCAAACGGGTCTGGAGAATGGTATAAATACCTAGCACCTAAAGAAGGCAGGCAAATGTGACAAAGTACTCATTCCACCAGACCCTTTGCTTCTTAGCCAAGTGAGAGAGGGCCTGGGAGGGGAGGGACCACAGGGCTATATTTTAACTATTTGAGGATAAACATTGTATTAGCATGTTACTTGATATCAACAGAGCATGCTCAGAGGATGCTTACAGACACCTATGTTCTCTATTTGTTGTGGCTTGAATGTGATGTGCCCCTTATAGGCTCACATATTTGAGCACTTGATCTTCAGGGATTAGCACTGTTTAGAAAGGTTATGGAGCCTTTAGGGGTGTCTTAGTTAGGGTTTTCATTGCTGTGCACAGACACCATGACCAAGAACTCTTCTTATGAAAACAACATTTAATTGGAGCTGGCTTACAGGTTCAGAGGTTCAGTCCAGTATCATCGAGGTGGGAGCATGGCAGCATCCAGGCAGGCATGGTGCAGGAGGAGCTGAGAGTTCTACATCTTCATCTGAAGGCTGCTAGTAGAATACTGGCTTCCAGGCAGCTAGGATGAGGGTCTTAAAGTCCACACCCACAGTGACACACCTATTCCAACAGGGCCACACCTTCTAATAGTGCCACTCCCTGGGCCAAGCATATACAAACCATCACAAGGGGGTAGAGCTTCACTGGAAGAAGCCACTGGACAGATAAGGGCCCTGCAGTTTTATATCCTAGCCTTGTGGCCTTTCCATTCTCTTCGTCCTACTGTGATGGAGTGTGATCAGGCAGCCTCCCGCTCCTGCTGCCATGACTTCCCGGCCATGTCTTCCCACCATGACAGACCGGAACAACCCTGTGGAGCTATGTAAGATATGAGCCCAACCTGCCCTCCCTTAAATTGCTACTGCAGCATACTTCATCACAACATCACAAAGTCACAACACCATTTTCTCTTGCTGAGTAAAGCTATCGGGATAGGGGAGAACTGAAGGAGTTTTCTATAATGAGAATGCAGCAAGATGGCCAGGTTTACAGTGGTGTATCAGAGAGAACTAAGGGGGATTCAAAGGAGGGCTGGGGATACTGACAAAGGGGAAAGCATCTGAAAAGAACCTCTAGAACAGTATTCTCAACCTGAGACACACCCTTTGGGGTTGAATGACCCTTTCACAGGGATCACCGGAGACATCCGAAAACACAGACATTTACAATGCATTAACAGTAGCAAACTTACAGCTGTGAAGTAGTAGCAGTGAGAACAAGTTCATGGTCAGGGTTACCACAACATGAAGTAATATGTTAAAGGGTCGCAGCGATAGGAAGCTGAGAACCACTGCTCTAGAATATCAGGTAAGTGAAAGAAGTGCAAACCCTGTACATGAAGCTAGATCTAGCAGCAACCTGCAGTCCTTAGGCAGCCTGAGGCAGGATGATCTTGCACTTCAGAGCAGCATGCATTCCGTAGTAAGAGCTTGTATCAAGAGGCACCGATGACAACTAGTCTAATACTGTGTGTTTATTTTGCTTGCATGTAACTGATTGGGGGGGGGGGGGCTGGGCAAGAGATTGGGTCTGAAGGGGAATTCTAAGAATAAAAAGGGTAGAAATCCCATTCAAATGAACACTCAGCCTGCGCCCTTTATGTAAGGATAGCCTGGTTTAAGGATCTTAGCAAGAAGAAATAATAGGGGTTTATCACCAGCTCTGATTATATTTCTATATATCTTTAAATAAATAATAAACCTATATGTATCATGTATTTAAAGCTATATATTTCCTTAATAACTGCCAAGGCATGAAGTTAGGAACACAGAAAATAAGATAGGGGCGGGATTAAACTGTGAAGGAGGGGTGAAGGGCAGTACAGAAAGAGGGGAGGAAGAAATAACACTGAAACCATTTGGAAAATCAAAGGGAACAACATTTTATATTCTTTTATGTTTACTTAAAATACATTATATGTAATATATGTAATAGTATATACATTATATATTATATTATATCATACATTATACATTATGTATCATGTATCATGCATCTTCATGTATCAAATATCACATATCATACATCAAGTATTAGTTATATGTTGTATATTATATATTAATTATTATATATACATGTGTGTGTGTGTGTGTGTGTGTGTGTGTGTATTTTAATGAAGCTATCCATTCAGGTAATAATGCTTCCCCTAAAAGTCATACACCATCTAATAAAGCTCCAATACCAGGCGTGGAAAACCTCCATTCAAGTTGCTGGTCAAGGGTGTTGAAGAGACTCCCCAAACAATTTAGGCATTGCTATTTTCCTTGATTGCCTCCCAGAATTTGAAGCTAAGACCTGATTCCTAAAAACACCACAGACCTCAGACAGAAGACTTAGAGGAATCAGGCTGCAGCTGACCTGGAAGTCTTCTCTCTGACTAGCTCTCATAGCAGACAAAGACGCCATGTAATCAGTACCACTACCCAGTTGTAAAGCCTGCAAACCACAGAAATGACTGGACGGACAAGCTAGCCCCACGGATGCAATTGGACTCAAGGCTTTCTCAGTAGGAGGGAATTCAGGTCTGGTTCTATAAACCTAGTCAGCTACCTATGGCAGATGAGGTAGTGGACCCTGGAGAAGAATTTACTACCGCCCCTTTTTAAAACCAGTATGATTCTCAACTAAATACTTATCCTTATACCCACAGGTAAGGGTGGCTCTCATCCCTTATCAAAAAGAAATTTCTTTTTGTAGTAGGCAGAGACCATGCCAGAAGGCCACAAGTGGCCAAAATGCTCAGAACAACAGACTCTGGGGTGCCCACTCCCAACTGATAAATCTATAACACAATCCTTATCCCTAAGACTCAGAAAAAATCATGGATGATAAAAGAGAAAGACTGGAAAAGCCAGAGGACCAAGATGCCAGGGGACAGATAGTATCTTCTATATATGACAAGAAAACTGAATGCATAAAATCTCAAAAATATGGTCTCCTAAATAAACCCTGAATACCACCACCACCAGTTACCATGCCAATCTGAGTGGAGGAGTCCCTGGAGGCCCCAGCCATACATAAGGAACTACAGGCAATTAATGGCTGATGCAACAGTGTGGATCAATATTCTTCATGGCCAAGGCAAATAGAAAGTTATTTAATCCAAAGTGAAATCAGCACTAAACAAATACACATAGGAGCAAAACCAAATAGATTTAGTAGGCTATAATTTATATACACATACATATATATGTGTATATAAATAAATAACATATTATATACAATATAAATATATAAATGTACACATACACCCCTGAAGATAAAGGTCACCTACCCCTCCCTGGAATTCCCCTAATGTGCTTTAAATTGGGCCTGCAACCTCACCTGGGCATCTCCATCTTGGTAAATGATAGACCCCCTCATGCTGAACTTCTGCAGGATAAAAACACTCTGTAGCAGTTGTTCTTTAAAATTTTTTTCTAGAGAGAGCTAAGCTGTCTGGATATCTCTGGAGAGTGAACATAAGCTCTTGAAGAATTTTTTTCTAAGAGGACTTCTGGTTTTGGTCAGAAAAATCCATGGAGAGCAAACACAGCTTTTTTAAAAGATTTTTTTCATAGTTCTTTTAGAATCTTTTCTAACAGGATGTCAAAAAATCCCAAGAATTACTTAGAGAGTGACACGGAACTTTTAGAATGTTTTCTAGTAGCTCTCCAGAGAAGACAGTCTCAAGAGTGAACACAGCTCTTTTTAGAATTTTTTTCTGGCTTTCTGATTTTGATTGGGAAAACCAAAGAATTGCTTTTTAGAATTTTTCTAACAGGATTTCTGACTTGGTTGGAAGATACAAAAAAAATTTATAGCAGCTTTTCTGACTTTGGTCAGAAGACCCATGAGCTATCCAGAGAGCTTTTAGAATTTTTAATAGCATAGAGGGCTCTCTCAACCAGAGAAAGCTGCCCGGAACAGAAAGCCAGCTGTGTCAACCAGAGAGTTTTTTTAGAGTAGCAAGAAAAATCTATCTAGAACAGAGAAGAACACACACACACACACACACACACAAACACACACACAGAGAAAGAGAGAGAGAGAGAGAGAGAGAGAGAGAGAGAGAGAGAGTCTGAAAAGCTGTCTCAGCCGGACTACAGAGCCAGGAGCTATAGCTGTCTAGGGAGCCATCTTGAGCAGAACATAGGCCGCCATCTTGGACCTACAATTTGACTTCCAGTCATTTGTTTTTGCTGCTCTCAAATGCCCCTTTTCTCAGAACCCTTCTCCAAGCCAAGGCTGGTCCTTGGCAAAATCCAGATATCATTTGTTCCTAAGAGGATACCGTATGGCTTATGCCAACCCACATTTCAACTGTCACAGACAGTGGTTAATGTTAGAAGAAACAGAAGTGGGCAACAAAGGCTTATAAATCTTCTGTTTTAACCACTGCCAAGCCAACCTTGATTTTTCTCAATTTTTTTTTTCTAATAGCAGAGCAGAAAGCTGGCCTGTGAACTATGTCCTCAAAGCCACCTTGGGTCTACAAAGTTACAGGAAAGCTAAAAACATAATATTCTAGATTAGATTACAAAGTTGCTCTTGGTCAAACCATATATTCCTAATTTGGCCAAACTTGAACTTAGCGCATGACATCCCAACTACTTCTTGATTGCCGTTGGCCTTCTGACCTATGGAGAACATTAGACAGAATTTGGAAGGAATGCCCTGGCTAGGCACACAGTCGTTGAGGGCAACTTCCCACACATTTCCAAGTCTTAAGCATATCACCCTCATCTTCCCTCTTAACTACTAGCCATCAGGAGTGAAGCTGTACTTTGAAAACCACGGAATAAATTGCAATAAATAGAATGCATTCAGACCAGTGTCTTCCCTCTCATATTATGATAATCTAATAGTCTCCCTCCGTCCTGCTCAAAGCACAAATCCCCACCACAGCGAGCTGTTCACATTTGACATGGCAAACCTCCAAAGCATGGTTATTTGGCAAAAACAGGAGTGTTTTTAGCAACAAAATCCAAGACAATTGTGAGCTACGGTCTGAATCCAGCATAACGTGGGCCAATTAAGTACACATCTGTTCTATCTGGCTCCCAACTACTCACACACTCCACTGCCTTCACACGGAAGCTGAGCATCGTCTACCCTTACTTTTTTCTCCATAAATTAGAGGCCCAAATTTGTTTGTAAATAACATCTGGATATCTGATTTAAACCCTAGATTTAAAAAAATATATATTCAGAGGATTTGGCTATGTGTCTCAGGTTAGCCACAGGCTCCCAGTCTTCCTGATTTAGCTCTCTGAATGCTGGGACCAAGTGTACATGCCACAGCACTTGGTCGGAAATGCTTTTTAAACTTTCTTGTGAAATTTATTTTTAAAACTCTATTTACATGCTTAGCGTTTATATGCCTTAAAATAACAAATTACTTGAAATAGACATAAACTCCATCTCAAAGGGGTTTATACAAGGTAGTATAACTCATGCATCAGAAACGTCCAGAGGGGACTGAAACAGACACTGGGTGCTCTCCTTCTTTTGAAAACCCTGATGTGCCACCTCTATGTGGTGCCATCTTCCTGTGGTTTGCTCATTCCTCCTCTCTGATGGCTGTGGCCAGCAGTTGGCCCAATGGTCTTCCCCTTTCTCATACAGGAAGAGAGAAAGCTTCACTTCCCACCATGGTTGGCTGAGCCTGGACCAATCAGGTGACTAATTGTGAGGCACTGACTGGTTTACACCTGAGATGCAAACCACATCCCTGCCAATCATTGTTCCTGGAAGGGAGGCACAAACTGGCTTAAGCCAGTCAGAGCCTATCCAGGGTGAGTCTATCCCACTTGAGAGTAATGGAGGAATGAGTGTCAGGAGCTGAGCTTCTACACAAACTAGGAAAGACTGGTGAATGCTGATAGGCAAACAACTAGTAAATATCAGCTGCACCATCTCCCTTTACAAAGAGCTATCCCTCTTAGAATTGTAATGTCCCATTGTAGATGTCTTTAAAGCATCACGTGGTTTCTAGAGGCCAATGGTCAAGATAGAAACGAGATAGTATTTCTCCAAAGGAGCAATTTGATTCCTGTTACAGTAACTAGAAGCTGATATTGTGAGAGCTGAGTTCTTGAATTCCTGCTCTCTCTCCACTACTGAACATTTGCGTGGTGTCAGTACAGGAAGAAAACAAAAGTGTCTACATCATAAGGACGGTGTTGAATCATACAAGGAATGAGCTCTTGCGAATCAGTAAGTACCCATTGTCTTAAGACCTCAGTGCCTCTTAGACAGCTAGTGAACTCTTGTGAGGAGTGAGTGCATCTCCTTCCCTCTGTCACTGACTCTGACTCCTGGAACCAGCTTCAAGGAAAGGAAAGAGTTAAGGAGCCAGGGGCCAGCACAGCTGGAGCAAGGCCTTGGTCCAGGGCCCATGCTGAAGGTTTGGAGGAATGGGGTTTGGGCAATTTCTGAGTGCTACTGGAACAGGGCCGCTGACAAGGACTGAGGAATGAGAGGTGGAAGTGTTGCTTAAAGACCACAGCAGGGCACTTGGCTTCTTTTATTTTGTTTCTTTGTTTTGTTTTGTTTTTGAGCCTGACAGGCAAAAGCCACGATGAGTCATCTGGTTTGGTCCCCCCATCTTAAAATGAGAACTCTGGGAATTTCTCTGTGGGAAAAGAAAGCAGAGAACTCAAAGGACAAAAGGCAATAGAGAATTTAATTGGAAACATCTACTGACTACTGGTAGAGGGGCAGGTACTGCTTCCTGTGGAAAGGATTCAGCTAGGGGCTATGTGTGTATGTGCATTAGGACAGAGCCTAGACCCTCCTGCTCTGTTCAGATGAGCAGACCCTCCCAAAGGTTTCTTTGACCTGTAGGTCTCTGCCAACATATGGCAGAATAGTGGTTGCAAGAATGCATCCTGCTAGGTGGTGGGGGAGGGGCAAAGCAAACCAACAATTAAAAAACCAACCAAACAAAAGCCCAAACCCTGTTTCAGTCTAAGGCTATCAAAATTCTTTTGGGACTATGCAGAAAACAATGTAAAAAGAAGTGATAAGAAAGACATTTTACATTTTGTTATAAACACTTCTCATGAGTACAGCTTCAGATTTATAGAAAATTTCCAACACACACACACACACACACACACACACACACGCATGCACACATCCCCTCTCTATCCTTGGGTTCTATATCTATCATTTCATTAAACCAAGGACAAAAAATATTCTGAAAATTAAACTTGTGTTTGGTGTGGTGGCACACATCTGTGATCTATTCTAACACTCGAGGAGTTGAGGCAAGAAGATTGCAAGTGAGATCTTGTCTGAGGAAAATTATTGAATGAGTCAATAAATACAATAAAATCTGTACCAAATGTGTTCAGACTGTTGCTTGCAATTATCCCGTAAACAATAGAGCATAAGGCTTATAAATGGTATTCACATTGGTTTTAGTCAAGCATCATGGGTAATCGACAGAGTATTTGAAGTAGACAGGAATAGGTCATATGCAAATACAATGCCAATTTATATGAGGAACTTGAGTATCCACAGATTTTGGTACCTGCAGTGGAATATTCTGCAACCAATATGCCACAGAAAATGAGAAACAACTGTCTACGTGCTATGTACAGATACTTTGCAGCTAGTATGACCTGTTCAGACCTTATACTACTATGCCAAGTCATGGTGGTATACGCCTTTAATCCCAGCATTCAGGGGTCAATGGCAGGTGAATCTCTTACTTCAAGACCAAACTGGTCTACAGAGTGAGTTCCAGGACAGCCAGGGCTACACAGAAAAAAACCTGTCTCAAAAAACAAACAAACAATAACAAAAAAACCTTACACTACTATGATGTACTTGTTATCATTGTTAATATTGGCTAATGTGTTGTGAGTCCCAAAATTGATGTCTTACTAAGATGTCTTCAGTTCTCTTTCTGTCTGAGGATCCCATGCAGTTACCTAGAAACGGACATGACTTTGAGCCATTATGACTCCTCTGCCTCTACTAGGCTGTGACAGCTTTCAGACTTCACCTCTTTCTGATGGTCAGGACACTTCTGAAAAACGTACTTTTCAGGATGTCTCTTAATTTGTGTCTCTGATGTTCTTTTCTATTAGACTAGGGTTATATGTTTGTGGGGGGGAAGCAGAGAGATAAAGGGTCCACCTTCATTATATCACACCAAGGGACAATAACCACAAAACCAATCACTGATGACTTCAAGCTTTATCATGTTTACCCCTGTCTACATGCCTCATACAAAGTCACACAAGGGGGTTCAGCCATTAAAACTACTTACAGCCGTGCTTGTCCTCTGACCTACACACAGTGCTGTGGTACACGTATCTCCCCCCCCCCCCCCCAATACACACACACACAGCAAATAAAGTAAAAATAAGCTTTTAAAAGTCACTAGGATATCTTTTTTTAAAATGTGAAGAGTTATACTCCACCTCCTCTGTGGCAACTGTTTGATGGTAACATACTTGCTGCAAGAGAGCACAGCACAGTAGGTCCATACTTTTAAAGAACCTTTTCTATGTGGGAATTTGTTTCATCTCTCTACTTACCTGTGTGTTCAATATTCATTGACAAGGTGGTACTGGGACTGCGCCCAGAATCTCATGCTTGCTAGGCAAGCGGTCTACCACTAAGCTACGTCTTAGGACTCAGTGACTCTGGGTCATAAAAGACTTATTTTATGGCTTGAGTTATAGTTCACTAGTACTTATACTGTCCATATAAAAAACTATCCAGTGGATTAACAAAACTAGAAAAATGACAGCAAACTGACCACTCTACAAACAAAATGACCCATGAGAAGCTTGTGTCTTGGAGATAAGATAGATAAAATTTTAGAACTCGGTGGTCTAATTTGGTAGCAGGTTACTCACGCTTAGAGAGGCAATCAGTTGGGAGATCAGTCAGAAGAAGAGATTGAACTAAGTCACATGCTATTAAAAAAGATGGGATGGGCTCGTATTAGCTTTACAATGCAGTGACAAAACATTTAAGAAGAAGGACTGAGTTATTTGAGCTCATGGCTTCAGGAAGCATTCTACTGGCTCCATTGGGATTAGACCGTGGTGCACCGGAAACAATCACAGCCAAAAGCGTGATGGTGGGAAGCTGCTCACCTCACAGCAGCTAGGAGGTAGAGTTCCAGGAGGGTCCAGAGACAAGATGGATCCCTCAGCGGCATGCCCCAGCGGCCCCAGCGGCCTACGTTCCCCAGAAACTAGCTGATTACTGGCTGAGTCAGCCATGAACTCCATGGATGGAATCAGCACGGTTATGATCCAATTCCCTTCACAGCATTACCAGTTGGGAATCAAGTCTTCAATTTTTTTCCAAATAATTAAAAGCTGTTCTATATGATAGTGATATGTGTGTGTGTGTGTGTGTGTGTGTGTGTGTGTGTGTGTGTGTGTGTGTGTGTGTGTGTGTGAAATCTCAGAGTCTCTAAAGTGGGAAAACATTATAACATTATATTATAATCTGGTCTTAATAGATGAGAATTCACTTTAAACTATGAAAGATACTAAGCCATAGAATCAAAAAGTTCCTTATATCACAAAGTATAAGTTAAACCACAACGACAGCTATCATATTAAAGCCACTAAAAACCAAAGGCAAAGAGAAAGGTGAAAGGCAGACACATTTTAAAATGGTTTATCACTTTTAGAAGAGTAATAAGGGGACCAAAAGGGGACTTCAGGGCTGAAGCCAATGAAAACTAGAAGGCACTAGAGTGATCTTTGAATAAAAACATAAATTAGATTAGGGCAGTCAACCCTAAATTCAGTACATAATGAAAATATCTTCCAAAAATAACAGTAAAGTAAGGTTTTCAGACAGATCAAGTGCCAAGAGCATTCATTGTGAAGAAATGCCACTAACAGCTCCTGATGTGTGTACTTCAGACACAGTCTATATAACCATAAAGAGATAAGCAGAAATATTGTAAAGCATGAAGATCAACAAAAGAGTAAATAGTCAGTGATATTAAGTAACTATTGTTTGTGTAAGGAATAATAACAATGTCTATGGCTAATTTCTTTACAAGTAAATTATGACAATAGCATATCAGAAGAGGAAAAGTCGTATGCTACAAATAGGGTTTATTGTGTTGTAAGGCTCTAAAATTTCCTAGGAAGAGGCAAAACTATTAATTAATAATAGAAGTTAATACAAAGAGAGGCATATCTAAATGAATTGTGATAAATGAAATTATAGCAAATGAATTATAAATAAAGAATGAACATTAAATAAAAATATTGCATAAAAGTATTAAAGGAAGACAAGATATCAGAGCAAAAGGAATATGGAATGAGTAGGAAAAATATAAGAGAATCTTTAAACTCCAATCTATAGCATTAAATGTGAATTCGTTAAATACTCTAATTCAAAGATTCAGACTAAAAGAAATAACACATCACAGTCCACCTGTGTAGTCATGCCCATGTGTAGAGGACTGAAGAGTAACAGCAAACCAATAATATCCTATGTTCTAGGGACTCCGTGCCTAGGAATATACCCAACCAAATGCTTCAGAAGAGTACGAAGAAACACGGGCATACATGATCATAAAAATGTTACAAAAATTTAAATGTATCAACAAGGGAATGAGTAAGTGGAATACCACTCGCCACTGCAAAATATTAGATACATTTATACAAATAACAGACGGGTTACAAACATGTTAGGCAAAATAAGCAGTACAAACATCACAGAATATGAAGGCATTGCTATACACTTTTTAAAAATGCAATAATAAGCTATGCTCTTAAAGGATTCATTAGTTATTAGTTATTTTTGTTATCTTCCAATTTTTAACTTTAACAATTTCTAAATCTTCAGGCCACGCAGGCTGGTAAGAGGCTGCAATCACAACACTTGCAGGAATGAAGGCAATAGGATCATTATTTGCAGTAATGAGATTCTGTCTCAAAAGTCAGTGCTGGGGGCATTGCTCAGTGGCAGAGCACCTGCCCAACATATACCGAGCTCCAGCACTGGGGGTAAATCCTTCCTGTCATGCTTCCCTGTCTCCCCTGCCAGCCAGTCACAGCTCTGTTGGCTTTGGCTTTGTGTCCATCGTGTCTCCCTATCCCTGATTCGGTCATTATTCTAACGCTGACGTTTTCTTTTTCCCACAGAGACTAATCTAAATACGTAGTAACTATTCCCCAGCTGTCCTTCATTCACCGGTTAGATTAACATTTCTGAAACATCTTTTTGCCTTGTCCTTGGCCTTGCATGGCTCCAGGAACAGACCTGACAAGGGCCGCGAGGAAATGAAGAAAAGACAAACTCGTAGACACACAGAAAAGCTGGGGTCTGGTGGGTTTTGTTCATTCTGATGGTGAATCCTCAGCACCCTAGGGTCTTAGGGTCTTATTATGTGCGGTTGAACGGAGAGTGGGGGTTATTACATATAGCTGAATAAGGAGACAGGGGTACTGCACACAAATAAACAAGGAGGCAAGGTTATCTAATCTTGGTAGAAGCAATCTCTATAGGGAAGCAGTCTTTAGGCCATAAATATCCAGGGGGAGAAAGCTATGGTGGACATTTTTTGCATACATTATCAATATCTGCACATGGATCAGAGGGAGGCTTTGCCACTCACCTGTGCATCACCTTGTAGGAGGAGGGGAGACTTTGCCATTTCCTATTGGTCTGAGGCTATGGTCCTTGACATGGCCTTGCCCATGTCAAACGACATACGTTTATCTAGGACTTCATTCACCCAGGGCTTCCTTCACTTCCCAGACCCTTTATTCCTCCAAAATCTCAACATAATTCAGTAAGGACTCTGCACCCTGCCAACCAGGGAGACTCAACCAAGATAGCAGAACATAGTTTTGCTCAAGAATGGGGCAATATCCAGGATAATTCCAACTAACAGTGAGCACTCGGGGTTCTCAGTGAGGGGCAGACACCGCTGAGAATCGGGTTCTCAGTGATACATGTGAGAATGGAACACAAAGCTAACGTTATGTACACAGTCCACCAACAGTTAGAGGAATAAGGGACTGATGAGTGACATTGTTTCCATGGCATTCGGATATAAGTTTACACATCTGGTTCACACCGTCTTCACTAGTCCACGTGATTTACTGCTAAATGTGGCCATTTTGCAAGGGGGGAAATTGGGGAAAGGAAAGGCAATTACTTAGGCTCCTACAGCTACAGATTCCAAAGTCTAGATCTAGAACTGTAGAGAAAATCTTTTGTACTGAGTGGAAGCATCAGCTGTCAATAAAAAGCCTATGGCCAATGAGATGGGGCGGGATTAGAAGGTGGAACATGCAGCGGAGAGAGATTGGATTCTAGAAATTGTTCAGGCATGAAAGATTCATCCAAGAATGCTGATGGAGAAGACACATGAACCTGAGGAGGGGTAGCTAATCACGCAGCATGATTTAGACTCTTGAGGAGGGGTAGCTAATCACGCGGCATGACTTAGACTCCTGAGGAGAGGTAGCTAACTACGCGGCATGACTCAGACTAGTTTAAATGGGATAATTGCATTATGACTTAGTGGAAATGAGCCAAAGCTATTGGCCTAGACATTTATTCATATATAATGTCACAGAGTCATTATTTCAGGGAACAAAGAGGCTGAATGGAAAAGCCCATGGTTACACAGAGCCCACTCATGCTACATTGCCTCCCCACCCATGAACATCACTGGTTTTTAAACAGAATCACACTGTGACTAGACTGGCTGTAAGGTTAAGGACTGAAGAGAGACATTTAACTCTGCTCCATGTGGGTTAAGGAGTTCATACACATGCCAATGTGCTCATGTTAAAGGGTAATGTGTGAGATTCAGCTCTCTCCTTCCTTCCACCACATGGATCCCAGGGTTCCAGGATCCCGGGGTCCCACCGGTTGGTCAGTCCTTGAGGCTTGGTAACCAGGACCCTACCCGCTCACTGAGCCATCTTGCTGGCCTTGATATTTTACAAGTCTATCATTTCCCGAGAGTGTAATGAAAACGAGACAGAACACACAGTGAATGAGTGCTAACCACATGATTGATAAAAAGAGCTTTCCTTTAGAACTCCCAGGATTGCCACTGGTCCCCTGGTTTGGCCTGAGAGCACACAGGAGCAAATCAGTTTTCAGGGTATTTAAGGAGAGTCACTCCAACATCTACTCTGAACAAATCCTTCTTGCAAACCAGTTAAAAAACAGGCTAACTTTAATCCATTTTACACGTTTCTTTTCCTTCCAGGAATACCACCTAGCATCTTGATTTCTTTATGTCGGGATTTTAGCTTTCATCTACCGGTTTTAATTTAACTTGTCGTATTTCTAATGTTCTGTCCATGTGCCCAGAGGCCTTTGGGGGAAAAACACATAATTTTAAATAAGTTAGAACAATAAAAGCCAGAGAGATCATTTTAAGTCAATTAGTCTCATGTTAGGTAATCTAAGTAGAAGGCAAGAAACTCACTTCCAGGGTTCAAGCCATTCCTTCAAAGACTGCTAATGCTGGAAGTGATGCCTTCCCACATAAAGGGCTGTATCTCGTCTCAAGCCATGAACCATAATTCATTCATTCTTTCTTAAGTTGCTTTGCCCAACATTTTGTCACAGCAGTGGGAAGAGTAACTAGAGAAGCCCTCATCGTTGTAGTCTTCCCTGATGAAAAGGATCTCAGGAGCGCTCTCCTTACGGAGAAGAGCATGCTCCTCCAGCCTGGACATTTTCAGATACCACCTGGCAGGTTTTCTCCAGCATCCAGCCACTTAATTATATTCTCCACTGCTTGCTTCTTTCATTTCCATCTACATCTTTTTTTTTTTTTCTTTTGGTTTTTCGAGACAGGGTCTCTCTGTGTAGCCCTGGCTGTCCTGGAACTCACTCTGTAGACCAGGCTAGCTTCGAACTCAGAAATCCACCTGCCTCTGCCTCCCAAGTGCTAGGATTAAAGGCGTGCGCCACCACTGCCCGGCTTCTACATCTTAAATAGATCCCAAGTTCTATAAGAACTGTTGTCATCTCTCAATATCTGTGGGTTAGGTCTAGAGCCTCTGTGTATACAGAAATCTAGGAATGTTCAAACCTCTTATAAAATGGCATAAGACTTATATATAACCTATGCCCCTCCTCCTGTGTACTCAAATCACTTCTAGATTACTTAGAATAATAACACGATGTCAGTGCTAGTAAACAGCTGTTATAATACACTGTGTGGAGTATTATGACAAAAGAAAGAAAAATCTGTGAATGTTTAGTGCAGACTTGATTTCCTTTGTCCGGATATTTTCCTCCCTAGTAGTTAAAGCCGTGAGAGTAAAACCTGTAGACGGGATGGGATGGCTGTGTTTCTCTTCAGCTAGTTATATCTCCTCACTGACACAGTGCTGAGATGGAATTGCTGCTCATGTTTGTTGAAAAGATAATCAAAGAATAATAATAAACAAACAAACAATCCAGGAGACACAGAAGCTTAAGAAGGATGTAGATGCTGAACGCTTGGCAGGAAATCTGATTTAAATTCTGTATTATTGCAAAAATACTAATTAATTGCTTTATATCCACTTCCTTCCCAGACTTTTTTCCTGACCTCTATCCTGTCTTCTTTTTTAACCCTAATGATGAACAAAGCTGTAACAAGGAAATAAAACTCCTAATATGTATAGGAGGGGTCACCACAATTATTTTTGAAACGTTTAAAACTATAAACATCTTACATTTTCAAGGGTTATCTAAACTGTGAGATTGCACAAGAAAGACTTACTGTTCATGGAAAAACCCACACACTTGAAAAGGCTCACGGACACTAGAGGGCAGTCCTGGATACTCATGAGGTCAGAGCCTGGCCTGGGGCTTCCAGCACACGTAGACCAGGATGTCAAATACTTAAGGCTTCAATCCACCTTGTGACTGGAAGGTTTCCTTGCCTATCTGTAGGAGGGTTTCAGTGTCTTACTGAATCCTGTAACCTCTAGCAGGAGCTGAAGGAAACAGTGAGCATTTGACTGCTGTCCCAAGGGTGGGGCAGCATCTTGGTTACATCTATGGTTGTTGCCATGGGCTATCCTGTACCTCATGCTTGATAGGCAAGCCCTCTCACACTGACCTAAACCACTAAACCTCATCTTAGTTGTATATGTTGAGTCTGGGGATTGGAGAGTTTAATTCCCCCACTCTACTTCCCAGGGCTCATATTTAAGTCCAATGCAAAGGGAGATTACAGGAATATATTCAAAGGTCTCTCTAAAAGTCTCTCAATGTCCTTAATGCCCTAGGGTTAAAATGAAAAGTCTGTTGTTCTCCCAAACCCTGCATACCAGGACTAGAAAGTAGATGCCCTAAGTTGGGCCGGGTGATGCAGACCTTAATTACAGTGTGTGTGTGTGTGTGTGTGTGTGTGTGTGTGTGTGTGTGTGTGTGTGTGTGTGTGTATACATAATTTCCATTTAGTTCATTGAGCAGATAGTAAAAGGCATATCCCACCCACCTACCAGACCTGTGGAGTTTATTCAGAATTCTCGAGCAAAGGGGTTTTTCTTTGAAATCTGTCAGTCACCACTCAAGACCCAGGTTGTAAGTTGGAATCCCCTAGGGGCTAGGATCTCAGGAAGACTCGCCCCAAATCTCAAAGCTTGGGGAATTACACCTTTCCTCAACTACTGAGCCAGTGGGGGAAGAATTGCCTTGGGAATGCTTGTTCCTGAAGCACCGCTGTTTGGAAAGGCATGTTCTGGAAGTATCAAGCTGACTAGTGGAAATTTTCCTTCAGATGAACCAGCTCTTGGCTGTGCTTGGGTTTCTGCCAACATGAGGCCCTTGCTCCAGCGCTTGCAACTTAGAGGTGGCTAATAAAAGCACGAAGGAAAATCATAAAAGGGAATGACAAACAAAGTCATCAAAAGGGGGAAAATGATTTGACTAAGATGAAACTCACCCTCCAGAGACTAGAATAGAAAATCTGCATACATAGGCTGATGTCAGCCAGAGACACTAGTATTTAACTTAAGTTTAACCAACCAGTCCCTACTCGTAACTTCCTTTACTATTGTGAGAAACTGGGGGAAAAAACTTGAGCAAAGGTAAAGTCTGTAATTGCTGTAACTGCCCAGATTACAAGATAAGATCAGAAAACTAAATTTCCCTCTATGCGATTTACTTTTAAAATCAGTCAAGGGCCTGGAGAGAGATTTCAGCAGGGAAGGCACTTGCTGACAAGCCTCATCTCCTGAGTTCAATTCCCAGAACCCACCTGGGGAAAGGAGAGAGCTGAGTCCCACAGGTTGCCCTCCGATTTCACACACACACACACACACACACACACACACACACACACACACTGGGTAAATAAATTTAACAGCTTAAAAGCTGGAGGGTCACTTAAGAGCATAGTGTTTTCACACTGGCTTGTTTCATAAATGGTTTAGTGAACATACTAGTGTCAGAACTCCCAGACGTCTTGATGTTAAGACTTGACTACATTCCATCATATAAAGAAACACTGAAACACAATCAGACATCATAATTGATCCTTAGGTTATGTATATATTTATATATTTGGCTATAAAGTTGGCACTTGCTGGACAAATGTTACAGCATCTCTATTTTAAGCATTTGTTCATGGCTGCAAAGCCAAGGTCATTTTCCCTTCTGGGACTCTTGTTTATTTTTGGAACATTTGAGCCCAATCTGTTCCATCTTTGACCTTTTGGTTCTTTTCTTTTTAGGGAAACAACTATGTATACCTTTCTTGGTATTAAACATACACATATACTCACATGCATGATAAACAGTTCCCAGACTTGCTTTTCTGACAAATAACTCAGTGACCCGAGAGCTTTAAAATGTCAAACTTCTCACTGAGCACAAGACCTGTCACTGTCCATGTGTGCCTTTGACAGGACCCAAGACCTTCCTGATTGGCATGGTTCCCAAGTGCCAGAAGGCTAAAATGCACAACACACTTATTCAAATCTGTGCTTTCCCTACAATCTTCAAAAGCCCTCTCTTTCTGGTTTCTTGTAAGATTTACTACTGTGCCAGGCTGTGGGTCTCTCAGAAAGGTCAAAGAGCCCTCATCCCCCTGTGCTCTCAGATAATAAGGTACCATCAACCTGTACCCCAGGCTTGCCTGGAAAAGTGAGTAGCTGTCTCATGCTACCCCTACAAGCAGCCACCACAGGCTTGCTCAAAAGGGTAGCCCCAAATAGCTTGTGCCTGGAGGAAGGAAATTTCTCATGCTTGTCATAGCTTTAAGAACGTGTTCTTTTTCTTTTCTTTTTTCTTTTAGTTTTGAGATAATTGATAATTACATCATCTCCTCCTTCTCCTTCCTGCCTCCAACCCCTTCCCAGTATCCCTCCCTGCTCTCTTTCAAATCCATGGCCTTTTCCCTGTGATCGTTGCTACATACATATGTGTACATACACACATACACATTTACATTTACATATACATTTCACATACATTTATACACACCCATATATGTATATATTCCCAAATGTAACCTTTTCAGTTACTATAATGTTGCTTATATGTATGTTTTCGGGGCTGATCCTTTGGCATCAGCTAACCAATTGTTGTGCTCTTCCCCTCAGCACCCCTTGGCTGCCTGTAGCCTTCTGTGTAGGGTTGAAGCCTCGTGGTCTTTCTGCCATCCACTTCAGAGTGTCTGCCAATGTCGTTGTTCAGCTCATGTTTAGGCAGTCATGTTGGTGAGACTTTAAGGGTGTAGCCTCTGCCATTAGCCACTACTCACACACACAGTCCCATAGCTAGATCCTCTGGCTCTTACAACCTTTCAGTCTCCTCTTCTGAAATGATCCTTGAACCTTAGGTATACAAGTTGTTTTGGAGATGTATCCATCGGGACTGGGCTTCACAACTCTGTATTTTGATTGACTGTGGTTTTCTGTGATGGTCTCCATCTGTTGCAGAGAGAAGTTTACTTCATAAGAGGTGAGGACTACATTTATCTGTGGATATCAGGACAAATATTTAGAGTGTAGTTATGGATTATGCTGGTTTAGTAAAGAGGTGGTTCTCCTCCAAGATCCATGGAGGATCTTTACTAGCCCTGGGTAGTTGGCTAGGTTCCCAGTACCAGGCATGATTCCTCTTACTGAGTTGGTCTCAAGTCTAATTAGAGAGCTGTTGGTTACTGCCAAAGTCTGGGTACTACTGCTACACATGAGGGGTGTGGGGCCTTGTTAGTCACTGTTGTGGTTCATAGGTACGAGAGCTGGGCAATGCTGTTGGTTGGTTCTCTCCTTCTTAAACTTGCATAGTGTCTTCTGGTCCATGAAATCTGGTTCTTAGGGAGGAGGCTTTCAGATCAGTTTCAGCTCAGGGTCCTGTCGGCCCTGTGTCTGAGGTACATAATGTCCTCAGCAATAGAAACTCACTGTCAACCTCTAGAAGTCAACCAAGGGCAATAGCAACCATCTGTAATAAAGAGGTCTCTTAGACAACCCTGACCAAAAACTTCTTCCATACATGGTGTTGGGGTTTTTATCAGGTGGTCTTTGGCTCTTGGAGAACATTGTCAGTTCAGATGAGATTTTTTTTTAAAAAGTATTCTTTAGAAACTGAATAGGGCAAGGACTTCTTTGGGCATTTGATAGACATGAGCTCAAATCAAACTACTCTCTTGCTTTGTGAGCATGCAAGTATTGTAGTTTCAGGAACCTTAATCTGGGTTCTCAGCTGTAAAGTGGAGAAAGATAATATTAAGAATACAAGTTATATAAGCAAAAGCAAGTCTATTTTAAAAGAGAGGAGCAAAACTTCACCTATGTATGTGGCAACAGGAAATGAGATTAGGGAGACGGCTTGGTGGGCACAATGCTGGAAGTATATGAGTTCAATTTCTTAGTACCCATGTAAAACCTGGACATGGCAAGACAAGCCTTCAATTCCAGCACTGGGGAAGCAGAGACATGAATATCCCTGGGGTTTGCTGGCCATGCAGTCCAGCCAGGCTGAATTCATGAGCTTCCAGTTTCATGATATCCTATCTGAAAATATAGGAAGACATCAGCAGCCACTTCTGGACTACACACATGTGCACATATACATACACACACACAGCTGTTTATATGCACAAGCCCGCAGGCACACAGTACATGTTTTCATTACATAGGTATGTGAAACAAGAAGAATAAACAGCTGAGGGATATGCCAGGGAAATAGGCAAGTGGGTACATTAGGGACGCCCTGGTGAGGAGTTGGTCAACACAAAACAATGTTTACCATGCTACCTCTGTGTAGAAAGTCTGTCCATACCCAAGTACACACCTAGGATCATGCTGTCACTTTCTACCCTCTTAGACAGTCAACATAAAACTAAGACTTTCCTGCAAGATGACTGCTTTCAAAATTGCAGTACACTGGTATAAGTTAATTCCCAGCCTCAGTGACCATGATAGCTTGAGGACATCCATGGGTGTATTGTGTATGAATTGCTCATTCAAGCTCATGTGGGGAGTCTGACTTTTATTCTTAGCACTATCTTAACCAAAGTAGCAAACTCTGTGTCCAAACAAATTGACTTTAGGATAGAGAAGGAAAAACAGCCAACTGGTCTACCACCTACTCATAAGTCCTTATGTCACTGATTGGGCAATACAATTAGGAAATGATGATCTGATGACTTGAGAGGGAGCCTTGTGGCAGCCTGCTTATTTTGATTTTTTAAATAGGGACGAGTAGAAAACACAAAATGTAAATTATTCTACAGAGTGGGTTACGAAAGAAAATGGATGAGAAAATGCTTTTTTTTCCCCAGTAGGCTGAAATTTTTGTCTAGTCTACTCAAATTGTATCGACCTACTGATGACTCCTCTGGCTGTGGGGAGTGGTACTAATTTATCTTAGAGGAATAAGTTGGCATCTTATTCACCCACTCTCTGCATTCTTTTCTTCTATGTAAGTAACTTTAGACTCAACCTGGACCCTTTCTATCTTGCACCCTCCCCCAGTCTTGGCCTTTCCTTACCTTCTATGGCCTTTCTCTCCTTCTGCTCTGTTAGCCTGGTTGGGGTTTCCTCATCCACCTCTGCGTTCTCTTCATTCTCATAACTTGCCACTGAACTTTCGAGTCTCCACTGTCTATCGTATTTCTGCTCCTTTTGCCTGGACCCCTGGTCTCAGGACCCATCGAGCCCTATTTCAGACCCTCCCTAGCTACTCCCTTTCAGCACAGTCTTGTATGTGATCATCTAATCCTAGGTGATTAGTGCCTTCAGTGTCTCCCTCATCGGCTTCCCTGAGAGGTCCAAATCTAAGTCTTCTATTCAAGTCTCGTCTACATTTACATTTGTTTCCAACTCTCCTGAAAATACCCACAAACTGCTTGCTCCCCTCATATGTGTGTGTGTGTGTGTGTATGTATATGTATATATAATAAGATTTCTTTGGTTGATTTTTCTGTTTTGTTTATTTTAACACAGACTTCTCAGGCTGGCCTTGATCTTGTTAGGTTAGCTTAGGCTGGCCTTGATCTTGTTAGGTTAGCTCAGGCTGCCCTCGAACACAGCCCTCTTACTAACCCCCCACAAAAAAAAAAAACCACTGTTGGAATTTCAGGTATGTGCGACCACATCCCACACTTCTTTCGCTGTACTTAAATTCTGTGTGACCTCAGCTTCATGCTGTTTTATCTCCAATCTATGTCCTGAAAGTTTATATTTATGAGGAGCCATCTATACACATTTATCATCTGCTCCCTTCACCTTCAGGTTCCATGAAAGATCAACAATTAGTACTCCTGGGGTAGAACTCTTGTTGTTTCAAACTACACCCCACCACCAACAACAACCCTGCTTTCAAAAACTGTGAACTGCGGCATTCTTGACTTTGCAGTTCTTCATTACAGCCGCACAGGACAGAAATTTACTACCAAATCATACAACGGGCAGGAGATGTCTTTGAGAAAGTCTGGAGAAAACCTACAGGATTTCTTTATTAGTATGTCAGTGGAATAGGAGAGGAAGAGGGTTGTTACATTTCAATATCAAATCCCATTCAGAGAGGAAGAAACTCAAAAAAAAAAAAAAATCCCCAGATTAGGCTGACACCCAGATAATCACTCTTTTCTGGACGTAGGATACTCTTGCATGCTTGTATCCAGGCAGCGCAATTGTAGGAAAACAGTAAATTCTCGTTGCATATAGAACACCACCTCCCCAAAACAATGACTTGAGGTGTCATCCATGAAATTTAGATGGTCCTTAAACTCGTGACTACTGTAGAAACCCAGCAGGTTCAACAGGCGACAGGCGACTGGCGCCTGCCTGGTTCTGGACCACAAGTTCTTGCCTGCAGCCTGAGAACTAGCCGCTAGAGGGCGCCAAGAGCGTGCCGGCCCCGGCCGGAGGCTGGAGAGGGTCGAGCGCGGGATCCGACGCTGTAAGCCCAGAGCTTCGGGGTCGGCGGGCCGCACAGGACGAGAGGACTGTCACTGTGGACGCGCCGAGCTCACCGACCCAGGAGACCGGCCTCTGGGGAGCGTCAGGCCTTCTCCTCTGGGCTCCACGGCTCTGGATCCCTGGTGAATAGCGTTCGGGGCTGAGGGCAATGTCTGCGGGAACCCACCTCGTTCCCCGGGGGAACCGGGCACCTCCGTTCGCGGGTCTCTGTTGCGTCTCGGCCGCGCTGGGGATGCTGTGCTCCCCTGCGTCTCTGGCGTTCAACTTGGACGTGGACAAGCTCACCGTGTACAGTGGTCCCGAGGGCAGCTACTTCGGCTACTCACTGGACTTCTACATACCTGATGCGCGCACGTAAGTCTCTGGGTTGGGTTGGTGGCGCGCTCCCGGGTCCTGTCTCTGCCCCTCAGTAGTACCCGCAGCCAGGAGGAAAGGATGTCTGAGATTTTGACCAACTGCCCACTCCGGGTCGGATCCTGCTCTCTGCCTGCCACCAACATCTTTTCTCCAGGCTTATGCTAGATAGATGTGCCCCGTGAATCTGAGATTGGAGATTCTCCACTGGTATATAAGCTCAGATTCAAAGACAGGAGCATTATACAAAGGAGAGAGTGGGGCGGGACAGACTCGGGTCAATTTTAAAATAAGGACCACAACGCAGTCTGCTCCTACAGACTCTCATAGCCCTTAGGTTGCAGACTGTTGAGATCTGCCTTCCCCATCACTGTCTCCACCTACCTCCACCTAGACAGGCAGAGCCATTAGTAGCCTCTTCCAAAACCAGGTTTCTAGTGCTCATAGGCTTCCAAAGAGGAAATCGAGTTTGGCAGTCTTTCCATAGTAAATCTGTTTGTGCCTGCCGCTCCTGCAGCAGTCCGGTGGGAATGCTTCTACAGACTGGACGCACAGGTTCATGATCCCTGAGGAGTGACTTTCTCCAACCTCTTTGCAGAGCCGGTGTCTTGGTGGGGGCGCCCAAAGCCAACACTAGCCAGCCGGATATCGTAGAAGGGGGAGCTGTCTACTACTGTCCCTGGCCCGCAGAGAGGTCTTCACAGTGCAAGCAGATACCGTTTGACACCACCAGTAAGTAATGCTATTCTGTAGTGTGGCCCCTGGTTAAAAAGAACCGGAGCCATTCCCCATGGCAACTCTGCGCTCTTTTTCCTCTCCAAATGTAAATCTGAGTGTTTGGGTGCTTCTGGTAACGTTGGTTTCCCTACCGTTCAGAGGTGAACACTAGGGGGCGTGGGTGCTTAGGACCAGTAGAAAGTTACAACCTGTGAGGCAAAGGGGGCACACTCTTAATCCTCGCACTTGGTTGGCAGAGGCAGGCTGGTCTCTGTGAGTTCAAGGCTGGCCAAGTTACAACATTACCTTCACTGTAGAGAATTGGGCTGTTCCTCAAATACAGACCTGGAAAAACACTCGCTTCAGAGTATTTGTAGTTCTCTAGTTCCCAAGTCTGGAGGTGTGACTTGCCCTGCAGTAGATCCAGACTGCAACCTGGGGTGCTTGACCTTCTGATTCTTTACAGAAAGAATTTTCTTTCAAAATACTGGACATTTGATGCAAAATACTACAGGCAGAGTGTGGATGGATTGCATTCATTTCCAAAATCCCCAGACAGATGTTTCTTATTTAATTAAAGGGAAAATACATTTTAAACAATTCAGTCTGGTTATGTTTCGTCTGCTGTTTTTTCTTTGCGTCCTAAGAAAATAATTTAAAAGTAGCGTTTTGAAAACATCATCACTTGGTGTTTTAGCTTGTACCACCCAAACGTTAGCATTCAAATAATATATATTATCAGAAAATAAATACACTTTTTTCAAAGATGCAAATATGTCAGGTCAAATGACAGTATGATGGGCAGTAAATTAAAATGCCTTCCTTGTACATGACATAGCTACCTTATGACGTCATTCTTGCTTTCCCTGTGGTCCTGTGGTTATCTAGATGTTCTGCATCTGCAATTTATATAAATATCCATTTTCACAGAATTTTGAAAAAATTGGTTGGGTGGTATGTACTCATTACTTAATCTGTATCATTTCTGTTGAGGGGGAAAATAATTTCAGGACTATCAATATGGAAATCATTTTAAAGAAAAAATATGCAATCTTTACCTTGAATTATGACCCAATTAGAAAAATGTTTCATAAAAGCATTTTTGAAATTATATTTCCATGCCCATTTGTGGTCACAATATCTTGTTTGTTATTTCATTAAATAGTTCAGTTATTTGAAAACAGATTTATAAGCCTTTATTTTTTTACATTCAAATTTAACAACTGGAAATTTTAAACCTTTTGTGAACAGAACAGTGGAGTTTTAGATCCTTACTGATCTCTAGTTTCAGAATAAATTCCTGGGGCCGGGGAGATGGCTCAGTGGGTAAAGTGCTTGCTGGCCAAACATGAGGGCCGGGATTGCAATCCACAGCACTATGTCAAAGCTAGGTGTACTGGGGTGTGCCTGTGACCTCAGCACTTGGGTGAGTGGTAGACAAGAGCATTTAAGGCACTTTCTAGTCAACTGATCTTAGCTAAAACATAGTGAGCTTCAGGCTCCATGAGAGGGCTCACTTCAAACAATAAGGCAAGAGCTATCAAGGAGAATATAGCCTCAGACTCTGGCTTCCACATATGCTACGTGGGCAAACACATCTGCACACATGTGTGCACATATGCATATACCGTCCACACGTGCACACACAAAGACTTTATCTAAGATTTGATCATATAAGCATGAAATCAATACCATTTTAATTATCCAAGCTAAATAGCTCCTGCGAGGTTTATTTGTATGTATCTCTGTGTTCATCTGCTTGTGTTTGTTACATGTATGGGTGCCCATGGAGGCAAGAAGAACGTGTTGGATCACATGATGTAAGGGCTGAGAACTGAACTCCCATCCTCTGGAAGAATAGCATGCTCTCCTCAGCACTTAGCTATCTCTCCAAACACTAATCTATCTTTTTAAAAGGTAATTTAAATCCAAACCTTGAAACAGAAAGATACAATGTATTGTACTATATGAATTTCCATTCCAGAAAGGAAGCATTTAAATGATGAAATGGTTGGGGTTTTTTTTCACCAAGTATCAATGACTAGTTATACAAATGAATTCAATAACTTTCTAGCACATTCTAGAGTACATGAAACCAGGATGTAGTCAGCATTTTCTTTTCATTTGCTAAAGGAAGATTTGATATGAGCCCAGATATTCATCTTTTTTGCCCAGCTTTTTAAGTGCTAATTTCAGTTGATGTCATGATTCAATAGATAAAAGCCATAGAATCCAGGCATCAAACTGACTTTTAAATTGGCTTCTCCAGCCAAAACTTTCCATTTCAATTACAGTAGTTAAATTACAGTAGTTAATGCTTTCCAGCATTTGCTCTAAAGCAATTGTTTGGGGCTTTGAGTTCCCTTTTCTTTAGCAAACTAATACTGAAAGATTGTGTTTGGATTTTCAGAATGGTCCACAGGAATGCACTTAACCCATACTGTAGCTGAACTCATATTCGAAACAGAACTGGGATAACTTGGCAATTACCTAAGTAGAAAAACGCTATCAAGAAAAGACCTCTTTTCTTTAGATGGCAAAGGGAACTGGCTTCTTTGTAGAAGAATGTAACAGGGTGTCTCAGCACTCAGGCATCAGACTTATGTTTTATAAATGTTCACTGGATTTCTGTTTTGGGGTTTGTGTGTGTGTGTGTGTGTGTGTGTGTGTGTGTGTAAGGGGTGGTAATCAAACCCTGCACTTTGCACATACTAGACAAATGCTGTGCTACTGAGCTACACCCCCAGCCTCCATAAGTCTAGAGTTTTCTCTTGATAGAGGTGCCTCCAACTGTTCATCAGCCATAGCCTTAGTAATCTGAGAACTCATAAAGGGAACATCATGAAGGACTGGAAAGGAAAAGTAATGAATATTCCTGAAATCACACCTCCCTCCATCTGTCTCTCTCCCTCTCCTCAGTGTTTGGGTGTGTGTCTCCCCCCTCCGTCTGTCTGTCTGTCTCTCTCTCTCTCTTGGTTTTGTGTGTGTGTGTGTGTGTGTGTGTGTGTGTGTGTGTGTGTGTGTGTGTGTGCAGACACACATGTGCATGTGTTTGTATATGTCTGGGGAACAGAGGCTGACTCTGGGTCACTTTTTCAGTCTCTCCCCACCTCGCTCTATTTGAGTTAGCATCTCTCACTGAACCCTGAGCCCCAAGACTTGACCCTCCTCCCCGGCCAGGGAGCCTCGGGAAGGGAAGCTTCCTCTCAGGCCTTCACACTTGTGCAGCAAGCACTTTCTTGACCAAGTCATTTCCTCAGCTCCAAGAACATTGTGATTATTCTTTCAAAAGCAGTGAGGTAGAAAAGGCTGCACAGAGTTTCAGAGAAATGAAGGGTTCAGGTTGGAATTAATACTTCAGTGACCTATGAGAGAGAGCCATCTCACTGAAAAAGAAGAAAGAAGTCTCTGGGAGAGAAAAAATCCCTGTGTCAGCCGAGAGGGGGTACTGTGAGTCCAGAAACAGGTTTTGCTCCTATAGAAAATATTTGGGAGAAGTGGGCGCAAGCCAGAAGCCTGGAGCTCAGGTGTATCTGCTGAGTAGTTGCTGATGCTCCATATCTAATCTGTCCAGTTATTCTGTTCACATGGCCCAGGAGAGGAGAATAGACGGTAGCTGTAATCTGATGCAAAGCTATGAAGTCAAAGATGGAACCGTAGGAGCTGGCGCAGCTGCTTTCTACTTGAGCATTGACTTTGTGAACAGAAGGGAACGCTAGAACACAGGCTGAACGTTGGCAATGGGCATCGCCAACTCTCGGTCTCATGGTCAGCATTGTAGGTGCATAAACATGACTGATAACTACCGCATAGTAGCCTGTTTGCGTGAATGTTCATCATCCCTAATCTCTCACACAAAACAACTATGTAAAACACATCTCGTGAGTCAAGCAACCGATGGCAAATGTATGGACAAGACTGTACAATACAGACATGGGATGCTTTCTGAATTCCTCCCGGTAAAGGGAGAAAGCTGGTCTTTTTGGAGTGCCAGTTCAGGATTCAGGATCTCGACTGGGTCTGAGAGCCACTGAACGCTTTCCCTCCTTTTCCTCTGCCCATCCCCCACCGGCCCACCACAGCTGGATCTGCAAATCCCAGTGTCAACAGCCTAAACTAAAGAAGCAATTTTGACAAGAGGCTTGGGGAAACCAGAGGTTTAGAAGAGGCTTGTTCTTGGTGGAGGTTATGGGTTGTAATGTCTCTTGTTTAAGTTCCCACTGACTTTTTGTTCAGGGTCCCCAATGGTTACCACCTGAGTTTTCCTGGAAAAAAGGAAGACAATGGCTTTTCTTGAGAAAATAGAGTCTGTTACTTAGGGACAGGAGCAAGATGGCGGTTCATGGAATGGGGTATAATGTGTCAGGAATACATGTATACTATGTTGTCATATACTTTCTGGTATAAAGTGTCAGGAATATGTGTATACTATGTTGCCATATACTTTCTGGTATTCCCCTGTAACACTACCCACTATCCATGTCTTTCACTCTGTCTGCTTTTCTTCTTATAGCTCAAGGAAAAATACCAAGACAATCTTATTTTTTTTTTTCAAAGAAGTTGTTTCAACATGTCCCAGTCCTGGGATGTCTACTGTTCAGCGTTTTGCTGGTGTAACCCACTAACTGTCCTCAGTTAGATACTGAAGAACCCATGTAACTTAGTCCCAGAACCTACCTTAATAAGACTAACTGTCCCCTTTTAAAAGTTACCTGTTTAACTTAATTCCTTTTGCTAACTGATCATTTTATTTTTACTTTATCAATCAACTTGGATTTCATTTCTCACTATATGGTGAGATAAATACAAAACTAGAGGAAGTTTCCAATAGCCCAGGACTTCAAACGCATGAATACCATCAAATTCTGGTCCTTTCAAGTCCAGAACGAGGGGGTTTTAAAAGAAGCATATGGTGATGGGGGAGGTGCAAAGAGCAGATAATTTCCCTGCCCTGTACAAAATCAAGTAGTTCCAAAAGAAGCACTTCTCCCCCCCTTGCCCCACCCCGCCCCCCATTTCACCCCCATACTTCACTGGGACGGAATCCCTCCTATTTGCTGAATCGATTCTTTCCCTTTTGTCTTTGCACTTCTCCCTGTCCTACAAAGCTCGAAAGCTCACATCTGCCTTGGGCATGTGAAGCTCTGAGGCTCATTTCTTCTTTTTCTTCTCCTTTCCCCAGTGATGTGCGGATGCCATCAGGATTGGTAGAATAGAATCCTTCTGGTCAAGGATGGGTGAATGAAATCGATGTTTTCAGCTATGGGTCACTTGATAGTAAATGATGGAGCGCTGCAACCAAGCACCATCCAGGAAATATTTGACAGTTTTGGATTCCCAAGTGGCAAACTTGGAGAGGAAAGCTAATGGCATGTGCTAGTAACGATTGTCACAACAGCAGTTAAGGACAGAGGAAGTCGAATGGGGTCCACCCATAGTTAGAGACCCATGTGAACAGGGAACAAGAAGAGGTGGGAGGCGCTGCTGGGAGAAGCCAACTGAGAGAGACTGCTAGAATTTGCCTTTAATGAAAATGGTAGGTAATCTGGTTAGGGCCTTTCAAAATCCCAGAATGGCAAGATTTTTGCTGGGATTGACTTGGAAAATGGAATCCCTTGTTTCGTGGGAGCTGTCTCCTTTCGTGTTGCCTCCGCCCACAGCATGAGCAGGTCTTAGCAGCTGGCTGCCCGCATACTGGACTGGCTTGTTTTGTCATAGTATGGGCTGTGCTGGTTTCCTTTTGTGAGAGTTGGGAAACTTGTTGATGAGAGAGCCTTGCCTTTCCAGCCTCCCCTTCTCTCTTCCCTCCACTCACCCCTACTGGTGGCAGCGGTGAAATCATGTTTTGTTCAGGAACAAAGAGCAAGAAAGATATAGGTCAGAGCTACTTAAGCAAATGATGGAAGGAAGACCTCGAATGTGACAGGACTGAGGGAGAGCAGAAGGCTGTACTCCTAGGAGCTCAAATGAAAGGAAGAAGTCGGAGGGGAGACAGCAATGACCTTCTCCTTTGAAGGGTCCACAATGGAGCCAAGAGTGCTGGTGTACGTGTGATCCCGGCTGCGTGGAAGCCTGAGGTCAGAATGTGGACAATTCACCGCCACCATGGACTATAGAGTAGGTCCAGTTCCAGCCTGGACAACTGAGTGATAACCGGCTTCACAATAAAAAGACAAAGGAGGTGGAGATAGAACTCAGTGGCAGAATGATTGCCCAGTGCGCAGGAAGCCCCTAGGAGTGATTGCCCTCCCTAGTTCAGCAAATTGACGAGGATAAGGGTGAAGAGGATGGGGATAACGGCACTAGGGGTGCATATGATTGGCAGAGAGATTGCTTAACATGGATGAGGCCCTGAGTTTGTTTTCCATCACCAAATAAATAAATGGATGAATAAATAAATAAATGTTTTACTACTCATGAATATATACAGATAAATACATACATATAGATAGAGAAATATATACACACGTATGGAAAACAATATGTGTATAAATGCATATGCAGACAGAGTACTAGCCATATGTTAATTTTGTCTGGCCAAGACTCATTCAGCTAACCCTCCACTTTTCCTATAAAAATTCCCTGATGGCTGGCCTCATAGAGACACCAGCCCTCCATTCCTAAAGGCATCTCCATTGGCTCAGACTTGCCCACAACAAAAACAACTGGGCCCTGATAGAAGCAGGAAGGAGGCATTGGACCCCACAGTGCTTAGCAACCAAGGGAGAAGGAGGAAGCAATTAGAAAGAGGAAGCCCTTGAAACTCCAACTAGAAATGGGAACCAGATCTGTTCCACGGCTAGTTGAGTCGTATGAACACTAGGCGCCTGTTGCTTAATCTGCAAAATTCTTTCAAGAAGCTGGAAGTCTGTGTGCGGGAGCAGGCTTCCAGGTTCTTGGCAAGAATACTCCAGGCAACAGATGCAGTGTTCTGTGAGAAATACTGGAAATAGTCTTGAAATTACTCTGAAAGAAGAAAACTGCACTTTGACATTTAAGCAGACTGGCTGAGGTGTGCACTTGTGACAGCCCTGGGTAGTGAGTCCTGCATCCGTGATGAGGACATGGAACATGGCCGACACAACAAACATCTTTAGTACATTTAATGAAAACGTCTAATTTTTCAAAATTCAATTTCAGCACATGCTTACCAAGAACATGTGTAGTTGCATACAAGGTGTATCTGCACAATGAGTCCTAAAATAGATTAGAAGTAATGTCAGTTGTAGGCCATGTTGTAAGGAGATTTGAGATAGCCAAGCAAATTGTGATTCACTGATAAGTGGTTTATATTCAAAACATTCTACCTCTTATGCCAGTTCTGCACTGTTATGAAATGCAGATGGGCAGAGCTTGGATGAAGGTCACCAGACAGTCTGGGGGGGGGGGGGGAGTGCAGTGGACTCTCAGCCAAGTGGAAAGGCCAGAAGTGGGATCTCAGATGTGAAGTAGCAGCACCCCAGAGGTCTGTCAAAATGAGAAACATTTCTAGATCCACAAACATTGCCCAAAGTGATCCTTTGCCCTTTGTATTATTTTTGTAAAGATAAAGTGTCTGTTGCAAAACTGGGCCCCTCCTGAAATGGCAGTTGGGCATTCCAAAGGGGAAGAGCGGAGCTTAGCTGGACAGCAGGAGGCAATTGGGGCAACTGGTGAGACTTTCTGCATCCTGGTTATTGGGGTGCATATTTGACTAAATGTAATTGCCCAAATCCATAGAAGTACAAAAGAACAAACTTTCCTGTAAGTAGTGTAACAGCAAAATTTTTAAATGTAAAGGAAAAAAGAACCTATTTGGAAAATAAAAAAATATGTATTTAATATGATCCAATTTGTTTCTATAACCGTTGCTTTGAGCACACGGGCATTAAGATCTTTAGTCTAAGGTAACTTCTGATCTAATAAAACTAATCTGTGAGGAGACATATTTTGGAAGATGAGTATACGCCATTTCTTCTGCGTGAGGCTGAAGATGTAGAACCATCTTTAATGGCTCTTTAATTTAAAGAATCTTCGTTGAATAAGGTTGAGTAAGAATACATCTGTTCAACAAGATGTCCTAACCTGCAATTGCAGGGCTTGTGGAGCCCCTCGTCAGTCGTCACCAAATTGAGCGCTCGCTCCAGGCACAGTATCTCACGTATCAAAACATGTGCAATTGCACTGTAAGGCACTTACATAGCAGCGCCAGGCTGATTTTTTTTCCTATCTCTGGTATTTGGCATATGTGCGCAGATTCTTATACGATACTATAAAAGACTCTATCAATCTATAATGAGTTGCAGGACACGCTGAGACTAGAGAAGAGGGAACACAACATTGCTACAGCATCCATCTACTGAAGGACCCTTTGCTATCTCCGCAGTCTGATGACAGATCTAGGAGGGGAGGCTCCTAATGGCCAGGCTGTGGCTCCTTCAGCTGCACCCATTGCTACCTCCCCAAACTCAGCCAGATGGCGCCATTAAAAGCCAGTCTCTTGCCACATTGCTTAATTAACATTTCCCACTGCAGCGCAGTGCTGCTTCCTTCTCTTCACATACCTGCTCCAGTTCACTTCAGGCTGTTTTTGTGGCCTCTTCCTTAACCGCCTAGAATAACTTGTTTTTCAGAAATGATTTTCTGATCCAAAAATGGCTTCGTTCGTCTCCTTCTTCTACTTCCCAGTAGGATTTGTTTCTAGAATTCTAAGATTACCACACATCCTTTTATGGAAGAAAGACAGCAGCAGCAACAACAACACCACCACTAATGATTTCAACAGCCTAAATGTGATAGTCAACCCAGTCAATGCCCAAAATCGCATAAATATGACATAATTGTAAAAGTGAAGTCTAGAAGGACCAACACGAATATGAGAAGTTACTTTTATTTTAATGTTAATTTAAAACACTCAAAACCGTGTATATAACTTTTGAAGAGTACTAGAAAGAGAGTGCAGTGAATGGCTGACTGGAAAACATGGGTTCCGGGTTGAAGAGACATCTCAGTTGGTAAATGCTTGCCCCGCTGGCTTGTAGACCCAAGGTTGGGCCCTGTAACCCTTGTGCTACAGTTAGCTCAGTGAAGTATAGTTGTAGTGCTAGCTAGGGAAGCCAGAGGTCAACAACAGGTGTTAGTTCTCAGGGACCCCTGCCCTTTTTTGAGTCAGGGATTCTTATTGGACTGTAACTCCCCCAGTCTGTTAGGACAACTGGTCAGCAAGCCCCAGGGATCTCTGTTTCACCAGTGCTGAGATTACAAGCACACACCATCTTGCCTGGCTTTTAAAAGCATGGGTCCTGGGGTTAGAACTCAGGTTCTTGTGTCTAGTTCCTGTTCTATACTATCTCCTAGCCCTACCATAATATCTTTTGTCCTTAAAATTACCTTTTATTTCCAACAGATATTTACTTACTACGTCATCTAAAGGGAGCAGTAGGGTTTTAGGTGAAGTTTGCTGATATTACATAGGCAGACCTTCTAGACCCTGGCATATGGCCTTAGCCTCGCTCTATAGGGAGTACAAGGGAAAGCAGAGACAAGCTGAGAGGCAGAGAAAGAAGTGTGTGTGTGTGTGTGTGTGTGTGTGTGTGTGTGTGTGTGTGTGTGTGTGTGTGAGCATTTATTTCAGACTGAACTGATCATCAGCTTTCTATTACTACCACAGAAAGTGGTACATACTCAGGGGCCTTTAAACAGCACACACCGATTGCTACAGAGCTCTGAAAGTCCAAGTCTAAAATTGGTCTCCCTGAGCTAAAACTCAAGTTCTTGGCAGAGCTATGTTCTTTCTGGAAGTGCTTGGGAAAAGCTGTTTCCTTGGCTTTCTCAGGCCGCAGCCTGCCCCTGTGCTCTGGCTGGTGGCCCTGTCCATTTTTTTAAAGCTTGCAGTATTGGCCACATGTATTGACTCTCCTCTGTGCTTCCTTTTCTGCTCTGCAGAACTCATGTTATTACATTGGGCCACATTAATAGGTAGGAGACCCCGCCTGTCTTAAGGTCAGGTGACTAGCATCTGAATTACTTCAGACATAGTAAGACATTACTTTTATTATTACTTACTTATAACTCATTTATAAGTTTTATATGCAAAGGTTACTATTTTTGCCTAACCCAAGTGGTCAATAGGACTTCACTGAGGGGGTGATACTTCCAAAAGGGCCTAAGTTACATGAGGCTTATGAGGAAGACATATTTTAGAGTGTCAGCCGGGTTAAAATCTGGAGGTGAATGACTGTGGACAGTAAAGAAAGACTTGTGCCTAGAGAGTAGGGAAAAATTAGAAAGTTAGATCAGAGAGGCTTTGGAGGCAAGATTGGGCCATGATCGTGAAGGCCCTCGACCTCTGATTGTATTTATTCATATATACACAAGCATGCTCTCGGGTGCAACATGTGGACACACACACATACACACAACTTCAAAAAAGAAATAGGTCTAAAAAAGAAATGTATAAATGTATCTCACAATGGCTGGTAATTGGGAGCAATCGGCCTTTTAACTATGGTCATTGGAGATACTGTGACGGACATGCAAAGGTAAAACATTTCATGAGCCCATCAAAACTTCATGTGGTTCACAGAGTCCTCCACAACTTCAGGTTCATACCGTTTCTACTTCCTCTTTCACAGTGACTGCTCAGCCAACTAGACTCACTGGGTCCAACAAACAGTATGCAGAGAGGGAGGAAGATTTGGTGGGCAGTAGATCTGGGAGGAGGTGCACAGGAGTGGATTTGATCAAAGTACATTGTATACATGTCTGAACTTCAATCCTCAAACTTAAAAACAATACCTCTATGGGGCCCCTCTGAATGCACAGTTACCCAAAGAGCTGAGATCTGGAGACATTTTAGGTTTCACAAATGCAAACGTACAAAGGACATCTCATGCACAATGCACACAAACTAAGCCAAAAAATGCGCTAATGCAATTTCATGGGGTCAAATGAGAAAAAATACATAAAGTGATCCAGAACCTTCTAAAGTCTTTCTAAAAGCCTGGGGCCATTTGGATGCAGTACTCTTCCCTGGGAACACACCACAATACTGCCTTAGCAGGCTTCCATGCTTTCGCTCTGCCAGACATGATGCAGCCATCCTGTGTGCGACCAAACATTTTAGTGCCTTTCCTAGAACTTGACTTTCCCTCCTGCCTCTTCCCCTTCGGAGGGAATTGTGGTTTACAGGGTTTGGGGGTTTCGACACTTGGCATTGCAGTCTTTCAGGATTGTGATTTCAGGGATTTTAGATTCTAGGCACTATAAATCTTATGGATTTTGATCTTTCTGAATCTAAACATTTAAAATTATGATATGGGACTGTGCCTTTCAAGATTCTGACCAGCACTGAATTATAAGGTACTTTAATAGCCAGGGTTGATATTTGGGGTTTATACAAAAAAGAAATGTGCAACCAATGGGGGAGTTTTAAGTAGGAAGTAAGATTGTTTGAATTATGGGTTTTTTTTTTGTTGTTGTTGTTTTTAAGGGATAAGCTGAGCTTTTGGGTAAAGAATAAGCTATCCAGAGCAGAACAGAATTCAAGCCAAAACAGAAGCCGAGGGACAAGGCAAGGGCAGCTTACCACTATCCAAGGAGAGAAGTCTGACATGTAGGAACGATGGGGGGGGGGGAGAGCTGGGTGGAACCGGATTTTACATCTCAGTAAAAAGGATCTAGTTTTGGATCAGACGATCAGTGTGAAAAAAGGAGGAAGAGTTTGACCTTAGCTCCCAGAGAGTGAACACTTGGAAAGCAGCGCGCCTCAGAGGAACTAGCAAGAGTTGAATCCAGATATGTGAAATTTGAGATGCTTATTAGACCTCCAAATGGATGTCAAATGGGCTGTTGGATAAGTAGACTCCTTGTGCAAGATGCCTGGGATTTTAAATTTGGAAGCTGTGTGTAGATGATATTTAAGAATGGCTTACTTATGGGGCGTGTGTGGACCAAGCATGAAGTGGCAAAGTGAGCAAATAGAAAAGGGGCGATCTCCAGGTTGAAACTGAGATCCAGAGCAAACCAACCTCTAGAGAAGAATGGGGTACAAAGGGGAGGGGGTAAGGCACAGAAAGTCCCTGTTAAATGAAAGTCAAGATGTCAGCAGGACATGATGAGGAATGAAAAGATTTATTTGGTAACTGAAAGTTGTGTGTTTGGTTTGAAAGAGTAGTTTCAAGGGAATGTGTCAGAACAGACTGGGAGCAGATGATGAGAGAGGGCAAATGTGCAAAGCTGTATGTGGAATTTGGAAATTTTAATAATCCAGTAGCTACCATAGTGTGTTTGCAATATGATGGAAATTAACCAGAGGGCATGGAAGGAAGCCATACTGATGGAAAGAGAGAGTGACAAACATAGGTGGGAGGGGATGGGTTCTAAAATAAACAGAAGATCTAGCCTCGGAGGATCATGAAGGGAGACTGCTCATCCTTAGTCCTGGGTGAAAAGGTGGAAGAAGAAAACAGCCGGGAGTGGCTGATGCATTAGGAGAGGCAGGAAGAAAGTGACTTTTACCTCATTTTGTCTTTAGATTTTATCAGTGAAACAAAAAGCAAAGCCATCAGATGAGAATGGGGAGGCAGAGAAGACTGAGGGGAGAGGGAAACATAGATACCATGAACACAGAATGTATTGAGTATTGAAGTAACAGAGTGCCCTGGCAACAGATACACAGCTATTTCTGTATGCATTTGTTGAGAGAATGTACCTTTGCCTCCACTCACCCCATAGCATGGCTATACCTAGATGGGGTAGAATTTAAGAAAAATCTCCCAGAGGACAACTCCATCTTAGAGGTTACTCTTCCAAAGTCTAAACTGCAGACAAAGAAGTCTTGGATTCTCTGGTGTGTATTTGAACAACATTGGGAATAGTTATGTTTTTAAATTCATATGAGATGGGAGAAGGTGCCTTCTGCACCAGCCTGGCAACCTGAGGTAAGCCCCTGAGACCCACAAAAAAGTGGAAGGAGAGAATCAACTTCAGTAAACTGTCCTCTGACCTCCACATGGACTGTGGCTTATGCACACCCATGTGCACAGGCACACACAAACAAAATCTATGTAAAAAATGTAATTCATAAACTGTTTCCTTAGATGAATGGTTGGGGTCATTTCTACTTCATTATCTGCTAACAAAGAAGATAAAATTCTAAGGAATATTCAACCAAGCAACAAGGTGATGCTAAAATATATTCTCAAATGCTACCAAGAGAAGTTAGTTTACACAGTACTTATTCTGAAACCCAGTCAGACACTCTATCTAAAGCATTCCTCTGAGGTCATACTGAAGACGGTTTCATCAACAGTGACCTTCCTGAGTTTCCTTTTCATTAATTTATGCAAATAAATGATTAGGAACTAAATAGAAACATGCTGTGCCTTTGAAAAATAATACTGATACGTAAGCCATATTGGAAGCTCTTGGAGTTTTAAAACTGGTCCTACACCCAAGGCCTGGCATGTGATCAAGAATTCCTTGAGAGGAAGAAAATTCCAAGAGCAAGAAAAAATCTAGAAGAGGGGTTTTAGGGAGAATGAATATTAAAAAATTCAAGGAGCTAAACGAAAGTCTCATTGGTTAGAAATGACAAGAATGATCCTGTCAAGATGGCAAGCTCTTTATGGCTGGTTTTTCAGTGGAGAAAGATCTCTGCCACTAGGGTAGAGACAGGATTTGAAGGTGGCAATCTTGAGCAAGAGCAGCCATCTTAGCAACTGAAGCTGAAGAGCACATTAGCTGCCATGAGGAATGATGCCTAAGAGGCAGAAAGAGACGGGAGAGATTAAGAGAACCAACCAAGAGAAAGTGATGATGGAATGGAATTGTGGACCATGAGGTTGATGATTGTCCAGGATGTAGTCCAGGCTCCTGACTTCGTTCATGGGGTTGCCTCATATCCTAGGAAACTAGTGGATAAAAGAGACATGACAGTCTGTCCACACAACACTTAAGTCCTATGGGAAACCAGTGCATTGAAGTTTTAGTCCAAGGTGTCCTAGTAGCAGAAAATGAAAAAGAATTTAGGGATGCAGAAAGATTTCATATTTGATTGGAATATGTGCATTTTGTAAGTCAAGGAAAGCTTAGATCAGACAAAAGGATGTAGAGAGACAGCTGAAGAGTTATGTGTGTATGTGTGTGTGTGTGTGTGTGTGTGTGTGTGTGTGCGCGCACGCGCGCGTGTGTGTGACATACATGTGCATAGGTAAGAGAGAAAACTAACCCGGCCAATGTGACTATAGCAAAGTGATTTGTAGAAGCTGAGGTTAAAGATGGTTTTTATCACTGCAGACCAACCACAGTCAAGTCTGCCTCTCAGCCTATGCACCACCTTGGGAGTTGCTTTTGTCCTTGTTTCTAAGATGATCTACAGGTGGCTTATGATTTCTCCTGGGGAGCTCCTGGGTTTGTTTCTATATTTCTAATTTCTTGCTTCTCTAGCGGTACTATATAAATCAGCAGAATTCCTGCCCACCAAAATTGTTCACACTGTCTCAACTGAAGTCCAGATGTATTTGCAGAACAAACTTTACATAAAACTTTAGTTAAGTTACATATGAAAAACATTTCAAATATTAGAAAGCTCATTCATTTTTATTGCTAAACCAAACTCTAAATAACACTGGCTAGCTACTATGGTTATTAAAAACAAGAAGCTGGGAATATGTTCTCTATTCTTTGGGAGATGATTTAGATATGGAAATAATTACAGAAAAATTATGTTCTCATCCAGGGCAGGAAAATATATAATGGGAATTATTGTAATATAATCTTTATGATTGCTTTCCCAAACCCATACATATGAAAATTATTATTTAAACTCTAAAAGCACAAATTTGTCTCATTAAAGCATCTTAATATTTGGTTATGTATGGAGAAAAACACAGAAATTGTGGTTTTGACGAATGAATTTAAAAGTTTCACCATTTTCAGAATGCAATAATTTATTTTTTCTGGTCTCAAACTGTGAACAGCTGAATGAGCTTACCGTGATGAGCAGAAAGTACATCCAGGAAACTGGAGCGTAATGTCCTCTCAGCTGCCGTGTGGTAGAACTCGACATTAAGTTACCCGTTTCCAGCTTTTTAAGTTAACATTTGATTGATTATTTGTTAATTTCACATCATGCACCTATTCCACTTGTCTACACGTCCCTTCATACCCACCTCCACCCTTACGACCTTTCCCCCAAAAGGGAAAACATCTCACTGTGGAAGCTCTATGTGTCTCAGTGTGTCCCACAGGATTCCCTTCTGTCCACACATCTTTACTTGCAAATGTTCATTGCAATGAGTCACTAGTCTGGTTCGCGGCCTCTGGCTCCTGCTACCCTATCAATACTGGATCCTCGCTGGGACTCCCCTCAGATATCCTGCTGTTGCCCTGTATCATGGAGGTCCTGCAGCTTGGGATCTGTAGGACAGGCCCCTTCACGAATTCCAGCAGTGCATAGATAGGGTAGATGTTGGGGTGGACCAACTCACTGATAAGCGGATATTAGCCCAAAAGTTCAGAAATGCCCAAGTTTCACTTAACAGTAACCTCTGGACTGAGAGTGAGGTACCAGATGGAGGAGTTGGAGGAAGGTCTGAAGGAGCTGAGGGAGTTCGCAGCCCCATGGAGGGAGCAACAGCGCCAATGGGCCTGACCCACCCCCCTCCCACCCCACCCCCGGGTCATCCTGAAGTTTGGACCACCAACCAAAGAATACACATCTATGGACCCATGGTTCGGACCACATATGAGGCAGAGGATGACCTCGATGGCCATCAGGGAGAGA
>CM052714.1:54572066-54665955 GCA_028551405.1 Uromys caudimaculatus | reverse complement strand
ACTTTCTTGCTTTTTCTAGGGTGTAGTTTCCCTCTTTGAGTTGACATTTACCATCCATTATCCTTTGTAGGGCTGGGTTTGTGGAAACATATTGTGTAAATTTGGTTTTGTCATGGAATATTTTGGTTTCACCATCTATGGTAATTGAGAGTTTTGCTGGGTATAGCAGCCTGGGTTGGCAGTTGTGTTCTCTTAGGGTCTATGTGAGTTCTGCCCAGGATCTTCTAGCTTTCATAGTCTCTGGTGAGAAGTCAGGTGTAATTCTGATAGGTCTGCCTTTATATGTTACTTGACCTTTTTCCCTCACTGCTTTTAATATTCTTTCTTTCTTTTGTGTATTTGGTGTTTTGACTATAATGTGACGGGATGAATTTCTTTTCTGGTCCAATCCGTTTGGAGTTCTGTAAGCTTCTTGTGTATTTATGTTCATCTCTTTCTTTAGGTGAGGGAAGTTTTCCTGTATGATTTTGTTGAAGATATTTACTGGTACTTTAAGTTGGGAATCTTCACTCTCTTCTATACCTATTATCCTTAGGTTCTGTTTTCTCATTTTGTCCTGGATTTCATGGATGTTTTGGGTCAGAAGCTTTTTGAATTTTGCATTTTCTTTTACTGTTGTGTAGATGTTATCTATGGTATCTTTTGCTCTTGAGATTCTCTCTACTATCTCTTGTATTCTGTTGGTGATGCTTACATCAATGGTTCCTGATCTCTTTCCTAGGTTTTCTAACTCCAGGGTTGTCTCCCTTTGTGATTTCTTTATTGTTTCTATTTCTATTTTTAGCTCCTGAATACTTTTGTGCATTTCCTTTGTCTGTTTGATTGTGTTTTCTTGAAATTCTGCCTGTTTGATTGTGTTTTCCTGTAATTCTTTAATGGATTTTTGTATTTCTTCTTGAAAGGCTTCTAGTTGTTTATCTCTGTTCTCTTGTATTTCTTTAAGGGTGTTATTCATTTCTTTCTTAATGTCTTCTATCATCATCATGAGAAATTATTTTAAATCTGAGTCTTGCTTTTCCGGTATGTTGGGGTATCCAGGGCTTGCTGTGGTGGGAGAGCTAGGTTCTGATGGTCCCAAGTACTCTTGGTTTCTGTTCCTTATGTTCTTACCCTTGCCTTTTGCCATCTTGTTAACTCTGATGTTAGCTGATCTTACTCTGTCTGCTTGTGGCTTGCCCCTCCTGCAGGCCTCTGTGTCAATACTCCTTGAAGACCAGCTCTCTCTGAGAGGTGTTTGGGTTTGGAGAGCTGTGGCACAGGGTCCACTCTGGGGTGCAGACAGAAATCAGAAGGATCTTGTCCCCAGCTGTCCCTTGGTTCCTATGTCCTGATGACTCTGCAAGGGTCCCTCTTGATCCAGTGAGTTTGAACAGAATGGTGGTTTTGCCTGTGCTCAAAGGTGTGTCAGCACTCCTGGGATACCCACTCTCTCCTGGAGCCCTGTGGCCCAGGCTGAGGTCCCCAGGCACAGACCTCTGGTGTCTCAGGCAGAGGTCTCTCCCCACAGATGGAACTGGAAGGTTCAGAGGTTTCCTGTCCCCGGGTTCTCAGGCCCTGGATCCTGCCAGTTCCTGGTGGGTCTGGGTGAGAGGTGTTGTTCCCCTTAACCCCACTCACGTCTTTTCCAAGCTCTTGGGAGGGTAGCTTTTTTTTTGCGCTCCATGGCTATGGACTCAGGTTTGTTTCTTTTAGATAAGGGATCATCCGACATGGTCATTTTATCTTGACCTTTATGTATGAATCTTCTTTATTCTCACAAGCATAGCTGCAACTTAAAGGCAACTTTTACAGCACATTTGATGATGATCAACCTTAAAGGTTTAAAGATTTCTTTCCTCCTTTTCTTATTCAAAACTGTCTGGACAGCTTCCAGCACAGCTTGAAGAAAGTCCCTGAGGCGACAGGCTTGGAAGTGCTGACTGAAGGCTAGAGCCAAATTTACTGTTTTTCTAGAATGAGGTCGAGAGTTTTATAAATAGTTTCCCAAAATCGTCCCATCTGTCAGAGTGTTTGGCCACACCTGTGTGGTCTCAGCCTTTCCCACCCCTCCGGTGGAGATCTAGCCTCGCTCCTTCGATTCTTCTTATTTCCCTAAACAGATTAGAGAACTCTGCTCTTGCTCAAGTGTGCAGCACTTTCCACTGCACTGTATCCCATTCCTGCTCCACTACATGCATTCCCCCAAATAAAAAGACCTAACGCTGACAGGCTTCCCATCCACTGGGATCTATACACAGACTGCACAGATATAGCAGCCTAAGGGGTGGCGTTCACAACCCACAAAATAGAACAGGCCAAAACATTGCTGTTTGCTGACAGAAATCTGTATTTCTCAGGTTGGCTCCATGTCTTTTCAGGATATCTTCAGGTTTGTCTACACCCCCAGATTATAGAAGTATATTAAAAGGAAATGTAAAGTGTGAATCAATCTCTCTCTCTCTCTCTCTCTCTCTCTCTCTCTCTCTCTCTCTCTCACTCTCTCTCTCTCTCCCTCCCTCTTTCCCTCCCTCCCTTCTCCTCTTTCCTTCCCTTCCTTCCTCTATGACATGCACACACTTACTTTTTCAACAACAATAAAGTTGTACTGAATAATTCATCCTGGGAAACTTCTGAATGCATGAAATTGGACCATTCATTCAATGAACACTTATGGACAACTTACAGGGTGCCATGAATTATTCAAGAAGTGGAAACTGCAGAGGAGAGACAAGCTGCTTCTATGTGTGGAATTAATGTACATTATCAAGGGAAAGTCAGCACATGTGAAGACTAACATACTGTTATCTCAGACAGTGGTCAGTGCTATTAAAAGAAGTTACAAAGGATGACAAGATATTCAGAGTCAGGTGACTTAGGATCCATGTGTCTTGGGAATGTGAGTGTTTTAACTTCTACCTGAGCAATGAAAAGGAGAACTCTCTCAGGCCTGGTTAGCACAGTGGGTAGAACACTCCAGACAACAGGAAGAGCAATGGCAGTAGGGGTGTGTTCACAGGACAGACCATCACTGTGTCTTCTGCTTAACAAAACCCACAAACTGATGGTGTTGAAGGCCACAGTGAGGCTATGTTGCCCCCCAGGATATGTAAGGAGTGTTTTGTTTGTTTTTGTCTTCCCCCTCTTTTTCCTCCTCCTCCTCCTCCTCCTCCTCCTCCTCCTCCTCCTCCTCCTCCTCCTCCTCCTCCTCCTCCTTCCATAAAATAACCATCATTGAGCAAATAGAGATTAAGTGGTTGTCATGGTTTGAATGTGAAATGTGTCTCACAGGACTCATGAGTCTAACACTTGCTTCCCAGTAGAACACAATTAAGGGAGGCTGTAGAAGTTTTAGGAGGTGGGGTGGCAGGCAAAGGTTGGTTGTTGGGGGCAGGGGACTTTGAAAGTATAGCCCAGCCCTAGTTTCAGTCGCATGCAGTCTGTTTCTTCACTGATAGGATGTAACTAGCCAGGTCACATGACAAGCCAAGTCACCTGACCTGGACTAGCCCCCTCCTGTTGACATGGCTTCTTCACCAGATACTGAATGGAAATCAGTGTTTCTTGACTTCAGTGGCTTCTGTCAGTTATTTGGTCACAGTGGAAAGAAAAGTAAGTAATCCAATGGTGTTGGGACACAGGGCTCTCTGTGCTGAACTAAGCACAGCAGTTCTACCTCAGTGCATAAGGATAAGTTCTGTATGGATAGTAAGCTCCATAAAGTTAGAAGACAAAAAACATTAAAAAAAGGAGATATTTACCACATATAAAATGAAAGAAGTCAATACTCCAAGTGTATGATTGATTATAATCAGTAGAGTCAACATGCAAACAAGAAGAAAACCAAAGGATATAAATGAGAAATTAATATGGAGGAATGAATGGTCTACAAACATAAAAAGGTGATCAAAGATACTAATATTGAAGGAACATAACAACAACAGCAACAAATCTGAGATGCAGTTTCCTAGCCAAGTGGCTGGGAAAACCTTAACTGTCCTGGATAACAGATGCCCCACCCCAAACCCCTCCTCTGCTGCTGGACCTGGAAATTACAGCTAATTTTAATATCGGATGAAATGGATTTTAAAAGAATGCTCAGCACCCATGTGTTTAGTAATATCAAAACAAAAAGAAATAAAGATTTGTATCTGTGTGAGATGGACACCTAAAACATACATGGTTATCTAATGGGATATAATGCTACATAAGAATTATATAGGAAAGAATTAGATTTATCTGTTGGCCAATCTATCCACCTGTCCACCAATGTAACTATCTATGTTTCTATATACCTGTGTGTCTGTCTATACAGCTAGCCATTAATGCTGTCTCTCACAGACTTCCTAAATATGAAACACAAACACATTCAACTACCTAAAGATTACAAAATGCTGTTTATCAATTTAAAAATATTCTGTCAAACTACAACTAGATTTTGAACTTTCTTTTCTTTCTATATTTTCATTCACTTTATTATTATTATTATTATTATTATTATTATTACACAACCTGTAAACTACATGTACTTTTAAAGTTCTAACTGGCTAACAATTTAAAGAATATTTTATTACACATAAAAAAAATATGGATTTTCAGTTTCTGTGCCCATACATAAAAGTTTTTGAGACTCAGCCAAGCCCAGTTTCCTCTGTCTTCTCTGCAGTTTGATTTCACTATAAGTGTAGGCCTGGGCAGTTGTAACAGACTGTGGAAGATAGCAGAACCTGAAACGTTTACTGTCTGGCCCTTGACAGATACAGAGCCTGGATATATATTGTTCATGAAATTATTAGTGTGCTTATGTGCATGTATGTGTGAGCACACACAGGGGCCAGAGGTTGATGTCAGCTGTCTTCTTTGTTTGTTCTTCACCTTATGTTTTTAAGACAGGATCTCACTGAACCTGAAGCTTATGGATGTGGCAAAACTAGCTAGGCCAAGGATGCTCTTCTTTCTCTCTCCTCAGTGCTGGGATTACACAGGCATGCCACCTCCAGCTGTTGTGTGGGCAGTGTGGATCAAATTCAGTTCATTATACCTGCAGGCTAGCATTCTATTGACTGAGCTCTGCTCTTAGCACCAGTATATTTTACACACACACACACACACACACACACACACACACACACACACACACACACACACAATTCATGATGCTGACACATCTAAAAGATGAAGTTAGGATGGGTAGAAATCTGAGACATTTTCAATCCTGTCCTTGTGTGAACACGAGTGTGTGCTATATTGTCTTTGTACTTTTCCATACTAACTTTGTTCTTCTTTATAACTGAAAAATCCCGCCAGGTACATATCTACATTTTATCTAAATTCTTCTATTGGTAGACAGTTAGTTAGGTTAGTTCTGTAAATTAGCTGTTGTGAATTATGCTGCAGAAAAGTATAAGTATCTTTGTGATGTGTTGGCCTGTAGTCCTTTGGGTGAATACCCAGGAGTGGAACAAACTTGGTCATACCAATTGACTGACATGTTCTGTATAATACTGATGTATTCTCCCTTCTTGGAGAATCCCCCCATACTGTTTTCCATGGTGACTGAATTAGTTGATATGCCCATTAGCAGTGTATAAGAATTCCCATTTGCATAGGGTTTCCTATTAAATTTCTGTCTTTTGTGTATTGGTTTCGGAGTTCTGTAGATATTAATTGTATTGTTGCTACTCTTGAGAAAAAAGTCACATGGGATTTCACTTATTTATTAACCTTGTAAATGGTCTCCTGCCACTTGGGAAACTTTAAATTGCATACAGTTACTTGACAAGTGTTTCCTAATTTTGGACTTTGTTTTACCTGTCTTTTGTAATCTGTTAAAGAGTTATTGAGATGGAGGAGTCTTTTTCAGGTCTGGGCAGGGGACAATGTTCTGGGTACCTGGGGTGACCAGCTACCTCCTTCTGCTCCAGAGGACATGAAGCCTGCCCAAAACATTGTCACTAAGCCTGCCTTGTCATTAGTGCCACAGTTAGGGTTTGGGTTTGGAGCTGGGTAGGAAAATAGAGTGCCCTTTGCCTGGGTACTTGGGGAAGAACTTACTACAACATCCGAGAGCCTGTGAGTCCTGGGAAGAAAGCAGTTTCCACTGATCAAGGCACTTAGAAGTGTGAGGATCATAGACATGGCTGCCAGGAGGACATTTAGGAGCTACTAGACTGGCCAAGCATCACATCTGCCGCCGCCAAATCCCACGAGTCAGCTTCCAGCTGCCACCAGACAGTAACAGACTCCCTGGCTTCCCCTGGCCAAATCTCCACTGAGCTGCTTGCTCATCCCGAATCTTGCTGGTAAGAAAGTCCTACAAATGTGTCTTTTCACTTGATGTGCTGGTCTCCAGCTCCATTCATTTCCCTGCAAAGGACATGATTTCACTCTCCAAGTCAATAAAAATCTCACCGTGTAAAGGAGCCACCTTTTGTCTCTCCACTCACCTGCTGGTGAGCATCCAGCCTTCCCTTATCTTGGCTATTGTGACTAACACAGTTATAGACAGGGGTGTCCAGGTATCTCTGTGAAATGCTGACTTAGAATCCTTTGAGTAAATTACCCAGGAGTGGTATCGTATCTCTGGATCGTGGAGCAGCTGATTTCCACAGTTTCTTTTTACACTCCCACCAAGAGTGTAAGAGAGCTTCACTTCTCCTGAGTTCTTCCCAGCATTTGTCATTTGTTCACCTCACGGCAGCCATTCTGGCCGATGTGATATGAAATTTCCATGCAGTTTTAATTTGCTTTTTCCTCCCAGTTAAAGATGTAGGATTATTTTTTCAAATGCTCCTTGGCCACTTTGTCTTTTGAGAGCCATCTGTTTATTGACCAAGTTCATTTTTTGTTGTAAAACAGAATTTGTATTTGTTTGTCTTTATTTTATTTGTTTGTGTTATTATTGTACACGTGCGTGATGTGTGTGTATAGTCACAGGAGAGGAAGGAAGAGGAGCTTTATGCAGTAAGTTCTCTCATTCTACTTCCATGTGGATTGAGCTAATGGGCTCAGCCTTATGTGACCAGTACCCTTCCCACTGAGCCACCTGACCAGCCCCAGAGCTTTTACAAATAAAATATAAAATATAAGATCAAATGAAAATCACCATATCAAAGTTGGACAAGCCAAACCAGCAGAACAATAGAAGAGGTCTAAGAGAAGGCACAAGAAGCAGAGACTTGTGTACACTTGTTTACAGATTCGGGAATCCCATAAAATTACTAAACTGAAAACTGTACTATGTATGCAGAGGCCCTGGTGCTGACCTGTGTAGACCCTGAGGTTGCTGCTTCTGTCTTTATGAGTTCATATGAGCTCTGCTATGTTGTTTTAGAGGGCCTTGTTCTTCTGGTATTCTCTATCTTTTTGGTCTCCCCCATCCCTTCTGCCTCCTCTTCTGAAGGTTTTCCTGATCTTTGAGAGGAGGAATTTGATGGAGAAATCTCCATTAAAGCTGTGTGTTCTGAGCCAAGATCTCTCTGTATAATGCCTGGCCTCTTTATTTGTTCCGATCTGCTGTAGGAGGAAACCTCTCTGATGATGGCTGAATAAGGCACTGATGTATGAGTATAGCAGAATGTCATTAGGAATCATTTAATTGTTCCTTTTTTTTTTTTTAAGACCAATAGCATCTGGTTTTACTCTAGGTCCTGGGCTATCTAGACTCTGGTTCTTGGTCACTCGAGCAGTGACAGGCATGGGTTGCTTCTCATGGAGCAGGCCTTAAGTCAAATCTGACCTCCGTTGATGACTGCCACAAGGTTTATGCTGCTATTTACCCTATGCACACTTGGCATATTTGGCAGGCTGGACAGATTGGAGGTCAAAGGCTTTGTGGTCAGGACGGTGCTTACTTTTCTCTTTTGGTAGCCTGCAGAGTACCTTTCCATGTCATAGACACTAGAACACAGGGGATGAAGGTTCTATAGAGGCAGTCGCTCAAACTCTCCATGCTCAATGAGTTGTGTGGGTGTGATCTTCTGCAATGCAGCCTTCCTGTCAGTTTGTAGACCCAAACAGAACTTTAACAAGACGACTTGTGTACAATCAGAATCAGTGTAAGAATTACACACCCGCATCCTAACAGATTGGGGGACTCTGAGACGGATGCAGTAGGAATCTTCTCTGTTACATTACTTGGGTTGGAAATGGAGTCAACAAAACTCATCCATTGGCATTTTTCAACCAGAAAAAGATTGTTTCCCCCAAATAACCATAGTTTCCTCTCTTGGTAAAAAGTTATTGTCCAGCTCAATCTGTAGTAGTAAAAAACGAAACAAAACAACAACAAAAAACCCAAAACCACAAAACAAACAAAAATCCTAAAACCAAACAAACAACTTAGTAGCCACCCAGACAGACTCAGGCCATTCAGTCTCACAAAACTGGAGCTATTTTCTTCATAATTTGCTTCTTCCTTACAGAAGCCTGTGTTTCCCAAGCCCTTTGAGGGTCTTTTAACTGTGAATGTTTGAGTTGTCAGTCTCCTTTTCCTGACTTAAAAAAGTTAGAAGTTTCAAAGCCACTCCAGTACTTTCTCCTTGTGCTTAATCAAAGCCACATTGACAACCTTGTGAGGTGTCACACATTTTATCCCCGAGCCCCACAAATCACTAATAATAGCCTAGTAAGCATGTGTGTCTATGAGGTCCTTTCCAATTCTCAGATGTAGGTTGGCTTTCTGAGTTTCTAAATAGATCCTTTTTTTTTTTTTTTTTTTTTTAAAGGATTATGAACATTTGGTCAGATTGCTAGAAAATTCTGCTTAACATGACTTCTAATTTATAAATATCCTCCATGCCGACTTTTTGGTGTGACTGTGGTAACTTTTGACTACCTGAAAAGCAGCAGATAAGCCTCAAATAGAAGGTCTCACAAGGTTGGGTGAATCAGCTAAGATCACCCAGTTGGTGGAAGCAAGACCTCTTGGCTTTGAGGTTTTGGTCGCCCATGCTGCCTTAACATAAATAGCGTGTTTATAAATTCCATTCCAGCCTTTAAACTGCAAGGTGATCTAATTCTTTGCCAATTGTGTGCATTTGGGGTGAAAACTTCCAGAACTTGTCTTTAAAAAAAAACACTCCAGAAACATCAAAGCTATGATTTTTGAAAAGGAAATTCATGACTGTCTACTCACATGTCGCAATGTAAATTTTAGATTCAGATTGAATATATTTTTCTTTTTAAAAATGTCTGTAATCACAAGTAAACTCAGCTCAAGTCTTAATTAGGTGTTTATTTTGGCCTTACCTAATAGGACTTAAAACTTCATTTTGTAATGTATTTGTTTGAGAGACAAGGAAGAAAAATGAAATCTCTATGAGAGGAAACACATGCAGATAAGATGGCTCAGGACAAATGTCCTTAGGAATTCCTCAGCCTTTACTATAGAGTGCCTTGTTGGGGCAGGGCAGATGAAACCATGTGGCAAGTTGACTATGAACAGAAAGAAAGAAAGATCCCTGTGTTTGATTGGGACCTGAAGCCTGTTACACTCGTGCAAAGTTTCTCCCGATCTGGCCTCCATCTGGTGGAGATCTACACAAGGGAGTAGAAAGCTGTTCTGGCAGGTTCTCTTCAGTAGCACTATGTACACATTACTCAGTTCAAAGCCAAGCTCTGAGCATCCCCTCATACTGGGTTTCTGATGCATGCTGAGAAACCTGGTGCTTATCTGGCCAGAGAGAAGGTAGGTCTTGTTTTTTAAAGATTTATTCTTATTATGCAATGTATATGTATTTCTCTGCGTGTATAGATGGTTCCTATGTACATGGGTGTCCAAGGAGTTCTACAGATAACCTTGGATTCCCTGAAACTGAAGTTATAGGCAGTTGGTTATGAGTGGCCCAAGGGTATGCTGGGAACCGGTGTCTTGTCCTCTGGATGGGTAGCATCCTTAATGGCTGGGTAATCACTACAGTCTTCAGGGAGAATTGTGCGTGTTTTACAACTGAAAATGACTCAGCTTCCCTCAAAGCGGGGACAGTGATCTAGTGATCAGGAATTACTGGTGTGTATATTCAGGTTGCTTAGAGCCCACAGTGTATAGCAGATGGGGTTATCTCTGCAATACGAAATGTAAGGAAAAGTTTCCTTTAAGTTGTGAGATATCTTCTACATATTTTCATTTTGTATGTGTATAAGGAAGGACACTCTCATGAAAGCTGCCTTTTTTTCAGGGCTGGAGATCATGAATGCTAGGCAAGCACTCTACAACTGAGCCATATTCCCAGCCTGAAAACCATCTTGTAACTTAGACTTACAGAGACGTTCCCACAGTGTATTAAAATTAGTTTTCAAATATATTTCATATATATATATATATATATATATGATACTTTGATAGATGTAGATGCCGTAGAGAATCTAAATTCAACTATTTAATGTATCTATCGCTGCACTAGTTTCTTGTATGTTGCTGTGATAACACTATAACCAGAAACAACTTTGAGAAGAAAGTTTAGTTTGGCTCATGCTTCCAGAAGAGCAGAGCCCATCATGATGGGGTCTGGATGAGAGCAGCAGCTCTAAGTTGATGGACTGGGTTTCATTTACACATAGGGATCAGACTGGGAGAACTGGAAATAGGATGAAGCTATAAATCGTCAACACCTTCTCTCAGTGACCTTTCTTTTCTAGCCAGGCTGTGCCTCCTACAGATCCTACAGCCACCCCCAAAACTGCCACCAGCTGAACCAAGTGCTCAAATCCATGAGACTAGGAGGGACATTCCTCATTCAAACCACAACCATCGACTCTTATCCTTAACATTTTTCTGTTGAAATAGCAAAAATCTATTTTCTGTATATAATAAATCATTAAAAACCATTGGCTACATACTATACAATAAATCTTCAGAATTCACCCATTTTGTTGAAATGATAGGATTTCTTTTATCAGGTCAAATAATCTATCATGTTTTTGAACCACACTTTTAAAAATTCATCTGACGGATCACACTAAGGAAGACTCCATATCTCAGCTATTGTGAGCAATGCCATATTGAGCGAGTCTGACTATCTGCTCAACATACTGACCCCATTTCCTTCTGCATAGACACTGGAGGAGTGCAGCTGGATCAGGAAGTAGTTCTATTTTCAATTTTTGAAAGAATTTGCATATTGTTTTCCATAGCCTATGGAGCAGCAGTGTCCATACCCAGCTTCTACGAAGGTCCCTTTCTCACATTCTCACCAGAATTTGGTTTAAGTCTTTTTGGTAAGAATGTCTTTTCCTTCCCTGAGCTGAGTTGATATCTCATCCTGATTTGAGTTTTCATTTCCCTGATAATTAGTGTCTTGAACACATTTTTGTTTACCTGTTTGTCTTCATCTGGGAAATCCTTGTTCAAGTCTTTTGTTTAATTAGTTTTTAATTGGTGCCATTGCTGTCTTGCTATCGGGTTGTTTGAGCTATTACCTGATCAGATGTAAGGTTTGCAAACACTTTCTTCAACACCATAGATTGTCTTCACTCCACACTGATACAACCTCATTGTCTATTTGTGCTTTGTTGTTTGTGCTTGCAGGGATCATGTCCAAAAAATTTTTGCTGAGACCAATGCCATAAACTTTTTCCTTGATAGTCTTTTAGTAGTTTACAGTATAATCCATTCTGAGTAGATTTTATATGTGAGTTTGCATGAGATAAGGGCCGAATTTCGTTCTTCCGCGTGTGGGTATCTAATTGTTTCAACCATTTATTGAAATACTATCTATTCTCTGTTATATGGTCTTAATGTTTTTGTTGAAGATCAGCTAGATAAACTGAAAATATGTGAGTTTCTCTCTGTGCTTTCTACCCTGGCCCATTGGCCCATGTCCCATTTTTAAAGCCAATGTGATGGTATTTTGATTTTTATAAGTACTTCAGTTTATTGTATTTTCAAGTCAAGTAGCACAGTGTTTCTAGGTTTGTTCCTTTTGTTTATGCTTAGTTTGGCTATGTGGGTTCTTTTCAATTCAGTGTGAATTTTCCTTTCTGTGAAGAACATCATTTGGATTTTTATAGGGATTAAATTAAGTCTATAATTACATCGAGTATCATGGACACTTTAACAACAGAAATTCTTCCAGCCCAGGAACACGGGCTATTTTTCCCCCTGATTTGTGAATTTGTCGGTTTCTTTCACCAATATCTTATGGGTTTGATGTACTAGTGTACTAAAAAAATTTGCTACAAATTGATTACAAAGCTTTTGATACTATGTTTTACTGTGTTCTTTAATTCATCCAGAGATAGTTCATTGTTAGTATATAATAATAATGCTGATGTTTTTGTGGATGTCAAAAGACTATCTCTATGTAGCCTCAGCTAGTTTCAAAAGTTATATGTAACATAAGCTGCCTCAAATTCACAGCGCTACTACTTCAGCTTGGACTGGATGTGCCGCCATAGTTCTGATTTCTTTCTTTCCTTCCTTCTTCTTTCCTTTCCTTTTTTCCTGGTGCATGTGCATGTGTGTATATGTGTGTGTGTTTAGTACTGTGTTTCTGGTAATGCATGTGTGTTTCTAGTAATATAACCCAGGCCTTTACATATTCAGAACGAGCACTCTATTATTTAGCTATATCTGATTTTTGCTTGCTAATTTTGTACCCTGAAATTTTATCAGAATTTTATTTCTAATGCTTTGGGCTTTGGGATGTTTGTTTTGGTTCTGGAGCGTTTAGAGTTATTCACATATAAAAGCACATTATCTGCTCAGAGAAGTATTTTTCCTTCCTTTCTGATTTCAACGCCTGTTCTTTCTTACACATTTCTAATTTTAATGTTGCATATATGTGGACAGGGTGGGGCCTTTGGGGATGGGCCAGCAGTTAAAAGCACTTGCTTTTGCAGAGGACCCAGGTTCAGTTTCCAGCACCCACACAGGGAAGCTCACAACTGCCTCTACCTCCAGTTCCAGGGGCTTTGATAACTTTTCCAGTCTCTGTGAATATCGTTCCCATGTGTACAGACAGACAAGCAGGCAGACATACATACACACAAACAAATGAAAGAAGAAGCTGTCCTCTCTTGCTTCTGATCCTAGATGTAAGGTTTTAACTTTTCACCAGGGAGTATGATGCTAACTATAGGCTTGTGATCTATGACCTCTGTGTGTTCTCCCTGCCATTCCTAACTCACTGAGGATTTTTAACATGAAGGAAAGCTGAACATTGGCAATGCGTTATCTGCACCTATGAAATGACAGCATGGGTTTCTTTGCTTGTGGGGTCCTTGTTTGGTTTTAAAATTGGTAATTCTGGCCCTTGGAAATATTTTCTCCTCTTCAACTTCTTAGACAAGTTTAAGAAAGATTGTCATTCATTTTTCTGATATATATATTTATTGCTCTCTATTTTATTACTCTATATTTATTGTATTTATTAATATATCTATTGTACATTTATTACTATATATTTATTACTCTATATCTTAATTGGTTGCCATATTTCATAAACTATTCATAATTTATCATTCTTGTCAGACAACAGGAAAATCAGAGTTAATGGAACCAAAGAACCTATAGAATTTAAATCAAACCAGTGGTTTGGAGCCACAGTGAGAGCTCACAAAGGAAAAGTCGTGGTGAGTATGAATGGGCCAGGGAACTGCTGGCCTTGTGCATCACATAGTTTAATGTCTGATTTACACAAATGTTTTTTGTATTTGTGTACGTTGATAGACTTACTGGCCACTCAAAGAAATGTGGTACATAAAACCAGATACTCAGTGATAAAAATTAAAGACCATTTTTAAAATGTACTCAAAGCTCTAGGAAAGGAAGCCTTTCCCCTCCCTAAAATTTCAGATCTTTTCAAACACTTTAAAAATTACTAGGAAAGATGGAAAATGAAAAGCTACTTCTTACAAGGGGTAAACACTTTATTGCTTAAGACCAATTTAAAAGGCTATTTTAAATTGAACCAGAGAAAAATAAGTTGGGGGAAACACTCTAGGGCTGTTTAAATGTTTATGCATTGTGGCATCCTTTTGAGGACAGTGGAAAAGTTTCTCTTAATAGTAAGAGCTTTAAAAACTACCAGCTGACCACTATTTCTGAATTCATTAATGATTTTTAAAGTAAGTAATCCCATTGTTTTGTTTTGTTTTGTTTGCTTTCTCAGCTGTCTTGGTATAAGCTCAGTAGCTTGTATCAAGCTAGCCTCGAACTTACAAAGATCAGCCTTCCTCTGCCTCTCAGCCTCTCTGCCTCTCTGTCCCTCTGCCTCTCTCTGCCTCTCCCTCTGCCCCTCTGCCTCTCTCTTTGCCCCTCTGCCTCTCTCTCTGCCCCTCTCTCTGCCCCCCACTCTGCCTCTCTCTCTCTGCCCCTCTCTCTGCCCCCCTCTCTGCCTCTCTCTCTGCCTCTCTCTCTCTCTGCGTCTCTCTCTGCCTCTCTCTCTGCCCCTCTGCCCCCCTCTCTGCCTCTCTCTCTGCCTCTCTCTGCCCTCTCTCTGCCTCTCTCTCTGCCCCTCTGCCCCCCCTCTCTGCCTCTCTCTCTGCCTCTCTCTGCCCCTCTCTCTGCCTCTCTCTCTGCCTCTCTCTGCCCCTCTCTCTGCCCCTCTGCCTCTGTTGGGATAAAAGGCACGAACCACCACCGCCCAGCAAGCAACCCCAGTTTTAGGTTTGGATCACTCAACTTGCAAACACTCTAATTTTGCTTTAATTTGTTTATTGTTATAAATAATTATATGTGCCTAATTAATCTATTGAGAAATGAATGATTTTAATAGAGCTGGAGGTTTTTGTTTGTTTGGTTTTGTTTTGCTTTTACTTTGTAGAAGGACTCAATGCAAGTATTAGACATGAGTCGTGAAAGAGGAGATAAATCTAACTGTTTTTCTAGTTCTAATCCTGCCACAAGTTCTTCATGGTAGAAAAGTGTCTAAAAGCACATTTAATAGTCAAAGTGTAAAACCCAATGTGAAGCTCCCCAGTTTCAGAATGGCTACTCTAACTTTCACTGAGATGTATATAGACTTTGGGTCTGATCAATTTCTGTGTATAGTGTTTATTTTATTTGCAAGATTTTTTTATAATGAAGTTTATAAAACAGATTAATTAAAAAGAAGAAACCAGAGTGTGCAGTGAATGAAGCATACTTTTATTATTGTTGAAATTAACTTTATCTGGTAAAACTCCAGATGTGAAGGAAGATAATTTGAAGGACGTTCTCTCATTTCACCCTAATGTATTGCTTGAACTGGCATCACAAAGCACAATTTAGCAAGTATGTTTTTTATTTCACCAGAGTCCTAAAATTAGAACATGTTTGTAAGTCATCAAATAAGTATCTGATATGACAAATTACGTAACATAAAATCCAAGATGCAAGAGCTCATTCAGAATAACCTGATACACAGTTGTTTTAAGTTCTCTAGAGGCCACACATTAATTTCATTCAGCATACATTTATTTATTAATGAGATTTCTCATGCAATGCTCCCTGTTAAGTGTGGCTAGCACTTAAATGAACTCTAAGCAAGGCTTTAATGTGACCAAATGTTTGTGTAGTATGCATAGTTCTCAAAGTTACTGCTCTATAGTTTACCTGGAAATGATCATGGAATGTTTTGCTTATAACCTGCAGGGTATTTTGCCAATTTAAAATTGAGCAGGTATCTCTGGAATGACAAGGGTGGTTCATTTCCATCATGAAAGTTATCTGTGGTCACTGGAGTCTGTCAGAATGAGTTTCTCTAAAGCAAGCAGAGTCAGAGAATTGGGTTATTTTCCATTGGGTCGCAATACCCTAGAAATGTGTGTCCGTCATTAGCATCTGCCCTTTGAATGCTTGCTGCTCCTCAGTGCTTTGGGACCTCCACAAAACCCATTACATTAATACGAGGAAAAAGTATTATGATAAGAGGGAGCCTGCCTACATAGCAGTCATTAATTAAAAGTTCATAAGATATAATTTCAGTAATAAACTAAGGCAGTCCACAAAACAGAGATTTATAAACCTGCATGAATCCTGCATGATTTGAAAGCTGTTTTTAAAAATTAACAACCAGACAAAGGAAGAAATGAGTTATTTTAAGACATACCATTAATTTATCTACTGTTTGAATGTTATTTGCTGTTAGATAGTCCCCCTTTAAAAAAAAGATGAATAAAAAATGTGAGTTTTTTGCTTTTAAAAATAATTTTCTTTTGCTAGCTTACTTTTTATTTAATTAAAAACTGTACCATGAGATTGAATCATCTCTTATGTATAGTTTTTACAACTTTTAAAATAAATCAATATTTAAAATTAGCTTTGGAAGTTTGTCTCTGTCTACTGTGATACTCACAAGCATGCTGAAGTTCAATTAGTTCACGTAACAATTTAACATAATTACCTATAACTTTAGGTATACTTGTCAACATTTCAGACGAGATTGGGAATATTCAGGGTAGTATAGCCATAGACTACTAGTCAACAATTCAAATAGAGCTATTGTCTGAGAAACCTAAATCAAAACTATATTTCTTGCCTTTGGTATCTCCAGGCTTGTGCTCCCTTATATCACTGGAGAACTCTGAAACCTAATCCAGCAAAGGACCCAGTTGGAACATGCTACGTAGCAATTCAGAATTTCAGTGCTTACGCTGAGCACTCACCTTGCCGGAACAGTAAGTTGTTTAAATTCCTTGAAAGTAAAATGTATCTTGAAAGCCTTTAAGCTTGAGAGCTGTGGTAGAAGATATCCAAGATTCAGAATTCTATTGATCTACTCTATATTTATTTATTTACTTGTTACTTTTATAAGCAACTAAGACACTATGACCAAAGCAACCTACACAAGAAAAGAGTTTTTTGGGGTTTACAGTTTCAAAGGATGAGTCCATGACCATCATGGTGGTGATCACGATACCAGGCAGGAAGGCTGTAGCTGAGAGCCTACAACTGATCCTCAAGTAGGAAGCAGAGAGAATGGGAGCTCTGAGAATGCTTTGGTTTTGAAACCTCAAAGCCCAGTCCTATGACACACCTTCTAATCCTTCCCAAACAGTTCCACCAACCGGGGGCCAAGCACTCAAATATATGAGCCTATTGAAGCCATTCTCATTCAAACCACCATGATTTTTTTAATTTAAATTTTTTTATTTTGCATGTATATATACATATACATGCCACAGCATATGTGCAGAAGTCAGACAATAAAGAGTTGTTTCTCTCCTTCTACCATATGAGTCTTAAGGATGAAGTTTGGGTCATCATCAGTTGGGGCAACAAGTACCCATATGTAAGCTATGTTGCTGGCTCTTCTGTATATAATTTGGGTTTTAGACAGTCTTTGGTAGAATTAATTAGATCCTCGAGTTTGGCTCTTGACTGACAGTTTCTGTTGAAGATCCCTACTTTGTGTCTCACAAGATGCTATCTGGTCACCCTACTTGTTTATGAAAGCAGTAATATCAGTTAGGATGATTGGACTGAGCTCATTTCTGAAACCAGCATGGCATAGCCTTCAGTCTCAACTGCTGTTGCTTTGTTTGGAAGCTGTGTACTTGTTATCCGAAAGCTGTACCTTCTGATTAAAATGTTGACTCCCATTTATTCTCAAACATCATCGAGCTGCCCTGGGTTCTCCCAGGACAGCATCCTTTCTATGCCTCTTATGCTGGCTTTGAACTAGCTGTGCTGATCAAGCTGACTTCAAATTATTGATCTTCCTGCCTCGGCTTCCAAATTGCTGACTGCAAGCGTATTCCACCACACCGGTACAAAGTAGCCTTTACAGCAAATGAGTGCAGTCATATGAGTGCTGATATCCAATTTGGGAAGTTCAATTACTAATTATTGAAATTCTTTTACAAACCTATCTATTGTTCTAAGTTTTGGAAGGGCACTGGGAGCTGTGGATAAGCAACAAAAGAACTTTCCCTTCTTCTAACTAATGTGAATACATTGTAGAGAGATGTCACTACGGAGAAAATTAGAGCAACTTATTTTTGATATTAACTTTTTAAAAAAGACTCAGCCTGAAGCTATTATAGATTGTCCTAAAAACTACAAATAAAAATTTCCCTCTTCTACATATTTATTTCTTTTTAGATTCTAGATCAATTCGGGGAAGACAGTAAGCAAATATCAGAATAAAACAGCAAAGCTAAAGAATGGATCAGGGACATTAAAGGGTTAATTAAGAAGCCACTGGGATATACAGCTCCAAACCAAACCTTAACTTTTAAACCTAAGAGTTTTTCATGAGGATTTTGGCAGGAAACAAAGAGTTTGATTTCCTAGGTGTGCGCTAGAGAAGAAGTCTGAAGTTAAGGACTTTATTTTAAACAACTTTAAAAATAAAGGATTTATGCTGCAAATGGGACTCAGTTATTCATTAACACATGTTTAGTGAACACACTGACACCAACTGAAGTGGAAACTTCTAGTTCTTTGGAAAGTTGGTTATGCCAAATAATATTTTGCTGGGGCACACAGGTGAAAGGATGTCTTGCTAAAGCAAGCACGTGAAAGACTGTTTTCCTGAAGCAGACACAGGTGACAGGATGTTTTGATACAAACACGTGAAAGGACCCATGATGAAAGAGTATAAATATGACACTACAGACATTGGAAGATGAGCACTCAGCATTGGTTTGCTTGCTAAAGACACGCATATATTGGTTCAACTTACATAGCATTGTTGAGCTCAGCTTGTGGTAAAGCTGCTGTCTTAGTTAGGGTTTTACTGCTGTGAACAGACACCATGACCAAGGCAAGTCTTATAAAGGGCATCATTTAATTGGGGTTGACTTACAGACTCAGAGGTTCAGTCCATCATCATCAAGGCAGGAACATGGCAGCATCAAGGCAGGCATGGGGCAGGGGGAGCTGAGAGCTCAATATCTTCATCTGAAGGCTGCTAGTGGAAGACTGGCTTCCAGGCAGCTAAGACTAGGGTCTTAAAGCCCATGCTCACAGTGACTCATCTACTCCAACAAGGCCACACCTACTCCAACAAGGCCACACCTACTCCAGTAGTGCCACTCCCTGGGCCAAGCAAATACAAACAATCACAGCTGCCATTGAGAAAACTCGATCAGAGCTGCCACTGAGAGAAACTTGCCCAAGAACTGCTCGTGAGGTTCCTGTGGCAGCTTGCTGCTTCTGCAGCCTATCCTCAGGCCGGTTGGCAAGCCTGGCAGTTTCTTCAGGATTGAACTACAGCTGGTGTCTGCTTGCTGAAAGGACTGGACTATAGCTGCCATTTCGTGCTAGGTGTCTGCTTGCCTAGAGGACTGGTCTGCAGCTGCTGAATCATATTTGGTGTTTGCTATGGAACTGAACTGTTGCCAAAGAAGATTGAGCTCACCCCCAAAGAACTATTGCTGAACAGGTCCACTTCCCCTGTATCCTGATAACTTTTTTCTTCCAGTACCTCTGCTGGATGGTGGGCTAGAGAGATTTAAAAGTAGGTTGCAAAAAATTTATGCCTACAACCAACTATTCTATATAGAGCGAGTGTGTCAAGGAACTACAGAAAGCAAGCTGTGTCCAAAGAGTGGACATTTTAGTGGGCAAGAGGGGAAGCAAATCAAAACAAACTCACAATACAATATCAAGTCATAAAATGTTACATAAATAAATAATTCTGTATATATTCAATAGAGTGACCCAAGTCTGGAGGGACAGAAAGACTGGAAACTCTTCAGACAGGGTGAGAGAAAGGACTTTCTAGCAGACAACATTTGCAGTGGCGAAAGAAGAAATGTCCAATAGTAACCGCTGGGAAGAGTCCATAATCCACACATATCCACTGACTCTGATAACTTAGAATCTTCTGGCTGTTGTGAAGTTCGTTTGTGGAACCTGTCACCACACCTTACCCTTGTGACCTGAGAGCCTGGGTAAGACACTGCTCACAGAACTCAACCTATGAGGTGCCTGTTTCAGCATGAGCTTGAAGCATTTTTTTAAAACACTATAAATTATAGTGCCCAAGACTTTTGAGCTCTGTGGGCACATTATCATGCCTGTTTCTTTACTCATTTTCTCAGATAGAAATACGTGGAGCCAGTGTGAAATGGAGCTTAGGTGGAGCAGTGCTGGAATAGTTCTCTAGGAGCTGTTTGGCCGTAGAACGAACATACCTACACTTTTCATATACTCAATCACACGTCCTCCTCAAATCACCCAAAGAGCTGGCCTCCTGTCATGCCTGAGAAGCTCACAGTCCACTAACAAAGCCTGCTTGTTCATGAGCCTGTGGGCAACACCAAGGAGCAGGAATATCAGCAATATCTTTTTCAAAAGAGATCCGAAAGAAGTGCCTTGTATTACTTCTACAGCACAGTGAGCAATGTGGGTGGTAGCCTGCTCATTCATCTGAATGGCATGCCTTCTGTTCTCATGGCCATTCATAATTCAGGTGAGGGCGGTTCTCACAGCCATTCAGTTTCACAGTAGCAGTTGACCATTGGAAATGAATGGAAACGAACGGTATACATCCCTAGATTCCCGAGTTTATACTGGGACATAACGATTCGAGACACTACGAGGGTCCAGGAAGAAAAAACTCCTTAGGGACTCATAAATTATATTTCAATGAGAAAGGGGAGTGGACTTGTAGAGCAAAGAACCCATACTCTTATTGCCACTCAAAACAAACATTGAAAGTTGATTATTTTCTCAATGACTTGTGTTCAGTTAGAGGGTTTTTTTGTTTGTTTGTTTCAGTGTCCTGTTTTAAAGTAAAGAATGGTCAGGTTTCTTCCTTTCTGCATAATGTATGATATTAAAAATAAAGAACCAATTTCAAAAGTGGATTTTTAAGAAGGTTTGTGTGTTTGTAAATTTTTTCTTAAATATAATCAATGCAATCCATGTGGGTTCAAATAGACTACATCATACATTGGTATATATCTGAATGTGCATACATTTTACACCACTGGATTTCTAGAAAATTAGGACTCCATAAATTGAGGGTGTATAGATGAGACTGAAAAAGATGAGCTTTTAGGGAACTTTATAAAACTTGTAACCATCAGCTCTAATGTACACTTGTAAATGAAGGAACACATTTGGTGGAAGACATTGTATTGGGTTAGTAAAGTATCATAAACACCAAGTCTGGGAGGCAGAGGCGGGAAGATTGGGAGTTCAAGGCCATTGTTTGCTAAACAGCATCCTGCGCTGCATGAGATCTTCTCTCAGCAAACAAACAAACACAAAACAAGCAAATAGGACAAAGAGGATGCCTGCACAGAACTGATAAGGAGAAGCTAAAACTATGAACTGGCTGGAAGAAAGGACATGGAGAGTGTTCTGGAAAGCTGGACCAGATCCATTTTAGAGCTACACTGAAACAGAGGCATGCCCAGCCTATCAGCATTTCCTGCAGTGATGCCTGCTCCCTCCTTTCCTGCCATTTCACCGTAGTGTTGCTTGAATGATATACTCGGTGAGAAAAAATGTAGTTGTTGGCATGTTCTTATCTAACTACATAATAACTGAGATCTACCCACTTAACTACATTTTGACCATAATTCAACTGTGTTGGAAGTTGTAGGGCCTCTTTGAAAGTACAGGTTATAGTGAGTAAATTTATGATCTTAATGTCCTACAGATTTCAATAGCAATATCTTTGAAGTATCTATGCTCACCATAAAGCCTATAGTTTATAAAAATGTATGACAATACCTCACTGGGCTCTTCAGCTAGAGCAAACAGAATACAAAGTAAGCCATTGCTGGAGGGTTTCCCTTCTGCCAACATTAGCATTGCAGTGTCCCTGTGAGATCACTAGACTCAGAAATATAATTTTCAAATTAACCTAATTTAAAATTATGTTTCTATTAAAGAGCTAAAGATGTAGCTCAGTTGGTAGAGTACTTGCCTAGCAGTTATGAAACCCTGAGTTTGGTCCAAGCACTACAGCCATTTATAATTCCAGCACTCTGGAGGTAGAGGAAGGAGGTTCAGAAGGGTAAGCTCATCTTCAGCTATATAGAGAGTTGGAGGCCAGCCTGGGCTACATGAAAACTGAAAAGAAAATCTTTACCAGTATTTTCTGCAGAAAGCATGCACCAAGTTGTCACTGTAGAAATGGCAGAGATGTCAGGAATAGGAGATGTAGGCATTGGGGACATGATCAGAAAATGGAGGTTTTATCTTAGGGGTGAATATGAGTGTACACCCCAACATAAACCCATCCTATGATGTGTTCCCCAACTGGAGAATGGCTTGTGTGGCCTGTATGTACAGACTAATATCATAACTCCCTCAAGCTCCTCTCATTGCAGCGTGAATGTGATATTCAGGATCTGAAAATAATAAACGACTCAATACTTCCTGGAATGCATTTTAAAAATAAAACACAAATTGTTCTCTTTAACTCAGTGGTGTATGGAGAAACAATGGAGTATTGCTTATTAGAACATTTCTCAGAAATGGCATAACAGGTGTATGTCTTGCTCTTTCCAGGCAACGCTGATCCTGAAGGCCAAGGTTACTGCCAGGCTGGCTTTAGTCTAGACTTCTATAAGGTGAGTATTACGGTCTCAGCATCAGTACGGGACGCGTTTTCACGTCATGGCTGCTACTGTTTTACACATCTTCGTTCATTCCCCCAAACAATAATAACCAGAAAGCTTTTGGGATCATACATGTCTAGCAATTTCTCCTTGAGATATTTTTGGTTTTGTTTTCCTGTTCACTATTTCTATTAAATTTATGTACATGATAATAACATGGAGAAACATAGGAGATTAAGAAACTTCCTTCCCACCAGGATTAACCATTCTTGAATACAAGTGGCAAAAGTTCATTTATAAGGATCACAAGAATCTGTAACTATCACCCACTTTATCGATCAGCTGTAATTGGCAGCTTTGATCTAATATGCATACTAAAATTTACATAGCCCCTCAGAAAACAAAGAGCATTTGACTCACTTAGGAAGGAAAAAGATTCTATGCCTTTGAGATTAGTGTGAGGAAATTTTATAAACATGTGCTCTGTTTTACTATTGGCTCACTGCGTTTCACTGTGGTTGCTTGTTTTGATATTTTTCCTGAAAGTTTCAGATGGAAGTTAGAGAATGGGGCTGCTTGTATTCGCCAATCTCTAATTTTTGCTTTCTTTTTTGAAAGGGGGTAGGATTACAGTTTTTTAAAAAAAAGATTTTACACTTCTTTATTTACTCATGGAGATAAATGTCTTTTGTAGTGTGCGGGAGCTCAGAAGACAACTTTGGGGAATCAGTTCTCTCCTACCTCGTGAGTTGCAAGAATCAAATTCAGCCTGTCAGGCTTGATGGCAAACACCTTTACCCACTGAGCCATTTTGCTGGCAATAGATATATTTTTAAAGGTGACATTATTGTTGCCTTGAAAATAATTGAAATGAATTTTTGTTGTTGTTGTTGCCAAGATTTTCAAAAGACCATGCCTGTTAAGCTCCAAACTTGGTGCCTTGCTCAGTTCCAGCACTCTCCCTACCCCAAATTTATATGTTCTCAAGGGAGCCAGGTCACCCCCTACCCTGAATTTATATGTTCTCAAGGGAGCCAGGTCAAAGTACTTGAGTCAAATTAAAATTATTTAACATAACACACTAAGTAACTAGAAGAAACATAAAAAGAAAGAAAACGACCTTCAGGCCTCAGATATAAGAACCTCTTTAAGGAACTGTAGTTTTACGAGAAACCAATTGTCGGAGCAGTGCTTGTTAGCCGTGAGTCAGCAGCCTTTAAACAATCGGCTTCTTGTCCACATGCTCCTTGATGCTTCTGTTTTGCAGAATGGAGACCTTATAGTGGGAGGACCTGGAAGCTTTTACTGGCAAGGTATGTTCCCTATCAGAGGAAAAGCATGTTTGTTGTTACTAACACCTGCAAGCAGACACCGCATCAAATGTTGGCTTTTCCTAAGGGCACTAACCCTGCCCCCAGGCTCACACTTTCTAGACTGAAGAATTGTTGCGATTTGCTCTTCACTGTGCAGATGGTATTTCTAAAACATTCTTCAGTCTACTAATCCTCTCTCTACCAAGAACTTACTGAGGGTATACCAGCCTTTGTATTAGACGCTGGAGACACTGTACTGAGAACACAGACTTGTCGGATCTGAGAACAGAGGCCTGTTGGGGCCATGCTAACACTCACTGACTTAATCCCTTGAGTCAGTGTCTTTCACTGAACTAAGATCTAGCAGGTCACCTGAAATCCTGTTCCAGCTTCCATGCATCGGGTGTACATGCACGCATGGATATGTAGTATTCCCCCAACACATACATATAAGTATTTTAAAAAAATTAAGCCATTGGAAAAGATCCAGAAAGATGGATATATGACTGATTTGTACATTAAATTACTATTAAACTTTATTGACATATGTAATTAAAGACATTAAATAATATTTCCTTCTCTTAAAATTATTTTGCAAATATGTCTCATGCCAGAAATAGATGTAAATTGAACATTATTTTTATGTGTATAAATATTTTCTTCTAATCTTGTAATTAATTTCTTCATTTAAAGTAGAGAAATATCTTTTGAATTAATAGCTATTTAATTAGCCATGTAATTAAAATATCTATTTAATTAATCGTGTAATTAATTCCTTCATTTAGAGTAGAAAAATATCTCAAGAGGATTAATAGTCATTTAAACATAAGGAAAAATTTACCTGAGATACAGAGTATAAAATCTTACAGAGGCTTAACATCTTCATAGACCTAGCTAATGAGAACTAGCAACAATCAGGATATGGGAGAAAGGGCTGGGGAACACTTAGCTGAAAGTCAGAGAAAACAGACAAATCCTACAGATATTCTTCATAAATTCCTGTGAAACTCTCATTGTCCTGATATCAGAGCAGTCATTGGTCCCCATCACATAGAAATATTTGCAATGCAGTTTGACTGGATTCTTTTCTTGACTTCAACCCTAAAGGCTTGGACTTCCCAAAGAAGAAGGTAGTAGCTTTAAATTTGATGTTAAGTACCATGCTCTCAAAAGCATGTTTTCCTTTTCTTGTCTCAAAAAGCATGAGTTGACATTTTTGCCTCAGATGTCCACACTCAATATTTGGGTGCTTGGATTTTTACATGTGATGATGTATTTTAGATATTTCTGTGTCTCAGTACAATCGTATTTCAAGACTTCCGAGACTGACTTAGGAAGAAACGAGCCAAGTTCTTATCAACATTGGTAGCCACGAGTCAGTCTCTCTCTGTCTCTCTCTGTCTCTCTCTCTGTCTCTCTCTCTCTCTCTGTCTCTCTCCCCCTCTCTGGTGAAGTTTTAGATCTCATTGGACATAGCTTCCTACTCTCATAATTTCATGGTTTCTCTACATAGTTTTTCAATAAATATAAAAGACTCAAAGATTTATTAGATCCTTCCTTCAGTTGGGCTGAGAACTTTATAATCTGTCAAATAAGCAAGTTCCACATATATTTGCAAAAAAAACAAAACAAAACAAAACAAAAAAAACCCTTATTGGAATGCAAAGGAAACTGGTTGTGTAGCCACAAGCAAAACTATGTGACCTTTGAGAACACTGTCAAATTCTTTAAACATAAAAATAATTATATATTACTGTTTGATGTTACATTTCCTTCTGACTAGAACGTTTTCGTTTTGTGTTGTTGTTGTTCTTTCTTTGTTTGTTTTGGAGACAGGGTCTCATGTAGCCCCACCTGAGGTCAGACCTACTGTGTAGTCCAGGATAATCTTGAATTTCTGATCCTTCTGCCTCCACCTCTGAAGTGCTGGGATTAGAGGCATGGGTCTCCTTGCTCTCTGCTCAGTTTTATGTTAAGCTGGGGACTAAACCCAGAGCTTCATGCATGCTATGTAGGCAGTCTATGAAATGAAGCCCATCCCCAATTTAGACTACAAAGTTAAGCATAAATTTCACTTGCAATTGTCTTTATTTCTTCCTATTTTTATCATTTGAAGGCAGAAAGGGGATATACATTAAAAGTACAGGAAAAATGGATAAAACATTGCCATTTATCTCTGGCCTTCTATTAGAATGGAAAGTTCTAGCCAGTTATAACTAACCTCTGTCTGTCAGTTTTGGGGGCAGGTAGGAACCAAGTCCTTGATAGCATTCAAGAGTGTGTGGTATGGTTTCAGGTTTGCTGAGCAAGAGCCTGACCCTTGCATCCACTCAGTTGATGTATTAATGTGTTCCATTGCAGGTCAGGTGATCACCGTCAGTATAGCAGACATCATTGCAAATTACTCATTCAAGGATATGCTACGAAAACTGGCGGCAGAAAAGCAGACAGATGTGGCTCCAGCCTCCTACGACGACAGCTACCTGGGTAAGAACCATGGCTCTGGTACTGGTAGTTTCTCAGAAGGCAAGGAAATTAAATGTACATGCGATTTTTTTTCTGTTCTGACTTATCTGGTGTTATCTGATGTCTTTTGAAAGCTTTCTTTCTTATGATTTTGAGTAGAGCCTTATGTTTTCTTTTTCGCTACAACTTGCTTTTTCATGCATGACATACATGATTATAGCTGCTATTTTGTAGGCTCTTTGACATTCTCCTATGGTACATCACTGGTAGAAGGCATTTGAATCAGCAGGGCTACTGCTTATGCTATGGGGCAACCTGACCATAGACCTGTCTGGTTTCAACAATGAAGAAGAATCTTTCTATATGCAAGACCGTTCTCAAAGTTTTATTGTATGCAAACCATACAGTGTCGTTTTAATATTGTTACCCACGTTTAGGTGTCTAAGTAATATTTTGATTGCTTTATGCATTGAAAAATTAAATTATGGTTATGTGTTGTCAGTGTAGATGCAACTTTGCATTTGAGCTCAATGGCATCCAGGGGCCACTATGCTGAAAGGAAGTAAGACACTCATGACGATCCGTAGTGAACCCCAAACGCAAAGGATATCTTAGAGGAATTATGCTTGATGGTGATGAATTTGCAGCTTTTAAAATGCAACAACTGCTACCTCCACCTACATGGGCTATGCTTTGGTGCTCTGTAGGCTGATCTGAAAATTTGACCTTTTTAGGCCATGTGTTTATTGAAGATCAGTGTGGCAGATCTTCTTTATAGCCGGGAATTTGTCTGAAAGTGTTTATACCAGTGTGATTATTTTTCCTCTCAGAGAATCTTTAACTTTTAAAAATGTTAGTAGAGGTTTCTGAGCAACATAATATCATGATAGCACTTTCACTTTTTTAAAGGTACAATTCATTTCTTATTCAATGTAATTCATTCTTTTCCTTCTCTTTAATATAGGATATTCGGTTGCTGCTGGAGAATTCACTGGGGACTCTCAGCAAGGTCAGAGGCATCATTGAACTTAAGTCATTTTAAAAGCTTGGAGAATGCTAAATGACATATAAGTCTTATTGTAAATATGATTGATTTTTGCTACACAAAGATTTATGTAGATGAAATGTATATATTTATGTGATAACATTTTGTAGAAAATATATACACATTGACACAGCATTTTATTTCAAAGAATTTCATAAGAATTAGTTTCACAGTCTTGTCTACAGAGTGAGTTCCTGGGTAGCCAGAGTTACCCAGAGAAACCCTGCCTCAAAAACAAACAAACAAACAAATAAAAACAAACAAACATAAAGAATCTATTCCTATCCCTATAAAATCTAATTTAGCAATTAAAAATGAGAAAAGTTGTCCAGGATTCCAAATGAAAACTACATAGATGGTTAAATGACGTGGACAATAGCCACACTTGCAAAATAGGTCAGAGTGAAAAGTCAAGATTTTCCACTCTGATTTATAGCACTGCCATATCAAAGGTGTCCTCCACTACCTGGTGTCACACAAATATGTCAACATTGTTTCCCTTTCTCCATAAGACACACTCAATCCCAAGTAATGGAACAAACTACTCCTCTTCTCACAACCTCATTGTTCCACTTGTACTGCAAAGAGCTCGCTATCCCGCCATGTCCCAGAGGGCCCTTCCAGGACAGGCTAGCGACTGGGTCCGGAGCGTCCTGCCTGCAGGACACTCTGGTGCTGTGGAGAGAAACTGTCGGCAGTGGAAAGAGGCAGGAGACAAAGCATGTGTGAGGGCAAGACAGTATTCCGATCAAGCCCCCAAACAATCTTTATTGTTACGTAGATTTAAACACTTTAGGGCGGGAAATGGCAGAGGAAGGGGGATTCCATAAGGTAACTAGACGTCACACATAATTATGAGTCATTGTTGTCCTGGAGCTGTAGGCTGGTTCAAAACAGGATGTCTAATCCTTTGCTGGAGGCAGTGAGACTGGGAAGGAATCAAAGGAATGCCTGCTGTGGAGCCAGAACACTTTGACTTGCTAATCAAGCCAAGCCTAGGACACCCTGACTATCTGATTAAGAGCAAGGCCCTAGATTCAAAACAAGGCAATCTGGTCTCTGGCAGGAAGGAATTAAAGGAATGCCTACTGTGGAGCCCGGGACACTGTGACTTGCAAAATAAGTCAAGCCTGGGACTCTTCATCTAGCAGATTATGTCAAGGCTCAATTAAGCCAAGACCTTTTGGTCTCTGACATTGTACCACACCTCTAATCCTGGTGTCTGTCTTTCCACAGTACTTAACTTTTTAGGCCAATTGTCAAATGTCAGGTCCTTAACTCCTTATTTAGCATTGTCCTTCTATAAATGCTTGTGTCATCTCATTTTCCAGCTCTTCTAAGGTCTTTGTCATCCATTCATTTGTTACAGACTTTTTGTGTACCTACTACGTGCCAGGATCTGTTAAATCCTGTGAATGCAGAAGTAAACAAATTCTCCTTAATCTAAGAGATTACACTATATTGAGTCTGACAAACACAAAGTACCTGCTGTCTTAGTTGGGTTTTTATTGCTGTGAAGAGATACCATGACCACAGCAACTTTCATAAAGGAAAATATTTAATGGAGGCTGGTTTACAGTTCAGAGATTTAGTGCATTATCACTATGGGTAACATGACAGTGTGCAGGGACATGAGTAACTTTCACTGGATTTCAGAAATATCTAGAAAATGCATTCAGACTTTGTATGAGTTGAAGATTTGTAAAATAAAGACACTGTCAAAGACATCTCAAACAGTTCATTAGACCATTGAGAATCTATAGCTATCTATGCTCATTATGGATAGGACAAGTTGGGGAGCCATGTGAAAGAGAATTTGAGAGCCTAGAGCGATGATTCAGTGAGCAAAAGCCTGCTACACAAGAGTAAAGACCTGAGTTCTGGTCCTCAACACCCATGTAAAAAGCCTGGTTCAGTATCAAGAACCTGGGGAAGAAATAGGACTCCTTGAGGTTCAGTGACCAACATCTAAGTTGAATAGTGAGCTCTAAGTTCAGTAAGAGACCCTGTCTCCAAAAAATAAAGTGGAAAATGATAGAAGACTATACTGAGTATCAACCTTTGGCCTCCATATATACACTTATGGGCACGCACACACCTGCTAAACACACACACACACACAAATAAATAAGTAATATGACAAAAAAGAATGAGAAGAAAAATAATTTTATGAACTCTAGATATAGATTTTTAATCTGGAATCCTTGGCCTGTGCTGATTGGTCCACAGATGGCCCTCATGATTACTGAACCTCCAAGGAGTACCTTTGCAGTGGTATAAAAGATGTCCCCAGAGCAGAAGTTAGCAAAGCCTCGGTGGCGAAAGGTTTAACTTTAAATCACATGCAGACCTGCCAAGACAGGAGAATGTTCCAAAGGGCAGAGGTGCATGCTGTCTACTATGCAAATTGCAACAGCTCAAAGTGTGACTTTTGCTTATTTGTTTTCGATCATCTGTTAAGAAACATCAGGCAGAATGCAACTGCAAACCCTGATTTCCAGCTTGTAACCCTCTGCATCACCATTTACATGGCGCCATCTTTACCCTCTGCATCACTGTTTACACGGCGCCATCTTTACCCTCTGTATTATTCACTTACAAGGCGCCATCATTAGCACTTGGCTGCTAAAATGCTTTAAAGATACTGGAAGCTGAAGAGATGGCTCAGTTGGTAAGCATAAGGACCTGAGTTCTATCCTCAGGACCCATCTAAAATACACATGGTGGTGGCTTGTGCTTGTAATTCCAGGGCTGGGGAGACAGAAGCAGGCAGATCTCTGTGGCTCACTGGCCAGCCCAGAGAGCTGAGATACTTTCATAAGCACTAAAACTCAGTGAGAAACCCTGTCTCAAAAATCCAAGGTGGATGTCTCCTGAAGAAAAAACACCCAAGGTTCTACTCCGGTCGTTTTGACACCTACATATATGTGCACCCCATTCACATGAACACATACACACACACACACACACACACACACACACACACACACACACACACTCACACAGTATATGTATATGTGTATGTGTATGTGTATGTGTATGTGTATGTGTATGTGTATGTGTATGTGTATGTTGTTCACTTCTAAATGACTCTTCTTATCCCTAGAATTGGTTGCTGGGATTCCGAGAGGAGCACAGAACTTTGGATATGTGAGTATCAAGATATATTCCAGACATGTTCTATGTACACTGAAGTGTTTTCTCCCATGTGACTTTAGGTCATTTTAAATGTCCTTTACTAATTATTTCCTGCTACAGTATTGGATTGTTTTCCTACTTAACCCAAAAGGGAACAAGTGCAACCATATTAACAGTGTGGTTTCTGGGGGGCTGTGTGAAACCAAACTTTTCGAAGTCTTAATTATCAAAAACACATGCAAAATTCCTTCTATACGTGTATTTTTTTTCCTTTACAAAGGCATAGGCCACTGGATTTAGAGGATACCTAAAAGATGGGCTTATCTCCAGGTCCCTAACTCATTTCTCTACAAAGGTACTTTAAAACAACTTCTCATTCCAAAATGTCAGGTTTGAGGCAGATATTTAATCCCATCATAACTGGTTACTATGAAATTAGAAAAAAGGCATTCACAAAGAGACAACACTAAAGGGCTTACAGGGTGAGGGAGAGAGTCCAGTCGGTTAAGAGCTTACTGTGCAAGCACAAGAACATATATTTGATTCTCAGACTTTGTGTAGAAAAGTCAAACATGGGATTCCCAGCGTTAGGGAGGGAGAGACAGGCTGAACTTGCTGCCTAGCCTGCTTAGCTCAACTGGCAAGCCTCCAGCCAAAGAGAGACCCCATCTTAAAGAAGTAGGTAGAGGTCTCCTGAGGAATGACACTTGATGTTGACCTCTGGCTTCCACACGCACATGGACACACCGCCTGCACCCACACAAGCATCTCCATGTGGCTACATGAATGAGTATTTAAGATGTGCATGATGTTGCTGCTCTCCTACCACTCAAGGGGCTGATAAGCTCAGAAGAATCCAGAGTATGAGGTCACCTAGGCTACACAGGAAGTTCCGGGTCAGCTTAAGATGTAGGAATCCCTGTCTGAAAAAGTAAGTTAAAATAAAACACAATCTAGACAATATATAATTTTCAGGTTTGTATTTGGCAAAGAGAATTATAGGAGGCTTTTTTTTCTATGGGGATAGGATTTTAAAAGCTTATTTTCCAAGGAGCCATTTATCAGCTTCCTAATAACATAAGCACACAGATTTGTTTATAACAAAATCGTGATCAGACAAAATAACTGGCTAACATGCCAACTGCTGTCCATATCTTTGCATTTAATTATCTCCCCTTCTAGGGTCATCAGCATGCTCTTTGTTTAAAAAGTTCAGTTGCCTTTTGCTAAGATCGTGCTTGGGGGCTAACCAACTATTATAATTCATAAGAATTTTAAATGTTTTACATTGCCATCATTTAACATTGTCTGATTCTATTGAATGATAACACTGTCTCACTTCCCATAATTTCAGGTCTCCATCATTAACTCCACAGACATGACCTTCATTCAGAATTTTACTGGTGAGCAGGTAAAGACTTTTTGGTTGTTGTTGTATTGACACAGAGTTTCAGTCAAACTCTTCTGGAACTCACTGTGTATCCCAGATTGGCCTTGAACTCGAGGTAGTCCTCCTGCCTCACCCTCCCTAGTACTGAGAGTCCAAATCCACACCATTATACCCAGCCTATACAAAACAACCGATGTTCATATCATGTATTCATTCATTTATTGAGAAAGTAATGGACACTGGCTACAATGGCATACCTAATCAATCCCAGCACTCAAGCTGCTATGTGTGGAAGAAGCAGAACAAAACAGTTTATTCTACTTTAGATGGCGATCAATGATTTGAAGAAAATAAAACAGAATTATATAAAATGGTGGAGGTAGTGCAAAGGCTGACAGCCTCCCAGCAGAAGTGCCTAACACAAAGCCAGTGGCAGAGAATGTGCAGGCTCTCACACAGTAACTAACTGGACAAATTGGAGGCTCCTTAGGGCTGCCATGGCTATAAGCAAGAAATAAGTCAGAATTGAGGGTAGATGTGTGGCACCTCCTGTGAGTGCTAGTCTAGAACTATCTGGTTTTATTTGACACACTTATGTGTAAAATCAAGTGCACACCATGAAGCTAACCCTAGCAATTTTCATTAAACTCCTTTTTTCCCATTTGTGGTGCTAAGGATGAAATACAGGCCTTTGCACACATAAGCTATGTGCACTACCCTGAGCTAGCCCCTAGCCCTGATTTGTTTTAATAGTCTCTCACTATGGTATTGTGACCTGGTGAAATTTTTCACTTTTTTTTTCAAGCACAGAAGGTAGCCCTGTCCTCCAGGAAAACAGTGTCTAGAGAATCAATTAGCAAGGTTTTTGAATGAACAGAAAGAGCCTTTCATATCTTGTGCAAAACTTTGTGTTTGGGCCCAGGTACCTATTGCTGTGAAATTTTCAACAAGGAATTTCAAACTTCTCCTGGTGCTTTGTTGGGTGGTAGGGATAAATGAGGCTGGGGTGATAGTGAAGGTAGATAATTGGTAAGGTGTGAATAGCTCTTCTGGGAGGATTTTGTGTCATAATGGAGTCTACCCTGATCCATACATTCATTGCTCAGTAATTGCAGGAAGGAGAATATAACTTGTCTTAGCTACTTTGTGGATTCTTCTTTTTCCCACCCTTTACCCCCCCCCCCCCTATCACTCTCTGTACTAGATAGGTGAGAAAGAAGAGTGAGAGGAAACTAGATCTAATGTCTTTCTTCTTGTTCTTTGATTATAACTACTAATAAACTGCACCCCCCCCAAATAACCAACAGCCATTCAACCCACCTATGGGGTCTAGCATGTCTATACCCTCTGAAAAGTTCAAGAATTCCAAACATCACACAATCGCAGAAATTATCTGCAGCTGGCAAAACCATGCCTCTACTAGAGCATGAGGCAAATCATAGTCAGTTGCTAGAAGCAGCTCCATATCCTCACACCTAGAGTTAAAATGAAAGCACATTCTTACAATATGTCTGTGCTTTCTAAAGAAACCAAAATTCCAGAATTGCCACTACAGGAAAGAGCTCAAGACATTCTGAAGTCTGCCCTCCAAGGAACATAGTTTCTAGTGGACTATATTTTGATTGAATTAGTGGATGATTGGAGATTAAGTCAGCTAAAATATCAGATTGCAGACTAAAGGAACAAAGATAGGGCCAGGGCCTTTGGGAAGGTGCTTGTGATACAAACAGGAACACCTGATTTTGGAGTACCTGTTGGGGGAGGGACAGGTACAATGGTAAATGCCTGTAACCCCAGTGCTTGGAAACCAGAGAAAAGAAAATGTTGCCAAGAAATACTTCTGAATATAGCCAGATTAGTAAACTCCAGATTCAGTAAGAGTCTCTGTCTCAAAAGGAAAACCTGAGGAAGATGCTGATGTTTTGCCTTACACACACACACACACACACACACAGAGAGAGAGAGAGAGAGAGAGAGAGAGAGAGAGAGAGAGAGAGAGAGAGAACAACATTGGTAAGGTGAAATGATGACCCAAACTGAAACAAATTATAAAACTATTTTAAAACAACTCTGAGGGAAAACTGTGGGAGATTATTGTATAGTATTTATACTCACTGAAAAGACTTGGAAGTCTTATTAAATATGATCTCACAGTAATTTGATGAGTTGTGGATTGCCCTCAAATTAAAATCATATTGTGATTTAATAACATAGAAACCAAACTAGATAGCATAATTCCTACTTTACTTTTCTGTCACTGTGCTTATGAGTACCATCTGTTCTTTGAGGATGCCATGTGGAATCAGAGCTAGGCAGTGTAGCATCTGAAAATGTCCTGAAAGTCCTCCACATGTGGTGGATTGGAGTTGATTCTGTGGGGTTCAAGATGGCTGAATTAAGTATGCTAAAGCACTAGATGTCATAGAAAGACTACAAGTAGCAAAGAGCCTCCTGATAGTTTTGTCCACCGACTGAATGGACCTAATGTATCCAGAGGATGTACCAGCAGATGTCAGGATTATTATGGAGGGAATTATTCATTAGGTCAGAGGTTAGACTAAATGACTTGAACACTTGGAACAAGGTCTGGAGTTTATGAATTCAAATGCAAAAATATGCCGCAGTGAGAGTCATTTCTCATGAATAATTAAGAGGTGACTATAAACTTGGCTTCCTGAACACAAAATCTATTTTTGTATTGCAGATGGCATCTTATTTCGGATATACTGTTGTGGTATCAGATGTTAACAATGATGGGTAAGTTTATAAGAATTTCCTCCCTTGCTGTACGTTATGCCCATACATAAAAGATATTATATATTTCCTTCATAGACCACATCCTTTTGTACTTCCTGAACAAGATAGAGGCTCTCTTGTTTTAACTTGTGGTTCAGGACAAGAGGATGCATGTAATAAAAAATTCTGTCATCTTATTTTATGTCTTGCTGAGAGTTTCCACATCTGCCACTTCTAAAAAGAGGACAATTTTGTTTGGTTTTATTCTGATAATGATTTTATTCAAGAAATAGCCATTTGCCATTCAAACACCACAGCCAGTGAGGAGCTTGCTCATCTATTTCTCTTTGTGTCTAGAGGTTCTCCCTCTATGTGATACAATTATAAAATGTTTTACACTCTAAGAATTTTTTTTCCTTCTTACGTTGCTTTAGCCAAGCTATCAGTAAACTCCATAAAGAACATGAAAAATGAAATTATTTCAATTCCTGGCACTAAAGTACAGTTGATCTTGAACTAAACTCCACTACTGAATTGTGGTTGTATGGAAGTAATTGTATCCAAAGTAAGTGATTATACACACCCTTTGTTTTGTATCAAGGCACTTGAGAGCTAGTTTGGCAAAGTATTAAGAAAATGTTAGCTAAGTGTGGCAGTGAGTGTGTGGCTGTAACCAGCCTTTCTGAGGCTGAAATGGGGCATTGTGAGTTCAAGTATACAGTAGAGTATATAGGACAGAGTGTAGTGTATAGCAAGGGAAGGAAGAGCCAAAGGAGAAGGAGAAAAAAAGGAGGAGGAAGAGAAAGAGAAGAAGGAGAAGGAAGAGGAGGAGGAGGAAGAGCTGGAGGAGGAAGAGGAGGAGGAGGAAGAGGAGGAGGAGGAAGAGGAGGAGGAGGAAGAGGAGGAGGAGGAAGAGGAGGAGGAGGAGAAGAAGGAGGAGAGAAAAGTCTTTAAGTTGAGAAGTACTGATCAACCACTTAACAAATGCTGTTGGCGAATCTCCTATGGAGGCGTTATTATCAGGGACCCACAGTGCTACATAAGCAGAGTGAGGCAGATGGGCCTCTGCTCTCACAGAGATTACATGTTTTTGTACAAAGCAAGTATCTGAAGTATCCTTACTATGTTTCATGATCGGAGCCAATCATCTTAGATGTTTCATCAATAGGTTATTTCTCTTTCACACTTATAAAACTGAAAGCATATTTATTATGGTGTGGCATACAAATGGAAAAAATTGAGTACTTTCTGCACACCCTGGAAAATGCCTTTACTATTCTCCTTTTACTGAACATACATTTTTTTTTTTGTCCACTGTACATTGGTTGAGTGCAGCACTACCATGAAATTTAAGTTAGAGCTGGGAGGTGAGAGATAGAGCCCTGAATTAATAAGTCAAATGAAGAGTATGTCAGGTGGTGCTGAGTTCCATGGAGAAAAAATGCTGGAAAGAAAGAAGATGTATTCAGTAGACAAGTGAATAAATAAACAGTGGGAAATAAACTGCGACTAAGACTTTACTCAGTATTAAAAGATGTGAGCTTACAAAAAAAAAAAAGACATGGGTAAACCCTGAATGCCTATTACTACTACATTACTAAGGAGGAGGAGGAAGAGGAGGCAGAAGAGGAGGACGAGGAAGAGGAGGAGGAAGAGAAAGAGAAGGAAAAGGAGAAAGAGGGAGGAGGAAAAGAAAGAGGAGAAAAAGGAGGAAGAGAGAGGGGGAGGGGGAGGAAGGGGAAGGAGAGGAAGAGAATCTGTCTCTCTGGGAAATTCTGGAAAAGATATGTACTATATATTCCAATGGCCATTTGGGAAAGTGTAAAACTATGCAAATAGGGAAATTATCAGGGCTTGCCCAAGATCCTGGGGGGGGGGGGGTGAACGAGTAAGGCTCAGAGGATTTCTCAGCCCACATAACTATTGTGAGACACAGTCTTTGAACATCTGGTAAACCCCATAAAGCAGCAGGAGTGAGAACCAGGTAAACAAGGCACTTGGGTAATTATTTCTGAATATTGGTTTACTGTTTAATAAATGCTCTTCTATGATAGGAGACATGGTGGTAGAGAAAACACAGACCTCTGTACTTTCTGTCCAAATTTACTTTGAATCTAAAACAGATCTATTAAATGAATTCTGCTGACTAAATTTTAGAGAAAGACAGAGAAGACATATTGGGAGGGATGCTACTTTAAAATGAGAAAGGTCTGTGTGGGAAAGTAGCAAAATGGGGCCAGAGCTGTAAGTAGAAGAGGGTTTCCCACCAAACAGCGAGAGAACAAATTCCCAGACGTGGGAGTTTCTGAATCGTCTAGAAACAGCAAAGGGACTTGAAGAGTGATGAGAACTTGGACTGCAAACTGTGTAGGCTCCACAGCATCTTACAGACATGGCTATGCAACATTGCAGGGAGGTTAAAAGGACTCTGCCTCCTGATTATAATGTAGTACATTATCCCATGTTCTACAGGGGATTCAGAAGGAGACCATTCTCTCCGGTGCACTGTCTGTCCGGTTAGCCCCCAGGAAGGCAGGACAATGGTCTGGAAGCTGAAGCACTTGCACACTGGATATAGTTTGAAAGACTTGCTGTGTGATGATTTTATCCTGCAAGCTGTTGATTTTAAATGAAATAATAGCATTCATCTCCAATGCTCTTAGTTGCAAAGAGAAAGATAACGTTAGGACCACCCGTGAAGGTTCCCAACTTGAGGAACCTATAATTATTATGAAACCTTCTTAGAACTTCAGGAAGAAGCTAACTAAAGAAAAATATGAAGTCCCAACATAGCATGGCATCCAGATTTAGTGAAGGAACTCTATAGTGAAATCAGTTCCATGGAGAGCGATCTGATGTGCATAGCCATATTTCTTTCTTGGGCAAGTATCTGACTACACATGCTTGAGTGCTGAGTGGCAATCCATTGGGCCCATCCTTTCTCCTAGAGCCTTCCTTCAGGCCACTCCCATTTATAATCCTGTATCTTTTCCCAGAGTTCACAACTTGCTCCAGAAGACTCCCTTTCCTGAAAACATTTACATGACAGCAATATTTACAGTATACATTTTTGCCATGCAAAATAGAAATTGCTTCTTTGGTTTCTTGGTTTCTTGCTGAGCCAAACAACTTATTAACAACAAACCCAGGAACTGTTCAAGTGGAAGATCTGCCCTTTGCTGTGGTTTTCAAAATTGCTGTGCACACTAGTTCTTTTGTAATTTAATTATTTTTTGAAATTAATAATTTTTCTACTAAAGAATAGATTCATGAACCCCATACTTTCTTCCAGATAAAGGACCCACAGATTTTCAGTGTGCTAATAATTGCCGTTTTAAGTTACTTGGGTACAGTGAGATTCAAGGTAATATAATAAATAAAATGTATTCTGGAAGCAAATGGAATTGATCAAAAGTAGAACCATGATAGACCTGGACAACTCAACAGAAATCAAGGTCATGGTGGTAGTTTATGTAGTTTATTCAGAGAGCTAAGAAAATCACTTAGGTGATAGCTAATGTTTAGAAGGGCCACGCCCATCTAATACACACACAGACACACACACAAACATTGTGTCTTTGTCTCTCTATATGTGTCTTTGTGTGTGTGTCTCTTCTGTCTCTGTCTTTGTATCACTCTCTCTCTCTCTCTCTCTCTCTCTCTCTCTCTCTCTCTCTCTCTGGGCTAACCAGACTTTTGTCCACACCAAAAGATTGTCAAGCACCGTGTGTGACACCACGAATGAAGATTGTTTGACAGGGTGCATCTTTATCTGGTGTGCAACAGAATTGAGGTCCATACAAAAATCTAAACACCAGGAAAGAGAACATGGTGATATTAAGCAAAATGACAAAATAAGATAATGATTGGTGTTGATTTTACCATAATCATTTATACATGTATGTATGTATTTGTATACATATTATTTATTGATGTATGTATATATGTATTCTTTGTCCATGTAACCCCAGCTAGCCTTGAAAACATGCTCTTCCTGTCTCAGGCTCCCTATTCTGGGCTTATAAACATTTATCCCCAAATCTTTTTTTTTTTTTTTTTTTTTTTTGGTTTTTTCGAGACAGGGTTTCTCTGTGTAGCCCTGGCTGTCCTGGAGCTCACTCTGTAGACCAGGCTGGCCTCAAACTCAGAAATCCACCTGCCTCTGCCTCCCAAGCGCTGGGATTAAAGGCGTGCGCCACCACTGCCTGGCTTATCCCCACATCTTAATATTTTTATTTAGAAAAAAATCTATTGGTATTATAAACGGATTCCAAACACTGTACGCACACTAGTTGGTATGGGATATTATCAAGTCTGTCATGGTTCTGAAACGATGGTATATGCAGACTGAGACTAAAACAGAATTAACTTCAGATTTGGTTTCTTGATGTAGTTTATACTATGAACTTATTTATCTATGTAAACTTTCTGAGTGGTTTTTCAAAGAGCAAATGGAAATAATAATTTTTGTTATATTTCTAGACAAGAGACTCTGTTTTCATTTTTCATTATAGTCATTGAACCATGTAGTATTGTTATTTATTCTATTTCAGAAACTGACAGAATTAAAACGGAAGCCATGGACATTTCTACACCCATGGTTCATAGCCTTGCGTAGGACCAAAGGCAACACATTCCATCAGACTTCAGCCATCAGTGAAATCAAGAATACTTTGGAGAGAAGCTTTCTGAAAGAAGGAGCTTTTAGCAACTAAAATTTAAGCTAGATGCAGTCCAAACTCTTTTATTCACATAGGAGAAGTCGTTATAAATAAATTAGGTATAAAATCAAGAAAAATAAAACATAACATGGTTCTAAGTTAGATTCAGTTGACTGATGTAACTAGCTAAATTACCTTTGTTGGTATCTATTAAACCAATTAGGCTGCCTAGATATCAACTCTGCAGCCCACCGTTCTGGATTCCTTTAGTAAGGAAAACCATCAACATGCAAATTTCACTCCTGGGGAAAACAATAGAGAGCTCCTGTATTAAATTATTAATATTGTCATTCATCTCCAGGAATTATATTCTGGTTCTTCATGGGTGAAGTTTTCACTGGCGAGTTCTCTCACACTTACAAGAAGTAACTGTTTGCCCCGTTCCACATGTCCTGTGAAGTGTGAGGCATTGACCGTTACATTAGGTCACCAGAGTAGATTTAGACATACACAGGAGAGAAAAATGAAAACTGTACGCTTCACAGAGATGTTTAGATCGTACTTAAACTTACACCCTTCCAGACAAAATGAAGTTGATGTGTGTATCCTATTCCATGAAATGCCTTTCCAGAAAAAGTTAAATCTCACCCACAACCCCACCAGAGGAAACAGGTTTAGTGAAAACACATCTTGAACGTGCTTTCTTCATCACTGCTTTATAAATAAAACCATTTGAACATATGTAAAAATCTTTATATGCATATTCTTTTGGAATGTCCCTCAGCCTATCATATGCCATTACTGATCAAACAGTCAATAAAAGTTATCTAGGCTAATCAATACTTTAAATTTTAAAAGTTGAATTGGGTACTCACACAGAAAAAGGATATATCCAGCTATGATGGCATACTCTTATAATTACAACATTTCTAGAGTCTGGGGCAGGAGGATCCTGAGTTCAAGATCAGTGCTGGCTCTCTGGCAAGACCCTATCTTTAAAAGCACACATAGTTTACTACAAATAGTCCTTAATACCAAAGGCATTTGCCAGTTGGTGATGTATTTCAGGTGATAGAGTGCTGGGCTAGTGTGCAGGAAGCTCGGGGTTGCAGTGCCACATAAACCAGGTTTGATGGCATATCCCTATAATCCTAGCACTTGGGAAATGGAGGCAGAAAAATTAGAAGTGCAAAGTCATCTTTGGCTATATAGCAAATTCAAGGCCACTCGTGACTCTCAGAAAGAAATACAATTGCATCATATATCAGTGTATACACACACACACACACACACACACACACACCACAAACTCTTTACTCCTTGGTATGTATAATGTATTTACTTGGTTTTCTATTATTATATTCTATTTTTATTTTATTGATTTCATAATCCTTTAATGGGTTACAGATCAAGATTTTAAAATGCCAGCCTAAATAATCATATGAATTGTGATTAAATGGACTGTGAGTGTAAGATAATATTTAGAGCAAGCAAAAACTAGTCTATGAAGCACATTGTGTCAACTGAATCTGAGTTGGTTTTGCTCTCTCAATTCTATGAGGGCCTAAGTATAAATTAAGACTAGTTAAAAGTATTTAAGAGACGTATAACTTAAACATCTAGGGAAATATATTTCTGAGAAGCTAAATCAATGCTGTCACATTACTTTGGAATTCAAACATTCCATGAATGTTCTAGTCGCTCACAATCATAGGGCAAAAAAGGTCCCACTGCTAGGATTCTTTCTTGTTTGCAAGGAGAAAAGTACTGAGCCAATTGTGTCAATCTTTGTTATAGTCACTCCCTCATGGACCAATCAGATGGCTTCCTTCTTTCTTTGTGGATTGAGGAAATGTTCCTGTTAGTCTCTGCAATGGAGAGCTAGAGACTTCGTGTGACTTCCTTTGAGGTTGCTAGGCAGCCTCACTCACAGATAGATGATTAACAAATGCATCTTTGCATTTGACATGGCAGTAGCAGAAATAAAGTCAGCCAGGGCACTCTGGTACAAGCCCTGGGGCTGGAAATATGGATCCCTACTCTCCACTCCATATGGGGCACAAGAGGGAAAATGGTGGGGTTTTAAAAATATTTTTTGACATGTATTTTGGAGCATTTTAAGTTAGATGTGAGCCTGTAATCCCTAGCACTTGGGAGACTAAGCCAGAAGATTGTGAGTTTCAGGCCAACTTGGGCTGCATAGTTAGACCCTGCCTAAAAGAAGAAACAATGAAAGAGATAAAGGAGAGAGGTGGGAAGATGGAAGGAAGTTGAGAAGGAGAGAGAAAATTTTACATTTAGAAATCTTTCTTAGGTTTTGGAATCTAAAAGTAAAAGCCAATCCTAAACTCTGTCCCTCAGCTCCTACTACCTCCCTACACTAAGTAGCCGCAAGTGCCTCCTGGTGGTTTTCAGATGTTGTGTCTACTACTGTGGGTAACCTGCTCTAAAAATATTTCTAGGCTCCAACCATTCCCGAGTTATTTTCTACTTGTTTGTGGCTTCTGCAGAATAAGAAGGAAGCAAACACAAACTTTGCCTTCGGACATGAATTTTTTCTATTTACATCAGTAATATTAAAACATTGGGTATTCTCCTTGCCAGACAATCCAAGCCCTCTTTAACACTTATACCGTTTGATAAATGCTACTCACTGTGCAGGAAGTGATGTTGATGAATTCCAGTGGTATTCAGTGAAGTAGTCAACTACTTTCCACAGGTAACAAATACAGCTCCTCGCCATGCTGCATCTGCTTATGGCGGTGCTAAGTCTATATCACTATTATTCCAAAATTCCCATTTTTTCTCATTCCATCCAGATTCAATTTACTTCTTCAAGGACATTTCTTTGTCACTAGTTTTAATCTATTTCCTATTTAGGTTTATAGGAGAATGGATCAGGAAGTGCAACATTGCCACGTTCTTCCTCGCCCCTCCTCTTCCCCCTGCCCTTAACATCTTGCATCAGTGTGGTGCAGTTTTTGCATAGGAGGAAGCTATTGACAGCAAGAGTCCACTCTGTCTTATAAGGCTCTGTGGTTCTTGCCATGTGATATCTACAAGTATCTATCAACATGGTGTCACCTACAGACTACATTACAGTGCCTTACAAATCCCATGTATTTTCCTCCGTATGATCTTCCCCCTTTCCCATCCCCTGAGATCACCATTCTTCCTGGCTCCCACAGGTTTGCCTCTTCCTGCACGTCACATGGTTGGAATTATGCAGCATCTGCCTTTTCAGATTGGCTTCTCTCAGTCAATAATATGTACCATTTCCTCCATATCTTCCCGGGCCTCTGGGCTTGTTTCTATTCACTGCTGAAGAAAAAATAGCACACTGGAGGACACAACACGTTTTTTGAAGGCATGTTGGTGGTCTCCAAGTTTTAGCAGCTATACTGCAAATGTCTGCATGCAGCTTTTCATGTGGGCTTAAGCTCCAAGTTCACTTGGGACACTAAAGGGTGTACACATGTACACACACACACACACACACACACACACACACACACATACACACACACCCTGCCATGGAACTCATTGTATTGTTACTCAACTATCTGAGGCCTGTTTTGGAATGCTAATACCCAGTGTCACTTCACTGGAGAAAACTGATTTCTCCTCTTCCAGCAAGTATAAACAACAACTCTGTTGTTAACCTTTACCCTAATAGCTAGTTCTTTATTTATTTGGTTATTCGTTTAAAAAATATAATAAGATGCAACAAAAACTATCACATCGAAGTTGGACAAGACAAAGCATCAGAAGAAAAAGAACCCAAAGTAGACTACTACTGTAGATAAGCTCTGAATTCAGGGACAGGTCGGAACAATGGAGTCAGTATAATGTGTCATTCATTCTACTTAGAGCTTCGGGAAACATTTTGGCTCTACAACTGAGCATGGTGGCACACATCTGTAACTCCAGCATTTGGAAGGCTGAGATGAACAGATCATGAGTTCAAGGTCAGCTTGGGCTACTTAGGAGATCTTGATAGAAGGGAAAGGAGGAGAGAGAACAGGTTGGGGTGAGGAAGAGAGAGGTAAGAGAGGGAAATGGAAGGGAGAAAAAGGGAGGGAATAGCTTTCACTCCATCTTTACTTTTTACAAATTATAAATATGTCATATATTAATATATTTTATATGTTTATATAACATATCAAAACATTGATTTTATCACACAATTAATATACAGTATTAATATTCTTGCTGTATTAATAATCTAGCATTAGTAGTACCATCATAGCAATGTATCATTAAATTATATGAATGAAAGCATTCAGAGAATTAGGTAACTTGGCCAACCTCAGCATTAACATGCATAGAGTAAGAGTCAAAGGTGAACTTGATCTTCCACATTCCTATATCTGCCAAGAGACACTTATCTTCAGACATACTTGAGCACGTTAGTAGAGGTCAAAGTATGTATTTTTGCTTGTAGGAACTTTCTTAAAACTTTTGAAAATAAAAACCAAATACTTTAGAAGTCTCCTGACAAAATAGAAAATTCCCCACCCTGTCTACTCTGTGATATCTACCTCTGTGATGAAGACACTTCCAATGTGACTTTTGATTTTTATCCTTATGGTAGTAATAGCTCATCTCTAAATCTAAGTCTTAAAAATATGTTATTAGATTCTTGCTATGATGTACACAGAACGACTGCATACTTCATCAGGAATAAAAATCTGTTTTTCAGCCAGCATTAATTATTTCTCTGGCCTCTTTTATTTAACCAGAAGACAGTCAGGACGAAAATTATTTGAAATCTTACTATTGCAAGAAGTCAGGGTCAGCTCAATAAATTACACACAGACTCTTGAGTCCTCAAAGAAACAAAACATGCTCAGGTTTGATGTGTTTTCCACGTGTGGCTCAAGTTTCTGGAAATGCATTAAAAAGCCAGAAAGGACAAAATGTCTGTGGCTTCTTAGACATTTCTCGAATAGTTGGAAAGTTCAACGTGATAATTTAACAACTTTTATTTTCTTCAGCATTCTGCTTTGTAGACATAACAAAGCTATGAAAGAAATTGGATGATTGTAAAATGACCCTCAGAAAAGGAAACATAGCAATGGAAACATCCTCTTTAGCTTGGTTACAAATACTCCAGAGAAACTTGTCTGCTGGTTGTTGACTCTTCCCCCTCTCCGTTCCCTGCAGCATGGATGACATATTGGTCGGGGCACCTCTCTTTATGGAGAGAGAATTTGAAAGTAACCCTAGAGAAGTGGGGCAGGTCTACCTGTACCTGCAAGCGAGCGCCCTCCTCTTCCAAGACCCACAGGTCCTCACCGGCACGGAGACTTTTGGAAGATTCGGTAGCTCTGTGGCCCACTTGGGGGACCTGAACCAAGATGGATACAATGGTAATTTGAGCAATGGGTGGGACTGGCTTGCACCTCAGGGCCCTGCTACTGTTGCAAGAAGGAAGCTATGGCCATTTAAAAGATTCTTAATGGTGGGGGCCCAGTTATTATTGTTGACTCAATAAATTCTGAAAAATCTCAAGGCAGATTTAAGTCTGTATGTTTTGATGAATTAAGATATTGCATGGAGATTTTCTCTCATGATTTCTCACTGGTGACTTGAGAGCTGTAGGAATTTTCATATGAATAGAGTCGAAATAAATACATGTTGGTATGTTAGCAAGCATGTAGTTTTGCATGTTTATACTGGCCCATTCTTGGTCAGTAAATGTCATTTTAAAGATCCTTTCCACGTTTGCAATATTATAGTGTTAAATCCTTATTTGGGACACATGGTTCTCTAAGTAAGGAAACCATAGACACTTCCTAGACACTGTCTCAGAGAATACTGCATGCTTACATCGAAATTTGCATGCATTTTCAGGACATGTTTGTGAAGAACCAAAGCACAATGTTTGTCATCCAAAGAGGAAGCTATAAGAGGAATTTTCTAGATTTAACTAGCATAGGGAAGATTCCCATCAGATAGATTTTCACAAGCACTAGTATCAAGTGTTTCAGACTCAAAATTTCTTTGAAAAAAATGGTCTCAGGACTAGTCATTGTTAGAGTCCTATAAACCACTAGTACCAAGTGTTTCGAACTCAAAATTTCTTTGAAAAGTTTCAGCAACTTGTCTTTGTTAGAATCCTATAAACCATACATGCTTGAGTAAAGAATACAGGTCAGCAGTAGACCATCTGCCTAGCATGAGAGAGGCTCTTGACTCAAGCCCTAGAATGGAAGAAGAAAACAAAGCTCATGTTAGAGTTCGTGTTCTGGAATGATGAAAAAGACATAGTCCCCATGAAGTTACCTGTCTTGTTGCTTTCTAAAATGTCCCAGGGAATCCATGCTGCCGAGTAATGGGAGTTACCTTTCTCATTCTGTTTTCTACTTGCCTTTCCCCTTCAACCAGTTCTGACATTCTTTAAAGCTAAGAGAAGAATCTCTTAGACTCTGGGCTTTGGTGTTTGCAAGTATAAAACAAGCAAAATAATGCCAAGCTAGCTGGGCTTAAACTTGGGGATAGCTGAAAAGTCAAGGACTTAGAGAGGGAGTGCAGAAAGTGTTCCTTGCTACCAAACACAAGACAATGTTTATATTTTTTACTGAGTTCATTGTCTTCCAAGTTGTTAGACTATTTATCTTGGGCAGGCCAGTAGAAATGAATTTATAATTTCCTCACTATAATATAATTCTTAAAGACAATTGAGTCCTGATTCATTCAGTGTTGTCCACATAGGAATAAGCAGTGAGACATTTCACCAGCAAAAGAGACTCCCCCCTCATTTGGTAAACTCACATGTTGCCATGTGGTAACTTTTCAAACTACAAAAGTTTCTATTTAGTATTCGGGACAATCCTAATAATCCACATGTCAGAATATAAATGTTATATTTGAGGGAGAGTTGACTCTCTCTGGGTTTCCTAGTACTCTTAATTATAAAATAGGCTTCTTCTAGTTGATTAGATTAGGAAACAATTAAATAAAGCAATCCATGGAGTCGAGCTTTTGATTCTATTTTTTGAAAGAAGGAACTCCTATAACAGTACCTTACCCAACCCACCAGCCTCCTAATACATGGTTGGGCCTAGCTATGCCTCTAGTCATTGAGGTCCCATGTAGATAGTCCTTGGCCTTCTCTGGCTCTCAAATTGGTTCTGTTCCTTCTACCGCCTCTGAATCTTTATAAGTTAGCTACTTCCCTGAAAGGGGAGAATAGCTCTTCCTTTAAACTGTCACATGCTTGGTTCCTTTGTGACCTCAGATTTCAGTTTCAAGTGACACCTTGCCTGACCACCTACTCTAAGACGATGCACCATTGTGCTAGTAATTTTTTTAAAATTTATACATCATTTATTGCTTTCAATATTTCCTTAATTGTGTTTCTGTTCAAAGTCCCCCCCTCTCCAATCACAAACTTTCCAAGCACCAGGGCCTTTGAGTATCTCACTGGCTTTGCCAGTGAGCACCAAGTACACTCAGCACACACTTACTGTGCCATAAGGCGTGACATACTTCTGTGTTGCTACACTGCTCCAGAAACCTCTGAAAAGTATAAGAAGCCATTTGGGCCTTGTGATATTGCTTTTGGATTGTACTTAATTTTTTCTAAAATTTCTTTTTCTTTCTTTCTTTCCTTCTTTCTTTCCTTCTTTCTTTCTTTTCAAATCTGATTTTGTGTCTCTGTAGACATCGCCATTGGTGTGCCCTTTGCGGGCAAGGATCAACGAGGTAAAGTCCTCATTTACAACGGAAACCCAAAAGGCTTACACAGCAAGCCTTCCCAAGTTCTGCAAGGAATATGGGGGTCCCAGACCATCCCTTCCGGATTTGGTTTTTCTCTAAGAGGAGACGCAGACATAGACAAGAATGATTACCCAGGTAAGGTTCTCTGTCTTTTCCCACATGAGTACTTGCTTCCTGGCAAGTGTCCCTTCTCTGGAAAACACATTATGCAAAAGCATTTCTCTCATAAAAGACGAAGGTCAAGTTTAACATGGCACAGGCTTTTTGGTATGATTCCAGAGTGACTTTCAGAAGCATTTAAGACAAAACAAACAGTTCCTTTATAGTCAAGAGATAACCATTAAAAAGGCAAAATGGCTTTCAAAGCTGCCTTGGACATAAAGCTTGTCACTGTGCAACCCAAGTTTTCGTTGAAAACCCAAAGTCATGTGGTCTCCACTGACATCCCGCTGGCTTCAGACACCTGTCGAAAGCAATTCAGTTTGGCCTGTTATTCCCTTTTAAGATCAGAGTTACTACTAATCAGAGCGTAACCTCAATATGTTTCGTTGTAAGTTGCGTGTTTTCAGAGCGTATTTTCCAACCGTATCCCTGGCCTTTCCAAAGACAGTGGAACTATTTTAAAGTAGAAAAAGAAAGAAATGGCTCGTGATAGGAAACATGAGCTCGTCCTGATTGCCCTTTTCACAGGGAGGGTGTGCAGTGACCTGCACAGCACAAACAGAAACTTCACAGTTTGCAGATGCCATGTAAATATGTGGTTTCCTCCTAAAGGATTAACTTGGTAGTCAGAACATGTAGCAGACAGCATTAGGCTGCTTGGTACACCCATGGCTCATCGGTCACTTTTATGCTGGTTTTTTAAAGATGGTTTTAATAAATCTCAGAAACAATTAATACTTGATGGACAGCTGAATTTATTAAAACCTGTCTCTTTACACCATTCTTTCCTCTAATTGGGAATTTTGCATCTATAGATGGATCTCTGGTTTGGGGAAATGGCTCAGCAGGCTGATGCAAAAGAATACATTCTTATTTCCATTGTTTGGCTTTCTTTTTTTCCCCTGTAATTAGGCAAAACAAGATAACACAAGGTATAAAATTTCCAGAAACTCTCCACAGCAGGATTATGCTATGTGTTAATGCTACCTGTGGCAATACCAAAAAGCCTTAGTTAAATCTGTTCTCTTAAGCTATTCAATATTAATCAATAATGGTCAATAGTTGGATGGGGGAAGGGTCTACCACATAATGTATTCTAGTTTTGATTAATTAAAAATTCTAAATCCTTCATGTTGTTACTACTCTATGTCAAGGTGATTAATGAAATCCAACTCATGTGTTGCAATTTCAGTTTATTTAGAGAGTTATGGCTATTCATTATGTCTGTCATGAACATCCTTTCCCCACTAGCAGTAACAGGGATTTTGACAGGCAGAATGGCTGTGCTTTCTACAGGGCAAAGAAGTAGAGGATGTGTCAATCAAACAGCCAGTGCACCACTTCCTGTGAAGGCTGAACAAGGGACAAATGAGGGTAACACAAGAACCAACTTTGCTCTCAGATTGTGTTCCTAATAAATGAGCAGGACATGGAAGGAAGAGTAGAATAAGCCAAGGGTTTTCCCTGTGCCTCTTCCCAAGTTCTCAAAGTGCAGGGTGGTTGGTCTTCACATTATTCCTGGGATAAGTTGTAAGGTAATAGGATTTAGACTCAGGTTTTGAAACTTACCAGGTATGCCATGTATTTATTGGGCCTGCTCACAAAAGCTGAATGGATGGCATCCCTTGGATACTTTGATTTGTCAACACGGGAAGATGCTAAGGGAATTGAGCTTTGAACTCAACACTCTACTTCCCAAACCATGCGTCAACGTCTTTGTTGGCAAGAATATTTTATCTAAGCTCCCTGACTTCCTTTCTCCTGACAAGGATATCAAGCTAAGCAGCAGCTCTTTTTTTTCTAGATCATTCTTGTGTTGTTGCTACCAATGCAAGGTATGAATGTACCATAGGCAATAGTCTCATCTGAAAGAACTGAGTGAGGATGGCTCATTGGAAAATATTTCAGTTTTCAGGCACTGGTCTACAATTATTGGAAATTACCTGTATAGTCAAAATGATGTTTTACCAAGTTTCATTTCATTTAAAATACACTCTCACAGTATAAAGTTAAAGTGTATTTTAAACATTTTAAATATTTATAAGAGGTTAAAGGATTATCTCAAATTGTCCTCTGATAACACAGGTGTGCACACACACGCATGCACACATGAGTGCACATGTGCACACAGACACACACAAATACATACATACATACATACATTAATGTAGGAGCTCATCAGGCCCTGGAAATATTCTCAACTTCCCTCCCTTCAGTCTCTGCTTTCTCCTTTTTCTCCTCTGCTTCCCTCCTAGGTCTTGTCCTTGTTTCTCCTCCCTTCTCTTCCATTCTGTCCTCTCCTCTACTTTCTTCCTCTTTTCCCCCATTTCTTCTGTCTCCCCTCCCCCATGGCCTCTCTCCCTCCTCTCATCCTCCTAACTTCCCTCTTCTCTCCTCCCTTTCTTCTCTGTCCCCTCCCCCTGCATTTCCTCCTCCCCTTTCCTCACCACTCTTCCCTCTCTTTTGTATCTCATGCTCCTCTCTTCCCTCTCTTACTCTATCTTCCCTCCCATCTTCTGCCCTTTCTTCTCATCACCTGCCCTCTTCTACCCTTCTCTCCCACTCTTTTCTCTCCCCCATTTTCCTTGTTCCCCTCTCTCTCCAGACCAGATTTCTCTGCACACAGGATGAGCTTTTTCTGCTCCCAACTCCAGGGATGACATATTTCACTTGAATCCACTTGATGTCTACAACCCATCTTAGTCTAAAGTCCTCTGGGAAGAACTTGAATAGACTCTGAAACAAAGGGTGACACTGTCCAAAACAGACAAGCGTTGACTTGTAGACTATGCAGGCATCCCCAAAACATCCAGTATGGCAACCCTATCAAGCTAATAAAACAAAAATGACCACAGAGAATAATAATGGCAATAAGAAACAGGAAGCACAATCTAAAGGAAAGTATTACTTGAGATGAAATACTGTTTTTAAATGTCTCAGCCTTCTTTTTATGTTGGCTGTTTTAGTTTAGAGGCTTAGAAGAAAGATAAGTAAGATGTTTCATCCTGTCAAATAGTAATGTTCTGCTCAGTTATGGACTACACACTGCATTGTGGCCAGACAGGTTGCTGCCTTTCCAATCTTAAAATTATAGGCAAAGCTTACAGCAAAGGACAGCGATGATGTAATAGGTGAAGTAAAGCTCATTGTCCTGTGGTGGCTCCTCCTTGCTGTCTATAAAGGACCTCTATGTTGATCTCATATGAAGGCTGAGTATCAGACAACCATGCAGGGGAGGCAGGGAGGGAAACTAAGTAGAGAATGTATGACCTCCTGGAACAGCTCAAGAGGCAGAGAGAAAAGCTGGGAGCACACTGAGAAGCCGTTCTGCGTATCCTCTACAGTGATGGGAAACTGTTTCAGGCTAGCTTCAGTGTGGGAACTGATAGGTGGGGAGCTGCATGCTGAAGTTCCATGGAAGATGAGAGTGATCTTGATCTTGGCTGTGATGGGATGATCATGAAGATGAAGACAGATGAAGAACATCTTTGTAGGTGAATAGCTGTTGTATGCACAGGGTAAGGGAAGGGTGGATTTTTAAATGGCTTCTAGTTTACAGACTTTGGCATCTAGCTACATGGTGGGGCCATTCCACATTCATTCAAACAGTAAACAGTAAGCAGCTCCAGACCTATGGCAGAGGTGAAGATTTGTAAACATTGTCAATTTGGCCTCCCAGTGACAATGTGGAATAGGAGTGGGGTGCAGTATTTTTGGAGCATGAGGCTTATCCAGGGTGCAGACCCAGAGGACATGGGCACTGTGAAGAGGCCGTGTGAGGCGCCAGTCTGAGGGACAATGTAGATGCAGTAAGATTCCACAACCTGTGAATTACCTTCTGGAGCCCCTGCTGAAGAATGTGAGAAACTTCTCAGCCTGCTCATCATCTATTGCTCAGGTCCACCAAATAAGATAAGATGTTCAAGAAATGACAGACAACCTTCACGCTGGACTGACAGACAATCCATTTTGTATTTTGACTCTCTCTCTCTCTCTCTCTCTCTCTCTCTCTCTCTCTCTCTCTGACTCTGTCTCTCTCACCTTTGCATTGTGGTGATGGTAGTGGTAGATATGGTGTGCGTGTACATGTGTGTGTGTCTGTGTGTCTGTGTGTCTGTGTATGTCTATGCTTATGTGGAGGCCAGAATAAGGTATCAGGAACCTTCTTTATGACTTTCTACATTATTGCCTTGAGACAGGATCTTTCAGTGAACCAGAAGCTTCCTGCTTCCCCTAGGCTGGGACCTCTCAGGATCCATCTCACCCCAACCCACAATGCTGAGGTTATAGATGCATATACAGACATGCACAGTTTTTTTTCTTCTGTTTCACATGGGTGTTGAGAATTTGAACTTATATCTTCATGCTGGCAAAGGAAGCACTTCCACCCACTGAGTCATCTCTCCAGTCCCCTTATCTTGACTTTCTTTAGGAAAATCATCAAATGTAAAAGTTTGCAAATTCACAAAATACTTATATCTTCAAAATGCAGCTTTTAAAAAATAGAATAAAATATACTCACAAAAATTTTAAAATGTTTTTTCATAATATACTTGTGAACTTAAAAGGTATGTATTTTATTTGAGAAATAGCATTAGTCTTTAGACATTTTATAATCATTTGGTCTTAATTATGTGCATTGCCAGAAGAAAATGCCCGGGCTCTGTAGTTTCATAAACAGGCACCTCCAATTCCCTGATTACTTCCAGAACATGAGCTGGTTCCAAAATCAAAACTGATGGTCATGATAAACAAATAGGTTTCACCCCGTCGAGGAAGAGGTGAGGGCATATTCATGTAGCAGGGAATTCCTCCACTTGGGAAGGCCAAAGGCACACTTGAGTATTCACACACAGACACATTCTTCATGGTTCCACTTTAAGCCAGTCAGAAATAAGACCTCAACCCTTTTAGTCCTCAGCCTAGTTACCTGCAGAATTTATGAAGAAAAATAATACAAAGACAGATTTAAAATTCTAGGTTTGGATCAGACCAACTCCTAGAAGTTGTTACCAATTAGAAAACAACTAAAACTGGTGCTTACCAACAGCGGTGGCAACTGAAGTTACTGACCTAGTTCCAATGGGTTTAATTTTCTAGTTATTAAAATGAACACTGCCTCTCATTGCAATACCAATAGGCTTAGCGCTATAACACTGTTGGCTTCAATTGTCCTTACTGCCTGCTACACAGCCTTTCTGGGCAGCCTATTAGTAACACACACCCCTGGGACGTGTTGTGTCAATTCATAAATAGCAGCAAGAATTCTAATTTTCTTTTTTGTTTGTTTGTTTTTGTTTTTGTTTTTCGAGACAGGGTTTCTCTGTGTAGCCCTGGCTGTCCTGGAACTTACTCTGTAGACAAGACTGGCCTCGAACTCAGAAATCCGCCTGCCTCTGCCTCCCGAGTGCTGGGATTAAAGGCGTGCGCCACCACTGCCCGGCTCTAATTTTCTTAATACAACCTGGCTGCTGTCGACAGAGAGAAAGGGTAGGGCCAATTGTCCCAATATGCTTTAATCCATCAAGTTCAATATGTCATGTATTTGAACAGGGGCACTCCGTCTCTCTATTTTTGGAAGTAAAGACGTCAGCACTGAGCACGGGGTCAATCGTATTATTAACATTTTGCAATTATAAGCATGAGTGTGCACACATGCATGTGGGGGACAGAGGTCTGTGTAGGTGTACATGTGTGTGCCAGTGCAAGAGACCATATATTCATGGAGGCCAGAGGAGGCCACTGAGTAACCTTGTCTATCACCCCCTGCCTTATTCCCTTGAGGCAGGGTCTTTCACTGAACCTGGAGCTAGACTGGCAGCCAGCAAGAATCAGTAATCCTCCTGTCTCCCCACCCTTCTTCCCACCAAGCATTGAGGTTACAAGGCCACACAGCCATTCCCATTTTGAAGCAGTAACTACTGATCATTAAGAGTTCCAAGTGTGCTAGACACTGCTGATGATAAATATAGACTATATTCATTTGAATATTATTCTTGCCTTCTTTTAACATATGCATATACATATATGTGAAGGCCTATTTTTATATGTTCATGTCTATGTATGAACAGAAGTATGTACAGTAAGATTGGATGACATTCCCTTATCTTTTGAAAAATGTCAAACAATTATTATCTTAGTAAAGGTGGCTGATCACATGTGAACAGGGATGGAAATCAGAGCATCCTGTTCAGATTACCACTGACGGCCTGAACTCAAGGAGCCATTTGACCTATGTGAGCTTCCACTTCCTAGGGGCGTTTGCAGTGTTGTGTGTATTTGCACTTCTAAGTTGGAAAAAGATTCTTACAAAATACTGTGGGTATCTTAAGATAGACAATGACTCTGCTTGTTGTGGTTAGAGTCAAACCCATTTTATCACAGTTATATTTGGTGATAGAAGAGTCTGAGAAATTGCATTCCACTAGGTTGAAGACAGAGTAGACAGGTTGAAAATTTGACTTCCCTAATTTCTAGCTGTGTAAGAGTGAGGAAATGTCTTGACCTTAGTTTCCTCGGCTGTAAAGTTAGATAAGAATGTGTAGATGTAAAATTTAAATGATGTGGGATGGGGCAGATACTTCAGTGGCCAAGAGAACTCACTGTACAAATGTGAGGAGCTGAGTTCAAATCTTCCACATCAGAGTTGGGAGTGTCTCCTCATATACATGCAGCCCTAGGGCTACTGGGGTAAAGACAAAATGGGAGGGCTTGCTAGCTGCCGGTCTAGCTATAGGTTCAGTGAGAGACTGGGTCTCAAGGGTCTAAGGAACAGAATGATAGAGCAAGATACCCACTGTCCTTACGTGGTCTGAGTGTGCTTCTTGGCATGTGCATCCAACACACAAACAGGCAAAGTTGTATGTTATAAACTGAGATCAGATGAAATCGAACTGAGATCATATTCACCACTTAAGGGATGGCAACTGTCCACCTTACTTTTCGAAGTATGTATTTTCGAGGTCTGCTTTTTCCTTTGCATGCTAAGGTATGTTCTTTTCTTTTGCTTGAATAAACAAACTTCCTCAGCTTCACCTATGGGGATATGCTTGCCTCCTTCATCCCAAATAGGAGTATGAGTCAGGGTGTAGCTACTGTGAGCCCTCTGGTTAGTCAGCCCTCAGCAGAAAGGTCCCCTATATCCTGGGTATTGCTATCCCTGAGATGATACAATCCACTCCTCCCCCCACCTTACTGCCACCCTTGGGTGGGAGATGAGGTATCAGGAACTTCCCTCAGGGCTGCCTGTGCTTTACTGGCTAGCAGAGATGGGTAGTGCACATATTTCCCAGTCCCTTAGCCATTTGAATATGTAATTACAATCCAATTAGACTTCAACTTCTCTGTGAGGACAGTAGAAACTGAGAGAAAGAAACTGCTAAATTGTGTAAATGAAAGGCAGACTGATCACGGGAATGAGAAGCTCTGATGTAACACAGAGGAGTGGAAGAGAGCAAGAAAACCTGAGCTTGCAAGATAACTCAGATATCGATGCAGGATAGTGGAGAAAAGCTCAGACCACATGAGGGGAGATTCAATCACACAACTGTAGTCACTACTTTATAAAAATAATGTGAGATTTTTTTCACTCTCACGTGTATGGTATCCAAGTCACATTTCTTAGATATTGTGTGTGTGGAACATGTTGTCACTGGCACATATAAATAGGAACCACAGACATTTTCATCTGAAAACCAAAATGGAGATGTGTTTAACTTTCTCCGTGGGTCCGCACCGGGATCCTGTGTACATTAATTGAGTGAAAACACGCCGGAGAAGAAACAGCTGTGATAGTTGGAATCCTAAAATCCAATGATCTCGTCTAAGCCTGTTAACCAGAATTGCATAGCAACACAGCCTGCCAAACACATAGCCCAGGCATCGGAGGATGGAGGAGGGAAAGGCAGGCTCTGCTGAGGAGCACAAATCTCACAAGCAATAAAAACCAGGGAAAACATGGGCTGAGGGCCAAGACTATCCTTGTCTTGTTCAGGCTCCTAATATACAGTGATTATATCATGAAGCCATTTCAGACAATTACATGCAATGAAATAAAATGACCCATCTGTTTTAGTGAGTGCTTGGGGAAGATAGGAGGGAGGGAGGGAGGTAGAAAGAGGGAAAAGGAGGGGGGGGGAGGGAAGGAGAGAGGGAAGGAGAGAGAGGGGGAGGGAAGGAGAGAGAGGGGGGAAATAGACTTAGGCAAACCTCTATACAAGGGGAAATAAAGGAGAGATTTGAGCCAAAGGGAATAATGTATTTTCACTAAACTTTAAGGACCTTGAAGCCATTGATTTGAAGTTTAATTGAACTGCATTCAAATCTTGTAGTGAAAGTTCATGTTCACTTCTCAGCGTGCTTCTAAAGCATATAAGCAAATATGACATTCTTCCTGAAGCGTGCTGCTCATGAATTCATTGTAACACATTAGAAATTACAATATCTTTTTTTTCCTTTTTTATTGGATATTTTATTTATTTACATTACAAATGTTATCCCCTTTCCCGGTTTCCCCTCCACAAACCCCCATCCTATTCCCCTTCCCCCCTGCTTCTATGAGGTTGCTCCACCACTCACCCACCCACTCCCACCTCACTGCCCTGGCATGCCCCTACACTGGCACATCGAGGCTTCACAGCACCAAGGGCCTCTCCTCCCATTGATGCCCAACAAGGCCATCCTCTGCTACATATGCAGCTGGAGCCATGGGTCCTTCCATGTGTATTCTTTGGTTGGTGGTTTAGTCCCTGGGAGCTCTGGGGTTCTGGTTGGTTGTTGTTCTTCCTATGGGGTCTGGAGAGATGGCTCAGCAGTTAAGAGCACTGACTGTTCTTCCAGAGGTCCTGAGTTCAATTCCCAGCACATGGTGGCTCACAACTATCTGTGATGAGATCCAATGCCCTCTTCTGGAGTGTCTGAAGACAGCCACAGTGTACTCACATATGTAAAATATATAAATACATTAAAAAATTTACAATATTGCTGTTCTTGGAAACATAGCCCATGAGTTTAACTAGAATTGAATTAATTCAACTGAACAAGATCTTGAGTTTGAACCAAGCCAAAAGGAATAGAGAGGTAAGGGCTTCAATTTCTAAGCCATGTTACCCAGTGGGGCTTAGCAGCTGGGCATTTCTGAGCCATGCTCTCACTGTCTAGAAGTAAAACAGGTAGGTGAGTTGCTACCCCAAAGGTCTGACCCAAAACTTCTGTGCTTATAACCCAGAGCTAGACACACTACCCTCAGGTGCTTCAATAGTATTCTGCAGATCACTAAGGATTTGTCTTAATAATAGAAAAAAAAAGATTTGGTGAAATTATATATTTAAAAACCTTTGTCTTACTTAGTTTGGGGATAATTTTAGATTCCCAGGAAAGTTACGAAGATACTCACACCTCAAGGTGCTTTTCCTTGGAGACCCCTACGATCAGCATCCTGTATAACTGTGGCTCAGTAGCCATGAACTAATAAATAGATGTTAGAGACCTAATAGCACTTGAGTAATTTTGGTTCTTGCACCCTTTTGTCCCACTCCACATCCCAGCACTGACTTTTGTCAGGTTCTCTTACTTCAACTGCTGACACTCCCTTGGCTTCTCATTTGCCATCACAACCTGGACTCATTGAAGAATGTTGACCAGACAAAACCTAACTCCATCTTGGTGTGTAACTAGAATTAGACTGAGGTCATGGATTTGACAAGAATAGCAGCCCACGTCCTAGATCCATCCCAATGCATCCTGCCCAGGGAGTGTGATGTCTGTTGTCTTCTCAAACCTGCTTTACTTGCATCAGAAGCTGTCTTCCAAGGTTTTCAACTAGAAAGTTTTGTTTTCTGTTTCAGTGAGTCTTTATAAAAATACTGTTAGACTGTGGAAATTTCTGTCTCCTATATTTGTTCACTAATCTTAGCATCCATAAATGAGCCTTGCCTGCATATTATTACTAACAAATTATATATATATACATATATTCATTCTATATTCTAAATTTATATATTCTGAATTTATTCACTTTAACTCTAATATAGGAAATATACAACCATCTATTTGTATATATATGTATACATATATACATATATATACATACTAATATGGAATTATAGATAGTTATTTGATTTCTGTGTCATATTCCATTCCTATGTCTGCTTAGGTTGTTGAGTATGTCCCGCATTGAGGGACTAGGAAAACTTCTCATAGGTTTCACTGACATTTTGATATTGCCAATCTTTCTATAAGCATTTCCATATCCTAAAACTTCTCACAATACTCCAGGATTCTGTGGGGGTTTGGCTTGTTTGCTTGCTGGTTTTTGCTGTTGTAGTTGTTGTTTTGTTTTGTTTTTGCAGACCTCACAGTCAACCTTTCTTTAAGAAGCCATGGTTCTTTCCTCTGATTTTTCTCTAAGAGTGATACTTGGCAATCAAGAACTGGAAGTGAACCAAGTGTTCATACAGCTACTAGAATGCCAAAGATAAACCTTGTAATGTGCTGGGTTAAATAGGCTGCCTCACCCCATACCATATGTCTGCTATGATCCCTTCCCACATACTACATACTCTGTCTACTCCAAACCATCAATAGTAGTTGAAATCAGCAAGTGTCATATTTTATCACATAGCTAAACTTGGTGAGTCAGAACTTCTTCAGTTTATTTGTTACTCACAGATACTCAGGCAATATAAACATTGCTCAGATAATTTCTTGAACAGCCACTAATGTCCTTTATTCTTAAAAATGATAGAAGAATATTGATCATGTGACATTGAAGAGATTATGTTTGAAGGAGGGCAATTATTCAATTATTCAGCAAATCTGTACAAAGCGCCTGCCGCAGGCCTAGCACTGTTCTAGATGAAGAGGGTCCAGCACTGAATTAAACAATGGCTCAGCTCTTTGGGCCTCAGTTCTAATCCTGAAGGTGACAATGGCTGCCATGAGACCTTGACAAGTGACAGTACTCAGGAGCCTCAGTTTCTTCATTAGTAAAACTGACATAGTACCTGATCTGGGTTTAAGTTAGACAATATGCATAAAGTAGCTTGCATTTTTACTAATATTAGTCATAAATGAAATAGTGACACTAAAATATAATTGATGCCTTTAAGGAATACTGTAACCACAGAGCCAAAGCATCTAACAGTTGGCTTTGCTACAAGGCAGAGTAGGAGACAACTTTTAAGAAGGTTGAATATGGATGAATTTCAGGAAGGGCATCTGGGGAGAAAGCTCAGTCATAAGAACTTGCTCTATAAGTAGAAGGACCTAAATTTGATTTTCTAGAACACTCAGAACAGAAGGGCCTACATGGCGGCATTTTCTGCAATCTCAGCAGTGGGGATGTGGAAAAAGGTAGGTGCCTGGGATTCCATGGCAACCAGCTCACCCTAATTGGCTAGTCCCAAACCAATGAGAGGCAAACCAAGGTGGACAACTGCTAAAGGATGGCCTTTGAGGTTGCATACTCACCTGTGCGCGCGCACGCACGCACACGCGCACACACACACACACACACACACACACACACACTAGTGCTACTAAGATGATCAAAGACTCTTTATGGGAGAATTAAGTTAAACAAGGTTCCAAGATATAGGTGATTATAAACAGTATATGAAGAAGAACCCAGCAATGCATGTCAAGGGTTCTTACCATGACAACAACAATAAAGATGACCCTCTGGTGTAGACAGATTGAAAGAGTGAACAGAAGGAGAAGGCACAAATGACACCCAGCAGAAGGTCATATGTCTTCAATATGTTATGACCATCATATGACAAAAATAATTTCCTACTTTTGAGAAGCCTTCATTATATCAAGGTTAGAGTGTGTGAACTAATTCTCTGAGTAAGAGTCCAGTGAGGATGAAGAACTCACACATTTCTGGGTCTGAAAGGCACAGACATTTTTAAAAAATGATCTTGGCAGACATAATGAATAACAACCGTTTCTTTTAACATAATAAAAACATTACCTAATTTGTCACTGTTAGCGCACATAGCGTACCATTTTGTGTTGTCGAATCATGCTAAGAAAGAAGCTTGATAAAAACAAACTGAAAATGCTCTTCTTTTATCTTTTAGAGCTGTTTGGCCCAGGTGAATAGGAACATGAACGGAGGGAGGGGAAGTTAAGAGAGCTGGGGCTGTATGCTTAAAGGCCTTGAATAATATGTTAAATAACGAGAAATATGAAGTGCTTAATCCTTGAAAACGGCCTCAGTCTTTACATAAACAGAGTAAGATGTTTATCTATCTACTTTGTATAACTTCAACCTTTAACTACGCCCTTACATTACAGGTGTGTGTGTTTGCAAATGTTTTGCGACTATTTTCCAGGAACTAAATAACTAAATAGATAAATAAATAAATAAGCAAGCCAGCCCATATTTGTAACATGTGCCTATTTCCACCCTGTAATTTTTTTCTACCATGATTGATTTTGAACTTTAGTGACTCTCAGGTGACAAGAATTATACCATTGCCCTAGATACAGCTGAAATGAACCCAACATAATTTCCTCCAGTCCAGACACTTACAAATATTCTAACTTCCCATTTTTATGACATCTTGTTAAGACTATCCAGGCTCCTGTTCTTCGGGAGATGGTGTAGAAGCCACTGTGTGTGTATATATCGTTATATTCTTATGAAGATATGCATACATCGAGCCTGGAGTAGTGACTCAGTCAAAAAGGTGTTTGCTCTGCAAACATGGGGACCTGAGTTTGAGTCTCCAGAACCCACGTAAAACAAACAAACAAACAAAACCAGGCACAGTGGGACACACTTGTAATGCCAGCACTGGGTGGGCAGAAACAGGATGACTCCTGGGACTTACTGGTGAGTTCCGGGTTCCAGTGAGAGGCTCATTCTCAACAACCAAGGAGAGTGGCTCCTGAGGCGTGGGAACTGTGGTTGCCTTTATCTATGTTGCCTCTGGTTTGCCCTGAGCCACAGTGAAACAGTGCATCTCCCATTCAAAGCTATTATCACTGATCTCAGAACTAACCACAATGTCCTCACATCTGAGTCTGATGCTAAGCTAAAAACCTGGTAAACAATTCACTCCAAAGTCTATTTTACAACGTATTTAAATAACATCCAGCTTGACAGTAGTAAAATGGTGGCATTTCCCATGTCCAATGAAAAAAATCAAATTGTATAGCTATAATATTTCTGTATAAGGTGACATCTAGCCGTTTAAATTTGAACTAATTTCCTTCTAAGTCTCATAGTATATACTGGTTTTGTCTCTGAAGGCCATGGGATCGTTAATTAAAATGGGATGTAATTTACATCTGATCTTGCTTGTAAAGACATAAATTCCTGGTGCCGTGCCACAGCTTTCTTGAAGCAGGTTAGGGGCAAGAGTGGTGTGTGGAAGAACTAGCACAAGCCTAAGGGTGACCACGCTTAGGATCACATGTTATTTCTGTCCTCTTGCTCTCTAATCTTTCTATAAAATAATGTTAAGGTATGAATATGCAAATGAATGCTACCTTAGTATCTTTAATTTTATGCGTCCCTTCTGTTTCAAAGTCTTTGCATACCCTGGTAATTTCCCCATATTTGCACTCTTCACTTAGAAACTAAGGTCAAAGGTCACTTCCTCAGGAAGCCATCCCTGACTGTTGAAATGCCCTGGAAACACGCCTCTCAGACGAAAGCATTACCAGTATGTTATTACTTGATTAATGCCCTCCTTAAAACCAAGGGATGAACATTGGTTTGGGGACTTTAGAGTCTTAGTGCTCAAACCGTTGGCAGATACAAAAGAAACCAGGCAGAAACTAGGTGAATACATGAATCGTCGTCTGGGTGAATCTATGGATGCATGAATCAAGGCACCAGCTCCCTCACAGGCACAGGTCTCTGCCTATGAACCCATGGCCCCTCTGTCTTTAACTCACCACTGGTTTCTAACTCTGTTGGAACTTAGCAAGCCATTTTCTCTCTGTGTAGAATGAGCACGGGAATGTAAGTGGAGATGATGAAGATGAGCTTTGGTACTTCTCTCCTGGGGTCCCACTTAAAGTGCAAGTTCATTCTCAGCAGCTTTGGCCTTTCCGCCTAGCTTTAGTTCAACAGACACATCAGTGTTTGTTGGTTGTTCAAGCTGCAGCAGCAGCTAAGTTTTTAGCATCTATGATGAAATACAAAATAACTTAAAGTAAGATATAATTGTTTGGCTCTCTCTCTTTCTTGGTAGTGTTAGTCCATCATGGTGGGAGAGATGGGAGAGTAGCTTACATCATCCCAGAGCAGACAGGAAGCAGAGCAGGACAGGGACAGGTGGGGCCATGGGAAGATGCAGTCCCCAAGGGTACTCCTTGGGATCCTTGAGATTTAAAGCCACCAGGGATCTACTCCCCCAACCAGGCCCCGCCTTCCACAGTGACACTTCCTCTCAATCTCTCTTCTAATTTTGAATCCATTAGTGGATCAAATATTGATAAAGTCAGAGTCTAGTCATCTCTGGGAATAACCTCACAGACATACGCGGAAGTGTGCTTTACAGAAGGCCAGCCACTTCTCGTCCCATTCAAGGTCAGGACTGAGCCATCACACCAGTGATGTGATGGGTAGCAAACCTGAGCCCACGTTCTTCCTTCTTCACCATCACGAAGCAGATTGGCTTAGCTAACCATAAAAAAGTTAGCTAGACCTACCCTCACCATTCAAGATAGTTCTGGAGGCGGTTTGAAAACTCTCGTAAGATTATTGTGACAAGCCATTTCTCAACTCTTCCAGTCAAGTGAACGTGGCAAGATGGTGCTCAGCTTCAAGGCTGAGGTCTAAGCTCTCAGCTTCAGAGTCTGTCCTGTGTTCTAAAATGATGACTTGAGTGATCACTGTATAGAGCTTCCTATCAGAAGGTCCATTGTATGTGTGTGTTTATGTGAGAATATGTGTGTATGTTTGTATGAGAATCTGTGTGTGTTTATACGTAAGTGTGTGTTACTGTGTGAGTGTGTGTGTATGCGAGTGTGAGTGTGCTTATATGGATATGAGTTTGTGTGTGTTTGTATGTGTGTGAGTGTGTGTGTATGTGAGTGTGTGTGTGAGTGTGTGAGTGGGTATGTGAGTATGTATGTGAGTGTATGTATGTGTGTGAGTGTGTGTGTGTTTGTATGAGAATGTGTGTGTGCTTATACATATATGAGTTTGTGTGTGTTTGTATGTGAGTGTGTGTGTTTGAGTGTGTGTGCGTGCTTGTATGTGTGTGAGTATGTGAGTGGGTGTGTGTATGTGTTTGTGTGTTTGTATGAGAATGTGCATGTGTGTGTCTGAGTGTGAGAGTGTGTGTACTTGTGCATATGTGGAGGCTAGAGCTGACACTGATGTGTTGTCTCATCATTCTCGTTTGTTTTTAAGAGCTAGCGATGCACCTGGGCTGCTCAGTCCACATTACCACCTTGGGTTTTCACACTGGTGCTGGGGGTCTGGACTCAGATCCTCGTCGCTGTGTAGCAAGCACTTTGCTGAGCTCGCCCTCACCCTGAAATGGCCCATTTACAAAAAATAACTACACAAGTCTTCTTGAACTTTTCCTATTTGCATTGTTAATGGGATATTTTCCATATGATATCTATAGTTTATTGATATTTTCCTAGGATGTTATGGATCATTATCTTAATTACCCCTAAGAGGTGTTTACAAGAGAGTGAATGAACAGAAGGGCTGGGGTCTGGTCAAGCCTTAGATGGGATTGGGAAGTAGGTGGAGCTCATTTGGGGGTGCTCAGAGCCTCTCTTCTCTGCATGCTCTTCTTTCTATTCATGAAAGCTGCAGAATGTTCATGGTTGCCTTCCCTTAAGAAGGGAAGGATGAGCTAGAGAATGATGCAATAATATAATTGCTATTAATTTAGGAGCGATTAGGAGAGCCAAGATCCATTTATTGCTATGGGCCCTGGCCTATGCAGTTTATTGTCTCTGTTTTGCTGGGGACGGAAGCAAGGCTGTTTACATGTTGAGCAACCATTCCACCTCTTAGTACCTTGTCAGCTCAGTGTTTAGCAAACCCCTTAGTGAGTTGGATACCGGCCTTAACACCTGAGGCTTAGAAGCACCTGTGTTCTGCAAAGCATGGCTTGTGCTCCCTGTTCAGGGAGATGCTGAGGAGTGAGGTCCCTGGAACATGGGGTCACTGGTATAAATGCACATCTCCCCTACTCCTCTTCAATCTGTAACTTGTATATTTTACAACTGCCCCCCAAAAAACTCAGAAAACAAAACAATAACAAAAACCATGTATTTCCTCCTACTCTGTGAACAAGAAGTCCAAAACCAAGATGGCTGCCGAGGTGGCTCCTTCCACAGCTCTGGCCTCGGTTTGCGCTGACCATCAAGTACTCTCATGGTCGAGGGTGCGTGTCCTGTTTCTTCTTAGAAGGCCAGGCCTATGGGATTAGAACCCACCACATGAGAGCATTTTAAATTAACATCTACATATAGACATACCTAAGGTGCTTCCTAAGGAAGAATTTTTACACCATGAGATATATTTAGTTTATATTTTTAATTAGAGATTTAGATATGTATAAAATGTGTTACCATGATATCCTCCCCATTACCCTTCCCTACTGCCCTCCCACTCCTTCTGAAGCCCTTCTTCTCCACCCAAAGCACCCCTCTTACTCTCAGGTCTTGTGAAAAAGTACATACTTCAGTGCACGATACTTAGAAAGCTTAGAAAACCCCATCATGTTCTAATCATGGGAGTTTCCCTCAGGCAGGATATGGGAGTGCTGGGAGCCTGTGGCTTTTCTGGGGACTGTGAACTCATTTCCTATAAACTGACAAAGGACCCTAGTCCTGAAGAAGAAAACAGAAAACTTTTCTCCAGAATGCCTGGCAGCTGCTGGACAGCACACACACACACACACACACACACACACACACACACACACACACACACACACACACACACACACTGCATCAGTGTGGCCCCTGGCAAGGATCAAGGGAGATGATTCGTACAGTGGCACTGAAAGTGGACAGTGGGGGAGGGGTGGTCCTTGCAACCACAGGATGCTAATAATGTGCAGAAAACTATTTTCATAAGGCACACTCATTGTTTGATATTCTGCTCTTATTTCTTTGTGGGATTTTTTTTAAAGGGAAAATAAACCCTTTGTAAATCACAATGCAGAAACCTAATCCTGTGCTCAAGCTCATAAATGTTTTCCTTCGGAGTTCATTTGGAAGCATTTCAGACAGATTGTTAGCATTGTTGCTTTCTGGGGTAAAATCATGCTTTTTTTTTTTCTCCTCGAACATTTCTTCAACTCATAACCTCTCAGTAATATTTTGCATGTTGTAATAAAATAACAAGAGAGGCAGCCTTTGTCTATTTTTAGATTCACACAGTTGCCATACTTAAGGAGACCCCCCCAGTGCTGGCTCCCCACAGGCATGAGCTGTTTCTCTGCTACCCCCAAATGCCAGTTTCTCTATTGCCAGACTTACACACTGCCATTTTTAATCCCAGCATTCCGTAACAGGTGTCAAGTCTTATAATTTCTCTCAGTATCCTCACTGTGTAGATGAACGGACTATGTAGATCATGATGGTCCCAGAAATGAACTTTACTTGACTGCCTTTTTGGTCTTTACATATGTTGGGAAGAAGTCTAGCAGAAATGGACCCTGGGACAGTGATGGGCAGGGCCTAGAAGAAGGTCTATGTTGTATGAGCAACAGCAATCTCAAAACAGGGATCAAGAGTTAGGAGGTTGAATCACAAAGGTGATGCCCAACGTCTACATGTACAGGCTGAGAACGCCATGCTGAAGCAAACACACACACACGCATACACACACACATACACACACACACACACACACACAAACACATACATACATACACACACATACACACACACATAAATACATACACACACTACACACACACACACATAAACACATGCACACAAACACACACACACATATACACACACATAAATACATACACACACATACACACATAAACCCACACAAATACACACACATACACACACACATAAACACATACACACACATACACACACATAAACACATACACACACATACACACACGTACACACACATATACACACATGTACACACACACACATGTACATACACACACACACAAACACACACACACACACACCACCCCTCTGCAGGAGAAAGGCTACAGTTTAAGGCTAGGAGGGGCTTGGTTAGATATGAGAACACATAAAATAACATTCATCCAACCCAACAAATTCTGCTCTTCAGATTACTTTCTTACTTCAGGATCTTCCAAAGCTCCATCAGCTGTGAGTGAATGGAACGGAGATTTGTCCAAGGGCAGGAAGAAGTCAGTGGCAAAGCAAAACAGGATGTGGAACTCCTAGTTCTTCACTTTCCAAATCCAGCAAACCTGACAGACAGCACTGCATTTAAAACAGAGCTTCAAAGGTTTTAGAGGGAACTCAAGGAGAGACCATGTGCAAAGCAAAATTGCCCTAAATGTAAATAATCAATCATATACATACGTAACTTATTTATTGGGACTTTCCAAAATTTGGAAACATCTCTGGAGTCTCTTAGTCAGACTAGACAATCCAGCTGTGGGCTGTGTGACATTAACTGGACAAGGTGGTGCATACATATGATCCCAGCTCTTGGGAGTTGGAGGTGGGAGGATCTGGAATTCAAGGTCATTCTTGGCTACATAGCAAGTTTAAGGCTAGCCTGGGCTATATGAGAACCCATCTGGAAAACAAACAACAGCAACCTTCCAAGAAAAATATTAGTTTATGCTCTCGTAAACCAGGAATATGAGCTCATGGATCTCCACAAGTCCTGTCCCCTGCCCCGTCTCACATCCTTCTGAAGTAAAAGGCTAAAAACGATGTCTCATCCTTTGCCTCGTATGCAATCCTTTGGTGACCAGTGAAGTTAAATATCTCCCCATATATTTGTTGGCCATAATAAATGTTTTACGTGAATTCTCCCTTTATAGTTTTTTTATAAGTATGTTCATGGTTTTATCAACCTATATGAGATTTTTTTTTTTTTTTTTACAGATCAGGCATAAACAATAACCACTGGCAGTTCTTTTTTTACTAGGTGTCAAACACTCTGGTAGCCATTGAAAACTACTAACCTTTGATCAGGCCAACACGGTAGCAGTGGTTCCATGCTTCTTCGTTTCTTTCAAACATGCTCGGGTGTATTTGCTAAAACTATAATTGGAGAATTCCTGCCTGATCTCTTTTTTCTCTATACTTAAGGTGCTCCCTCTTGAGGTGTGTTAATCTTTTCCAACAACTACTACCTTTGCATGTATGTTATCTTAGGACATTTATATAGTTTTTAAATTTATTGTATGGGGGATGCATGTGCTCATTCAGAGGCCTGCATGTGACATTGGGAATCCTCCATCACTGCTTTCTACCTTCTTGCCTTTAGACAGTGTTTCTTACTGAATCAGAAGTTCACTGTTTCTGCTAGGCTAGGTGCCTATTTTTGCCCCCAAACACTGGAGCTAAAGGCACAAGCAGTCATAACTGGCTTTTTAGGTGGGTGCTGGGATTTGAACCCAAGTCCCCATAGTCTTTCCCACTGAACTCCCTCTCTCCAGGTTTCCTTGGATGTTCTTGTAATAACCCCCATTGTCCAGAAGAACTCTAAATTAGTAAGTACCGTGCATGTATGTGTGTACGTGTGCTGCATACATGCACGCACACATCTGCTCACCTGCCTGCGTGTGCACATTGGGCAGCCAGAGATGGGCAATTTGTGTTTTCCTGTATCACTATCCACCTTAGTTTTAAGACAGTTTCTCACTGAACCTAGAGCACAGGCATACAGCTAGCCCACCTGAGCAGCCCCCCTCCGGAATGTCCTCTCCAGTCCTGACACTATGGACACATCCCACACCTGGATTTTACACAGATGCTGAAAATCTGAACGTAGACTCTCATGGTCGTACAGCAAGTACTGCCTGCTGAGCCATTCCCAGCCCAGGAAATCTTTTTGAGTTCCAAATAAATAGGAACTGTCTAAAGGCCTTTGTTGTAGCGCTCTTCAGATTAGTGTGTGTCCCAGGATGATGGAACAAGGAGAAGCTTCCAGAAGGGAGGTTACTTACAGGTGAGAAAGACTGCCTGAGCTTAGGGAGTAGAAATATATGGGTGTCAGGGACTTCTCCAGGAGATGACTCTGAATGAAGTTGGGGCTTTGTTGTTGTTGCTGTTGTTGTTGTTTTGTTTTGTTTTGTTTGCCAATACCATGCAGTTTTTATTATGATAGTTCCATAGTACAGCTTCTAATAAGAGATGGTGATACCTTCGTAAATTTTTTTTTCCATTAATTTGTTTGTTTATTCACTTCTCATCCCAATCTTTCCCTCTCTCCTCTCCTCCCAGTCCCACCCTTACAAATCCCTCCCAATGTTACCCCCTCCCCCTCTCCTCAGAGAAAGGGAAGCCCCTTTGGTCCCACCACACCCTGGACATCGAGGTGCAGCAGGACTGAGCACACTGGATGAGTATTTGGCAGAGCACTGTCACCTCTCTGTCCCTCCTGAGTAGCCCTTCTCAGAAGTCCCCCTGCCTCGATGCATGCTCTCCGCCTGACCAAACCTTGAGCACACCCTCCAAAGGAAGTCAGCCTTTGGAACAAACTTTCAGCTCTAAGATTTCCTTCCTTGGAAATGAAGACTCTGTAGCCCAAGCGCTCCCTTGACAACTTGGGTGTTTCCCTTCCTCCTTATTTAAAAATAAACCAAAAAAAAAAAAATTATTTAAATTATTATAAAAATCATTTTAAATTTTAAAAAAGGGAGACAGATAGCAAATCTATGAGGTTGAGGTCAGCCTGGTCTACAGGGTGAGTTACAGGACAGCTGGGCCTGTAGAGAAATCCTGTCTTGAAAAATCACAAACAAACAAACAAACAAACAACAAGATGATTAATGTGCAGGAGTCAGCTGCACATAGACTAAAACTGACAGTTTGGGGACCGCAGTGAAGGACGTGGGCGTCGTCCCCAGTGACCTCACCTTTTATTAGGGTTGCTTTTTCTGGACAACTGACCCCGTGTTTATGCTAATGTCTCCTCTTTGTTTCCTTAAGAGGACCCAACCTTCCTCCAAAGGAAAACAAATTTCATGCTTCAAACCAGCGAGACCTTGACAAAGGCCTGAAGCATTTGGAGAACATTTTCTGATTGAGTGGAAAGAACTGATTTTAGTTGCCAGTTATTTCTTCCAGAAAAACAAAACAAAACAAAAACAGCTAATGTGTATATATGGAGAAGGGCAACATTTCTCATTTGTTTGTTTTCGGATTTGCCTTTGAGGCATTTTTTTTCTTTTCTTTTCTTTTTTAAATTGGATATTTTCTTTATTTACATTTCAAATGTTATCCGCTTTCCCGTGCCCCCTCCAACTCCCTACCCCATCCCCCTGCTTCTTTGAGGGTGTTCCCCCACCCACCTCCCATTGATGCCTGACAAGACCATCCTCTGCTACATATGTGGCTGGAGCTATGGGTCCCTCCATGTGTACTCCTTGGTTGGTGGTTTAGTCCCTGGGAGCTTTGGGGGGTCTGATTGGTTGATATTGTTGTTCTTTCTATGGGGTTGCAAACCCCTTCAGCTCCTTCAGTCCTTTCTCTGCTCCTCCACTGGGGACCCAGTGCTCAGTTCAATGTTTGGCTGTGAGCATCCACCTCTGTATTTGACAGGCTCTGGCAGAGCCTCTCAGGAGACAGCTATATCAGGCTCCTTTCAGCCAGCATTTCTTGGCATCCGCAGTAGTGTCTGGGTTTTGTGATTGTATATGGGATGGATCCCCAGTTGGGGCAGTCTTTGAATGACCGTTCCTTCAGTCTCTGCTCTACACTTTGTCTCTGTATTTGCTCTCCTGAGTATTTTGTTTTCCTTTCTAAGAAGGATGGGTGCACCCACATGTTGGTCTTCCTTCTTCTTGACCTTCATGTGATCTGTGAATTGTATCTTGGGTATTCAGAGCTTTTGGGCTAATATCCACTTATCAGTAAGTGCATACCATGTGTGTTCTTTTGTGATTGGTTTACCTCACTCAGGATGATATTTTCTAGATCCATCCATTTGCCTAAGAATTTCATGAAGTCATTGTTTTAATAGCTGAGTAGTACTCCATTGTGTAAATGTACCACATTTTCTGTATCCATTCCTCTGTTGAAGGACATCTGGGTTGTTTCCAGCTTCTGGCTATTATAAATAAGGCTGCTATGAACATAGTGGAGCATGTGTCCTTGTTATATGTTAGAGAATCTTTTGGGTATATTCCCAGGAGTGGTATAGCTGGGTCCTCAGCTAGTACTATGCCTAATTTTCTGAGGAACCGCCAGACTGATTTCCAGAGTGGTTGTACCAACTTGCAATCCCACCAACAATGGAGGAGTGTTCTTGAGGCACCTCACAGTGGAAGACCTGTTATCTCTAAGGAAGTGGGGAGAAGGTTTATATGGTTATGGAGCCACAGAGCAGCAGCAAAATTACTTTGTCTCTGGATTACCATTTCAATGCCTACACAGAGTGGCTGGCAAGATGGTTCAGAGGGCAAAGGTAGTTGCAATGGTGATATGAGTTAGACTCCTGAAGACAACATGGTGCTCTCCACTAACTCCTACCTAATCAGAATTGCTTAGCAAGTATTGTTTCTGGATGCTCGTACATATTTGTGCATGCATACATACATATACAAATATATATGTATACATATACACACACAAGCATATATTTATGTGTATATAAAGGATATAGAGATGTGTAAGTGGATGCACACACAAACATCTGTCCCATACCTATGCAACACATTGTGAGAGGCAGAGGGAAAGGAGAGAAGCTGTGTGGTACTCATCAACAGCAGTCCCATCTTTTAGAAAGACAGATTACTTAGAACTGAAACAAGCGAGTCAAACTCCCCTCCCTTAGAGAGATCTAGCCAACTTGAGCTCTTTTCCCGCAGGCATAAAACCAAGGTGGGGTCTCAGAAGACAAGCATACTTTTGTGGTAGATCATTGCTGGCCTCCAAATAACTGGCCACATTCTTATGAAGAGAAAAAAATCGGCCTATTTTGCCTGTTAATTTATTTTTCCGGAATTGGAAAACCCTCTCCTTGAGCCACAGGGATCACAGAGCTGAAAGGGAAGGTCCTCACCTTTGTCATCAGGAGTTTGTCCCTGGGATTATTAGCTCTAATGACAGTCTAACTGGGATGAGCCTCTGCGTCACTATCTAGACTCTGGAGGGTGTGTGCACATGTGTACGCTTCTTCCAGTACCTCTAAGTTACATGCAAATCAATGGCAGAACCCCACTCTGGTTCCCACTAACCTGTTTGAATGAGCACGGCAGTTCTTCATGCTGGTCACTCACCCTTAGAGTATAATCTCCATCATATTTACTCTTTTATTTAGCAGGAAGTTGTGGGCCTCAGCTTTTTATCTGGCTCTGTGCCTGATACCATAGAAGCAAAGTTTTATTTCTTTTTCCATTTATTTTAACCCACACTATTGCACGAAGTCTGTGCCTATGCAAACCCAAAGATTTCAGCCCTGTGAGGGCTTATAATCTCATGTCCTTTCACTTTTTAAAAAAATCACTTAATCCCTCCCCCTCTCTTGTGTGTGTGTGTGTGTGTGTGTGTGCGCGCGCGCGTGCGCGCGTGTGTATATGTTATAATGGTATGTGTATGCATGGTGCAAGTGTATAGTATTCATGCTCATACATGACGATGAGAAGGCTAGAAAAGGACATTAGGTAACTTTCTCTGCTTGTCTTAGGGTTTCTATTCCTGCACAAAGATGTCATGACCAAGAAGGAAGTTGGGGAGGAAAGGGTTTATTCAGCTTACACTTCCACATTGTTGTTCATCACCAGAGGAAGTCAGGACTGGAACTCACACAGGGCAGGAACCTAGAGGTGGGAGCTGATGCAGAAGCCATGTAGGGATGCTGCTTCCTAGATTGCTTCCCCTGGCTTGCTCAGTCTGCTTACTTATAGCACCCAGAATTACCAGCCCAGGGATGGCACCACTCACAATAGGCCCTCCCTCCTTGATCACAAATTGAGAAAAATGCCTTACAACTGGATCTCATGGAGGCATTTCCCCAAAGGAGGCTCCTTTCTCTGTGATAACTCCAACTTATGTCAAGTTGACACATAAATCCAGCCAGTACCACTTTATGGCCTTGGGAGAAGGTCCCACACCAAACTGAAAGCTCATAGTGTGTGCTAGGGTAGCAGGCCACTGAGCTCTTGGGATCTACCCATCTCTGTTCCCCAGTACTGGGGCTACAGGTATGCACAGCAATGTGTGACTTTTTACCTGGGTGTTGGGGATTCAACCTCAGGTTGCCATGTTTGCAGAGCAAGCACTCTTACCCATTAAAACCCTTCAAATGAACTTTAAAATTTAATCTCTCTTTAGCTAAAGGTACAATATGTGGATACAAATGTTTTACTTTACTCAGTCCTAAGAATAAAGCCCATGATTCTCTTGAGTCTGTTTGTGTAACAGAACTGTCCATCCCCTGTCATGTCAACAGATATAGATTCAAGCGAGACTACCCACATTACACTCATCTCAGCTTTGAGGCCTGTGAGTACACAGAAGAGTTCATATTCTGGCGATAGTTAAAAAAAAAATGCACAAATATCCCCAAGGACACACGTGTAACAAAGAATACACGTGAAAATAGTCAGAGAATCTGAAGTTCTGATATAAGTCATTGAACAGAGTTTTTAAACTGCAAGATTTAGGAACAGAGGCATCTGGCTTCAAGGATTTAAGGCAGAAGCTGGCTAGGCTGCAGCCCCCTTCTCTGCGGTTTCTTTAATTCCATAAACATAGCTCTCTTTACATGCCTTGTATTTGTCTTACTCAAACAATAGCATGCACAGTGCCTCCTCTGAGTTAAGTCCTGAGTCTCCTATTCCAGACTCCATATTTACAAAATAGAAAGTGTTTCCCTGAGGTTTTGATCTAGGAGATATTGAGCCCATTACATAAGAGGAAATATTTAATAAAAATTATTGTACTCTTGAGTGATCCCCAAACAGACATTAAGCCAGGGATTAGGAAACAGTGTATTGGAAAAATTAGCCTGTGAAATATTGATAAAGAAAAGATGAAAGGAGACTCAGAAAGGATGAACGGGATGAGGATCATGACACATCTGGGTGCCACCATGGACAGATGTGGCTTTTTTCTAGCAGGGGACAACCAACGGACAGGGAGGGACACCCCTCCGAGTGACCCAACCTGGACACAGAAGTTATATCCCTATTGCCCAGTTCCAGCTCCCAGCACTAAGTGGTTAATGTTACTCCCAGGAGTAACCCTGTGGGAGGAACTGGGTAGAAAGATGGCTAACAAGACACTGTGGCACCGAGCCATTCTGCTCGGACTCAGCAAATGGCTGGGCTTCCCCTTCTTCCCCCTCAAACATATCCATCTTTCTCTTTCACTAGACTTAAGCAGTTATGGTACAAACAGTGTGCTTCATTCTAGAGCCCTTACACCTCCCAAGGCCATGCTGTGTACACTCTGTAGATTTAGCCCGTGTCATTTCTAATGTGTATTTCCCACAAGAGTTGCCACTATAAATTAGATAGAGACAAACAGGCTGCTTTACCTGGGAGCAAATCACTGAGACAGTTGCTGCCCCTCAAAGAGTCCAGGGTTATTGCTGGCACTCAGACCCGCCTCTGACGTGGTTATGTGACATCAGTGAGTTTATAATCCAGTCATCTTAACATTCAGTTTCTCTCTAAGTTTACTGCTAATAACCTTACAAATTTCCTCTGTGAAAGAAATCACTGGAAAGAATTTTTTGATAGATATTGAGTTTGTTTGTGTGCTGTCTATTATTACTATTGTTACAGAAGAGTACCAGGATAATATTTCAGTTATTTAAGAGGTTATGGACTACTTTACTGAAGGGAAACTCGTTACCTGTACTCTCTGGGAAGAGGGAGGGTGCTATCTGACTGATACTCAGAACAGCACACTTGCAGACGAAGATCCTTGCTTCCTGGGGTTGTCTTCTGTAAGAGAGAGATGAGACAGTGTATGTAATGGGTCAGGCTTTCTGTCGGTCCTCAGCTTGTAATTTTTTCCCCTTTGCCTTTTCTTGGGTCATCTGTCTTGAATCTAGAGTACAGGAAAGCAATGCCATGGTGGATTCTCAAGCATGTCTGAAACACTGTCCTACGGGCAGATGGCATTTGAAAGCCATTCTTTCAGATGTCATACTGTCGCTACACTGAAGGGCCACAGTCTTCCCAAGTGTCCACGAGCAGCATGAATTCCTCCTCTGTTGGCTGTCACTCTGCAGCCAGCACTCCACAACATCCCATCTGCTGCTTCAGGTTTTTAGCTGTGTGCAGACAGAGCTGAGCCATGACTGTTAGAAATGCTGGGGACCAGAAGTGTTTAGGATTCTATTTATTTTCTTTTCTGCTTGTGGACCATTTGCATACATACCCAAAGATCTTAGAGATGGGAACTGAGCATAAATGCAAAATTCATTTTCATTTTATACACACCTTATGCACACAGCCTGAAGGTAATGTTATACAATTTTTTTTAAATATTTTTGTGCATGAAACAAGGTTTTCTGGTATGGAATTTTACACTTGTAGCCTAATGTCCTTGCTCAAAAAGTTTCAGATTGGGAGGGCGTTTCTGGTCTGGGCTTTCAGGTTGATTGGTTACCTCTATAAAACTAATACATGGATTTTGATTTTGTGTTTTTTTTTTTCAGATTTACTTGTAGGGGCGTTTGGGAAAGGGAAAGTAGCTGTTTACAGGTAGGTGGCTGCTGGTCTGTAAGTGTTCTGCTTTAGCTGCACTTCCCTTACATTGTTAGTTTTGCCCTAAAGACATTAAAGATTCACCTGTTCATTCTGGAGATGGGCCCTATGTCCCTTTCTCAGTCACAAAAGAACAAACACGGTGTGTACTCACTGATAAGCAGATATTAGCCCAAAAGTTCGAAACACCCATGATTCAATTCACAGCAACTGTTGAACTGAGCGTGGGGTCCCAGATGGAGGAGTTGGAGAAGGGACTGAAGGAACTGAGGGAGTTTGCAGCCCCATGGGGAGCAACAGTGTCAACTGGTCAGGCCCCCCATCCTCCCAGAGACTGGACCACCAACCAAAGAATGCATATGGAGGGACCCATGGTGCTGGCCACATAAGTGGCTAAGGAGGGCCTTGTTGAGGAGAGGCCCTTGGGCCTGAGAGTGTGAGATGCCCCAGTATAGGGGAATGCCAGGGAGGGAAGATGGGAGTGGGTGGGTGGGTGGGGGAGCACCCTCATAGAGGCAGGGAGAGGGGGATAGGATAGGGGTTTCCAAAGGATAGACCTGGAAAGGGGAAACATTTGAAAGTAAATAAAGTATTAAAGAAAAAACTCTGCATGCATTTTCCCCTCTATTTTTAACCTTTCTCTCATTTCCACATACTTTTATTATCATACTTTATGAGCGAAACTCTAGCTCCCACCAATATAACTGGCATTAAATAAGGCATTAAACTCACCGAATCAGAAATGGCCCATGTTTTAGGTGGATCTAAATTCAGACTCTCTATGGGCTGGGAGTCACTGATGTCCATACTTGTAGGACAGAACTGTGATAGGCAGAGGTCACTGTTTACACTCACTCCTACACCCGAGTGTGAACAAGAATAAAACATGCCAGGGGGCATCCCCTCCCAAGCACGACCTGCTACAGCACCGATGCAGCCACACCAATGCAGCTTCACCACTAATGCAGCAATGCCAATGCCACAGCACCCATGCAGGAGCCCCCATGCAGCCACACCACTAATGCAGCCACACCGATGCAGCAGACCTGGATTCAGAACCTGACCCTTCCACACACTGTTGTGTGATTTCGGGGAAAACTCATATAGCCTTCGGAGTCTCTGGTTCTCATCTGTAAACCGAACTATCAAATCAATACTTACCTCATGAGATAAGTAATCCTGTCAAAGGATTCAGTGAGAATCTGGATGCAAATTATGCTAAGTAATAACTGGTTAGATAGCTGGGCTTTCTTAGAAGATTTATTATGAACCCAAGAGACTAAGTTAGGATTTCGGGGCAAAGTCATGCATGAATACATGCATACAGACCTGCGTGTGCAGGTGTCCTACGCATTGTGGACTGATTTGAGCCAGCTATTCTCACTTAGGTGAGAGAGAATCAGAAACTCCTAGCAGCTCTCAAATATGAGGCTTAGGCTTCTTACGACCATAACCTGACACCGCCAAGAACCCTGGCTCTGTCTGCCACCCTCCAAATCCACTACAGCTCTGAGCCAATCCCATATTTTCCATGGTCTGTTCCAGCCTATTGCTGGCACAAGGACCTAAGTGCCTGTCGACTCTTGCAGAAATAGAAATCCTGTCATAGGCAACTCTGCCCATGAACGCCCCAATGCCCATCCAAAATGTTCTCCATCTTCTTCCTCTCTGTGCTTGAGAGGATTATCACCCTCTCCCCTCCATTCGTTCCCTTGTTTTCTCAAAGTTGATTGCCACAGCAAACCTCTAGCAGGCCTAAAACCACTTTGTCTTCTTATATTTAACAGATAATACAAGTTTGAAAATTAAAAAAAAATAATAGAGCACAGATAACATCAAGAGGCTTGTAAGAAAGCCCAGTGGTCCCCATGGTGTTATCATGTGAAGTAGTTGTTTGCACAGCATTTTGCCCCTAGACATGCCCTCCCTTCTCTCTGTCAGAGGAAACCTACTCACCGGGCTACCAATACATACTGGACTCTGGAGATTTTGGCTCCTAGCTAGTATCTCTTATAAGCAAGCTTCAGAAGCTGCTCCAATCTCCTGCTCTCTGATTTACTCTCTTGTCTTGTTACCCTCTCTTGGGTAGCTCCAATGGCGTTCACATCCATTCCTCTCCTCAGATTTAACTTCTGGAATCATCTGGAGAGTGTGTTTAATATTCCAGCCCTGGCCCTTACCCCCAGAGGTTTAAGTTCCACTGACCCATGATATTGTCTGGACGTAGTGTTTGCTTGAAAGTTCCTGAGTAATTACACTGACAGGATTGAGAATCGCTGCTCTGGATGAAGAACAGAACGAATGGGTCTATAAACCTATTTTCATGTGCTCAGCTACATCTGCAAAGCTTAGCTATAAAACTACTGATCAATTTGAAAAATTATCAATGAGCCAACAATTTTCAAAACTCTCAAGTACTTATTATGAGTCGATGTGTCTTGGGGTTGGAGAGCTGGCTCAGTGGTTAAGAGAGCTTACTGTACTTGTAGAAGACCTGAGTTTGGGTTCCATCTCCCACATGAAGTGCTCACAATCACCGATAACTCCAGCTCCAGAACATCTAATGCTCTCTCTGGCTTCCCAAGTCACCAGCATGTGTACACACACACACACACAATCCATATAAATAAAGGTAAAATGTGTCTGTGAAGAAAGCATATGTCTCATCAAACACGAACATAGGGCTCCAAGAAAGCCACAGAGCTGTAGTATACTCACACCATATTATCACAATATAGTGAGTCCGCTTGATAAAGAAATCAAGCCAATGGAATTGATGTGCTTGACAGTCTCCAGCATCCTTCCTTCAGACTTCTCTGCTCTCAGGTGGTTTAGAGGTCAGTCGCGTGTGATGCCCATTTACTCATGACATGAGCAGGGCTCTTGGTGCAAGGCCGGACGTGTTGACAATGGCTTCTAGAGGAAGAGTTCTTTTTATCAGGAAGCGATCCCTCTGTGACCGTGAGTTTCTCTCACGCCTTGGCTCTCTCCCTACAGAGCCAGGCCAGTTGTAACCGTGGATGCCCAGCTTCTGCTGCACCCAGTGACTATAAACCTTGAAAATAAAACTTGCCAGATTCCAGAATTCCCGACTCCTGTGGCCTGGTAAGTTAGCCCAATGCTACGCACATTCCAACGTGGGGTCAAATTGCCTAGGACCTTATTTAAAGAAAAAAAAAAAATACATGCTTGGGTACAGAAAGTCTAAGGTAGGGCCCGGGATCATGCACACTGTGGATCTAGAAAAATCTTCGAGAGGACATTGACATTTCTGAATTACAGACCAAGACTGACTGGCAAAGAGTCGGTGTTGCCAGAGGAACACTGTGTGGTGCTAAGCTCTGATTTACACAGGGCCAGCATTTTCACGTACAGGCTCCTATAGGCTCTGAGATAAAAAAGACCAAAACATTTGGGAAAAAAAATATCTTAAACGTTTTCGTGGCACTCTGGATGTTATCTAAACCAAAAACACATCAAAATACCTTGACTCCTACTTTTGCATATACTAAATCTTTTGAGCCTCTCTTGTTTAAAAAATAAATAAACTGGTCAAGATTACTTAGTTTCAGGTACTGAAAATAGATAGCAGTTTTGTAACTTGAAATGTACAACTAGCTAGAAGTTCGGTGGTCTAAAAAAGGAGATTTTTGTACCCTAAGTTGTTCTTGCGGCCATGATATCCAGCTTTTGAATCAGCTTGTCACCTGAAATGACAGAAAGGAACTGGGTTATAACACATCCCGTGAGAAAAATACCAGCTTGTTTGTTAGTGTGGGGGTCCCCAGTCATCACAAGACAATGCACCATGGGACCAGGGCATTTCTACTGGAAACTCAACAAAGATTTTGAGATTTTTTTCTTTTGAGATTGACCCTCATTCACCAGGGTGAGTGTTGAGGCAGTATCTTCAGTTCGTGAAAATATTAGAAAGCAGAAAAAGCCAGTGTTGACCCTGAGAAGCTATCCCCAGCCCATCCTAGCTTGTTGCCAATGGCCTTTGGACAGGAGTTCCTATGGAAGTCCAAGCTGTGGGAGATGGAGGACAGAGAGATCCAGGATCCTGAGGAATTCTTTGGAAAACATCCTGTTGTGGAGAGCTCCTGGTGTGGGAAGCCCGGCCTGAGCTCCTGGTGTGGGAAGCCCGGCCTCTCCTTTAACTGCCTCTGAACGTGGTTGGGAAATGCCCTGAGCACATTTCAAACCGGTTTTAAACCATAAAGTAGTATAATGAAACCAGATCTGAGAAAATACAGGGGAAAGCCAGCATTTCCCTAACGCCTGGCAGGGGTCAATGATCACTAAGTGGTCTGTGAGTGCTACTTGGCTGGAAACACCAAGACTCTAAGGCTCGCCAAGGAGCCCTGTGTTCACACCTTCAAAACCCTGGGCTTCCACAATGTATTCATTTAAAACTAATACTTAGACTCCAGTATGGAGCGTGTTTATTTAAAAATAAATGACTTTTTTCCCTAAGAGTTTTAGTTTTATTGAGAGAGAGAGAGAGAGAGAGAGAGAGAGAGAGAGAGAGAGAGAGAGAGAGAGAGATCGGAGTCTTTTTCAGAAGATAAACGACTATTCACTTCTGTTCAGGAAAAAAAAATACTTTTTTCTTTTTCTTTAGTCTTTGAAATGTACCATATGTATATAGAATGTACCTTGATCATCGACCCCTCACTCCATCCCTGACCCCTCCCCCCCCGACCCTCAGCATTTCTCCCTCACAACTTCACGCACTTCTCTTAGAGTTATTTTTATTTAGCCCACTCAGTCCAGTTAGTGCTGTTGATATATGCATGAACGTGGATGGAGTCGCCCAGTAGGGCGCTAGGAACCCATCAGAGTTCACACTGCTGAGGAGTGGCCACCCTCATCCCCAGCAGCCACCAACTGCCAGTAGCCACAGCTAATGCCTGCCCTTTAATGTCTTCTCTCTTACCAGCCCTTTGCTTGTTCCCTGGAGTCATGTCACTAAGATAAAATGTAACTTGTTCTGTGGACAAATTATACTGCTGTTATTTAATTCTGTCACATTATTTGTCTTTAATTGGATTGTATCCTCTTCGGAAAGACACTTAATTTTCAAGTGCCAGCCTTTTCCTGTGTTCCAGAATATTCAGATACAAAGTTAGGGGTTGCGGGTGTATCTCAGTGGTAGACTGTCCTCAGAACCCAAAACCCAACCAGACAGAAGCTAGGAAGCAAACCACTGACTCGTGTAGAATGTTTTGAAGATGTAGAATGTTTTGTGGCTGTAGAATGCTTTGTGGATAGTTTACCCACAGTGTTTGAAAGGCATCTTTGCTGGGACACTGGCCTGATTTAACATCAGCTTGTACTGTAGATGGCCTCTTTGGCAAACTCCAGTCATAAATCATTCCTCACCCCCTTCCCTGTGGATTTCTGTGTCATTCAGTCAGCTGTCTGGGTTTGGGGTTTTTTATTGTTGTTGTTGTCATTGGTTTTTTTTTGTTTTTTTTGTTTTGCTTTGTTTTGTTTTAATATCTGCTTGTTGACATTGCTCAGGAAAAAGGAAATGAAATTCAGCATAATAAATATTAAGATAATTGGTTCCTAATGAGAAAAACTATTTTTTTCTATTTTGTAAACATAAAACAAACTAGCTACTTCTCCAATCTGGAAAAAAAAAAGTTTTTCAGATATGAATGACATCATGTAAAAAGCAGATATTTTTCATCATGAAAGTAGAGTTGGATTGGTAATAATTGGGCCAATGAGATGGTTCAACTTGTAAAGGTGCTTGCCACATATGCCTTGGGACCTGTGTTCAATTCCCAGAACCCTAGTAAAGGTGGAAGGAAAACCAGCTCTACAAAACTGTCCTCTGACTTCCATGATCTCCATGGCATGTGTGCTCCCCAACACACATGTCAAGTACATATATGCATGATAATAAATAAATTAGAATTAGTGATTGTTTGCTTTGTACTTTCATTGTTATATTGTATATGTATGTAGCATCTGTGTGGTCTATGTATGGATATATGTGTGCACATGGGCATGTGGGTGTGTGCACACAGCTATGTGGAGGCCACAAGTTGACAGCAGCTATCTTCCTTAAGCTGCCTCCATCTTAGTTTTGAGACAGGATTTCTTACTGAACCTCAGTCTCATGGATTAGGCTACCCTGGCTGGCCATAAGCTCTAGAGCAGCGGTTCTCAGCCTTCCTAATGCTGTGACCCTTTAATACAGTTCTTCATGTTGTGGTGACCCTAACCATAAATTTATCTTCATTGCTACTTTGTAACTACAGTGTTACTACTGTTATTGATCATAATGTAACTATGTAATATGCAGGGCATCTGATGTGACCCCTGAGAAAGGGTCACTCACCTCCAAGGTATCTCCATCCACATGCTGAAATCCACTGCCCTAGAGTCGCCTGCTTCTGGATCTCTTCCCCGCCTCAAACTCCAAAGCTGGATGGCTAACATTGTGCCTAGGAGTTTTCATTTGGATGCTGGTGATATAAATATAGACCCATACGCTTCTACAGCAAGCACTGGACCAACTGAGCATCTTCCCCATCTGGCTTTGAAGTTTGAAACCACATTTTACATTTATCTCATTTTTCTCATTCATTGTATATTATCACAAACAGACTCACACCACAAGCTCATTATTCACCAGTTCATGGTGGACACATAGTGTGGGGGTCATGTTGTGGACTTCCTGCCTTCTGTGTACCGCAGCCTGTCTGCCTATAGCTTTATTTAGATAGACTCAATGAGAATGCTCAGTTGATTTCATGTAGTTTTTGTTGGGCTTCTTGTTATTTTTTTCAATCAAAAATAATCAGACTAATGGGCTTTGCTGAATTTAAACATAAATCATAGCTTAAAATCATATATTGAATTAAGTCATATTTCACAGCTTTGCCTGACACAAGTCACAATTATATATGGACCTGATTCTTTGGGACCAAACTCATGATAAGTCTTTAGATATAGATAAGACATATTTCTCTATATTTAGAATGAGTATGCTCATCCACTAATGTAGAATTTTAAAATTTTAGTTTAGAACAGAATTATGGAAAAGCCAAAACTTGGAAAAGATATTTCAGCTAAAGCCATTGTCTTAGTCAGGATTTCTATTACTGCACAAACATCATGACCAAGATGCAAGTTGGGGAGGAAAGGGTTTATTCAGCTTACACTTCTATGCTGCTGTTCATCACAAAGGGAAGTCTGTACTGGAACTCAAGCAGGTCAGGAAGCAGGAGCTGATGCAGAGGCCATGGAGAGATGTAACTTACTGGCTTGCTTCCCCTGGCTTGCTTTGCTGGCTTTCTTAAAGAGCCCAAGACTACCAGCCCACAGATGGTACCACCCACAAGGGGCCCTCCCCCCTTGATCACTAATTGAGAAAATGACTTACAGCTGGATCTCATGGAGGCATTTTCTCAACTGAAACTCCTTTCTCTGTGATAACTCCAGCTTGTGTCAAGTTGACACAAAAACAGCCAGTACAGCCATCTTTGACCTTCTGAGTTCAGGTTGGAATGCTACTCCCAGTAATTCAGCATGCTATCACAGTTATAGTAAATTTGAATGAAAAAAGTTAAGGTCATCTGACTGTTAATGATATTGACAGACAGGGAGAACAAAAAAAATATAGATGTACTCTGACATATTCATAAACTGAGAATAAAGCCTTCAGCTGACAGCATTTACCAAATTTCTCCTTACCAAGACAATGTCCATATTCATAGCTGTAACTTACCCCGTTGTGAAAGCTATATTGCTTCTGTAAAAAGCAATTAGTGTCTCTAAATCCATTTTAATTTTATATATTGATAAGTCCATCATAAATGTGACTTTACTTCGGCAAAGCTTTGTCTACACTGAGGAATAGTGAGTCAGATATTGGTTGGTGGACCATGGTAACACACACCAAGTGCTTATGGAAAAGCTAAACATGAAAAAAAAAAACCAAACCTAGTTTGAGAGGCCAGTACTGCCAGAAAATTTAAAAACGTGTTTACCTATGGACCTTCCTTGAATAATTCTAATCGAAGGAGAAGTTGGTTAAAGTTTGTGATTTCTCTGGGGAAGCGGTATAAACACTTGTAATAGCACAAACATCTCAGGAAACTTTCAGCTAAATGGTGTGTGGCGAATTACTTACCCTGAAGGGAGAATTTGACTGAGGTCACAGAGATAGATGAATCCCAGATGTGACACATTTCTGTTACGTTTGACAGGGAAAGCTGACACCCAATTAAAACATGATTGGAGAGTCTTTCCTTTATTGAATTCTATAGAAATACTCAAATCACAATAGAATTTTTAGTAAAACCTTTTGGGACTGCCATTAAGCCATCCTTCTCTTCCATCTTTACTTTGTTGGCGATGTGCACAGGCCCTGTCTGCAGCCATGACTGTTAGACTATTATCAGACTGTTACAATGGAAGCAGGTGATAATATTTGTTAAGCTCAGGCAGACAAGGGGATATTTCTTATTCAGTCCATGGCCACAGACCAGGGCAAGTCCTGGTCATGGGACAATCACAAGCACCACAAACATTTCTTGGGTGGCAGTTAGCGCATGCCGAAGGGGAAATTACCAAGTGTCTTCCAGCCATTTGTCACTGTCTCGTTATCCATATCACTGTGCACAGCCAGCCAGAGTTAGTGGCTTTAACTTTCTTTCTCTCTTGTCTTTCCTCCCACCTCCATATTATCCCACTCCTTGCTAGGTACTGAGTTCTAGTCTCCTCCCAGCAGAGACAAGGTTGTTAAGACAAGCATGTTGCTCCATGCTTAAGATTAAATGCACCTATCTCACTAGGACTTCAAAGCTCTGTTGTGCACTCATCAACCAAACCAGCCCACCTTCCATCTTCCTGGGAGCTCTGACTACGTTGAAAATCTTCCAGTGCTCAAGTGGAGCCAAGCTTCTGTTCGTCAGGCTTTTCCATAGCATCTCCCCCACTCTGTGGCGCAGTTCTTTATGCCATGGCACAAGGAGTATGTTCATATGTAGTTATTGCATAAAGACAGTGGGGGTATTGATTAATCAATTGATTAATCTCTAGTAATATTTTCAAGTATTTGCCTTTGTAAGCGAAGATACCTGTCTCAATTGTATTAGTAATTGCATTGAGCTGGCGTGTGTGTGTGTGTGTGTGTGTGTGTGTGTGTGTGTGTGTGTGTGTGTTTGTGTGTGTGTGTGTGTGTGTGCACATGCATGTGTGTGCACATGTATGCCCATGTGTATGTATATGTAATTAAGAGTATAGAGGGAAGCCATGTGTTCATTTTATCTGGAACGACGGAAGGGAAGATTCCTAGCTCAAATTCAAGGCTTTACTAACCAATAAATTACTGACTACTGTCTTCCCACAGCTTTTCTGTAAGAATCTGTGCATCTATAGCAGGCCAGAGCATTTCAAACACAATAGGTGAGAATGTTTTCATTTTTATGTTATCCTATGCAAAGCAAACATGGCGCATTTCTCTGCACAGACAATAGAAAACTAAAGAGCCCTTTATGAAAACTCAAGTTTTTATTGTATGTTTAAAAACCATCTAATTATCACTGCTTTCACCCTGGGCATCAGCTATCAAAAACGTAATTGTTGGGAAAGTGGCATGCCATAGTTTTTGCATGAGTTCCAAAACATGGGCTGTGGAGATAGTTTGGTTGTGCATTCTTGCTGAGCAAGCACGAGGACCTGAACTGAGGTCTTCAGTACTACAGAAAAGCCAAATGTGGTGGATGCCTCTATGATCCCAGTACTGGAGAGGTAGAGAGGCACTTCCCAGATCTCCCTGGCCAGCTACCCTAGCTAAACTGGTAAGCTCTGGGCTAAATGAGAGACCCTGTCTCAAAAAATAAGTGTGTGGGAGGAATACAGTAAGATACCCAGTGTCAACCTCTGGTGGCCTCATGCACACATACAAACAGCACATACACCTGCACGCATAAACACATGAACAAGTGCTCACACATACACCACACATGCATGCAAAGCCACAAAATAATTAGATACTGAGCATGTTTTTTAATACATCAGCTTATTCTGATCCAACCACGAAAAGGTTCTCCCGAATAGCTATCTTGAAATGAGCGCCTGCCCCTGACAGCACAGCATTTGCCCAGCGCTTTCCCCAGCATGATTTTGTTTACTCTCTGTCTGTCTGTCCTTTAGCCCTGATGGCCGAGGTGCAGTTAGATTTCCTGAAGCAAAAAGGAGCCATCAAGCGGACACTCTTCCTCCACAACCACCAGTCCCATCTCACCTTCCCCTTTGTGATGAGGCAGCAGAAATCCCTCCACTGCCAGGATTTTACGGTTTACCTTCGAGTACGTTTTCTGGAAATCCCCTCTGGGCCTTCTCATGTTCAAATCCAAATTCTAACTGTTTCTATCTGGTTATCCATCACACTTGCCGAGGACATCCACATCTGTCTATTCTTGCTTTTCTGGGAGGAGACTCTGGCTTAAGGTAGGATATTTTCTTGCTGACCCTGGCTTCAAACAGCCCAGTGCTTTGTTCCTCTTAATTTCTAAGGCTTATCGTTTGTTTTGGACAAAATGTTGATAATAGCATCTTACTCAGGTGGTCTTCATTTTTAACTGCCTCCCTCCCTCATACATAAAAGTTCAACACGATTTATTTGATTTTTTTTTATCCTTTATTTTTTTTATGTGGGTATGTCCTGTTAGATTTTATCAGGATACATTTAGAGCTGGCTTGGGAAAACATTTAGACAACTAAGCTTTCATTAAAAATTAATGTGTAATTGTGCTTATGAAGGTGATAGGGTTTTACAAATCCTCGTAATTTAAAATTCAAACTCTTTGGAACCCAGTTACCCTCCATACTGCTGCCAGCTGTTAGAGAGTGATCAATAGTCCCATTTATTCTCTATCCATCAAGGCTTAGTTCACAGGGAAAATACTAGTGAGGACTAAAGGTTCACAACTACACTTTAGAATTAGAACCCAGGCGCATGGTCTCCCTCCACCAACTTAGTAAGACCTTGGTTAGCACAACTAAAAGGCAGGATGCTGGCTACATGCTTAGTGCTTAGCGCTTAGTGCTTAGCGCTTAGTGCTTAGCGCTTAGTGCTTAGCGCTTAGTGCTTAGCGCTTAGTGCTTAGCGCTTAGTGCTGCTTCTCTCTCCTCACCCTTAGAGGACCCCTATTTCTTTATCCAAAGCACCATCAAATGTGCTGAAGCTATCTTGTTCATGAAACAAACAAATAGCAAAGGGGGAAAGAGAAGTAAGACGTTTTCTTCCTCTGAGCCCAAGAGAACCTTCTGGCAGCTTCATCAAAACAAAAAATCCTGGGTCATGATGTTCTCTGGCATACATGGAATATAAGTGTAATGTTTTACTCGGTGACTTGACCGACTCTGTGTCAGGTGTTACAGGTCTGGGGTGCCTGCAGATCTCCTCTAGACCAGTGGTTCTCAACATTCCTATTGTTGCAACCCTTTGATACAGTTCCTCATGTAACCCTAGACCATAAAATTACTTTTGTTGCTACTTTCTAACTGTAACTTTGCTACTGGTATGAGTTATAATGTAAATGTCTGATATACAGCCCCTATGAAATGGTCACTCAACCCCCTAAAGGCATTGCGACCCACAGGTTGAGAACCACTGCTCTAGCGTATCCCAGGGTAGCCACGCCTCTAGGAGATTTCATCACTGGGCTTATGAATGCCGGCTACTGCAGACCACATACATTAGCACCCAATCCATCCTGTTGGCGTGAACACTGTCACTCACAAACACTGACAGGAGTCCAGGGTGGCCTGCTTGTCATAGACTAACATCTTGCAGTCATTTCAGGGGCCTGTGTTGGCGATTACTTTTTCCTAGGATGAAACTGAATTCCGAGATAAACTATCTCCAATCTACATCAGCCTGAACTACAGTCTGGACGACCCCACCTTTGACGGTGGCCTGGAAGTGAGGCCAATTCTGAACCACTACAGGGACAATGTAGTCACTGAGCAGGTTAGTCTTTCAGGCGAGAGTCTGAAGGCTTTTTCATTGCCATTCTCTGGAGAGAGTTGTTCCTATGATCTGAAGATGAAAGTCAGACCCTCTATTTCCATCCGTACACAGAGGGATAGAGCACTAGGGACATGATCCTAACATGTTTCCTTATGGTGCTTTTGGAAACTTTTCTCCCCTTATGCAATTAAGATTTAATTTGTTCAAATGGAGTGGCAATATCGCCAGTAAGCCTCACAATAGTGTTGGTTAGCACCATCTACAGACATTACAGAACACACCGGAAATGGGTTATAAAATAAACGCTGTCGACATGTCGCTTTATGTCGCAATTTGTGGAGTTGTGTAGACTTCTGTGAAAGCTTAGGTTTAGTTGATGGCTTCCTTTATGATCTTCGTGAGGAAGGACGGGAGTTGAGCTTTCTTGGATTCTTTCTGATCTTTCCCTCGCTCGACACAGGCTCACATCCTGGTGGACTGTGGAGAAGACAATCTATGTGTTCCTGACTTGAAGCTGTCAGCTAGACCGTAAGTTTAAATAAATAAATGTGTGCACCACACCTGGTGGTCTCTGGGTGTTTACTTAAAGCTTCTTTTGAGAAAGGATATGCTTCCAAGAAATGGAGGAGGGAAAGTGATTCATGAAATTCTCTAGCATGGCCACACTTCAGATTTGCCTCTGATCTGGTCAGTTCTCTGTCACTGGTGTCAAGTGACACAGCCGGAGATTTTGCCTGGGCCATTTCATCTTTCAGCAAGCATCAGAGGGCTAAAAGTGTTTTTGTTGAAAGTAAACTCATGTGTGGAGTGGCTCAGGTTCTATTTACTTATCTCAGTCAAGTGAGAAAGGGTTCAGTCCACACCTTAACCAAACTTGTTTTTGTAGCACCCCATGACTCAAAGACCTCCTTAAAACTGTCAAAACAAAATTAATTTTAATTTACTGGGGGTTGGGGGGGGGAGGGAAGACTTAAAAGACACTCCGGGGGTCAAGCAGAAGGTGTCAGAAAGTCAAATGAGAATCAAAGGGCTCTGAAGTCGCCAGTAAGGGGAGCATTGACTCTGGCTGGTAACCTCTCAGCTGTGTGCATAAAGAAATAGTAGTTGGGGCTGCTGCGACATCCTTGGGTGGGAAAGCAGGGCTGTGTTCCTCTCACCCAGGAACTCCTGAACTACCAGCGTTTGGAATCTACTTGCTAATCTCTCAAGGGGACTTGTCCCAAAGTTCATAATTTAATAAGTGTCAAAAGCAATAGCTTTGAGGTGGGGTCAAAAGTGGAAGAGGCATTTCTGAACATTAGTTTCATTTGGAATTCAAAGTGAACTAAATTTCCTTAAAATACTTCAAAAACCCTCCCTCAGCCACTTGAGATGCTGCTTCGCCTGCCTGTTTTCCCTCTTCACATCCTTGCTGCTTGGTGTGCTCCCTCGATCACTGTCTAAAGGAGCTCTCTTTCTCTCCCCACAGTTCACTCTCCCACTAACGTGTGTTCTCAGTGGTATGAAGGAGCTAGGGACCCTTCATTCTGGTCCCGAAGTCAAATGTTAAGTTTGCAGGAATTTCGGTAGCCAACCACTCAGTGTGTTGATGGCTTCAAATTGGTCACGGTGGGGGGTGGGGCACAACTGGAATCCATAAATGAGATGTATCAGGTTTATTTTTTAGAACAAAATGTTAAATAGTTGCTTGCACTCCATAGGACATTATCCCACCTTCCCCATTCAGAAGATTTTCTCTTCAATCTCCCTACAGGCTTTTAGGGGCCATCTACCTTCTTTCTCAGTCCTACCATTTTCTCTTTTTTTTTCTGCTAAATCATTGTTTTCCTTGGTTTGTTTGTTTTGAGACAGACTCCTGGTGTGTAGCTCAGTAGTCCAGGATGGTCTCCAACTTCCAATTCTCCCACCCCTGTCTCCTGAGTGCTTAGATTTACAGGCACACATTATTTAAATTTCTTAAGTAGAATATTCATGAGGCCAGTGGTGTAGTGTTTGCATAATCATCCTTTTTAAACTGTACTTTTTTTTTTTTTTTTTTTTAGAGATAAGCATCAGCTAATCACTGGCGATGAAAATCACCTAGCGCTCATAATAAATGCAAGAAACGAAGGAGAAGGAGCCTACGAAGCCGAACTCTTCGTTGTGATCCCGGAAGAAGCAGATTACGTTGGGATCGAGCGCAACGTCAAGGTAAGGCTGGAATCCCAGTAAATATTAAGTCCGATGAACAAGGCTGAGTCTTTCCTCCCAAAAGAGATCAGAATGGTGCCTTCCTTTGTCAGCTCATAACAGCAGCGAGCCAGGGAGAAGATGGACTACGAAATATTAAAGTCTCTCCCTGCCACAGTTGGCCAAAGACAGGGAGCTGAAGCTAAGCAGAGAAAAGACCAGCCAGAGGCAATTAACTCGTTTCTCAGGCTAACCCCCACCCCACTGCCTTTGCAAACCCTGGTTTGAGTCCCTCTAAGCTCGGAGCAGATCGAAGGGAAGTCTGGTTTTTATTACTGGTGATGGAAGAAGAGCCAACCAGTCCTGCTGAGCACTGATAACAGCCAGGACAGGAACTGCAAAGGAAACAAATTCATTTGTCTTTCTTCTTAGTCTGCATTTTTGGGACTGAGACCAGAGAAGGGCCTGTTTCTTCCTGGTGTGCCAGTCTTCAATGTTGCTGTTTATGTGCTATTTATGAGCTTCTGGATCCCTTACCAAAACATGATTCTTCCCACTCAGTGTGTCCTGGGAACTTGTCGTATTCTTAATCATTTTGTCTAAAAAATTCTAAATAGGCCAGTAATCCTAGCAGCCAGGAAGCTTGGGCAAATGGATCCATGAGTTGAAAACCCACCCATGCTACAAATCAAACTCAATAAAAAGACTGAGACAAATAAGCAAGCAAGCAAAAGCATCATTGTAAATGCTTGATAGACTGACAGTCCCTCCATTTCAGAGTAATTCGACATTCAATTAAGAGCAGAAACTAAGGTTTGAGTTCTTTCACAGGCATAAAAATAACATAGGCACTCCATAAACACTTGCTGATTGATTTATTCAGCTAAAATTTATTATGTGTCCACCACTTTCTCAAGACCACATGTTATAAGGGACTTTCACAGTCTAATGACTAAACTATTTTTAAAATTTATTTATTTATTTATTTAATTTTATTTTTTGATACTTTATTGTCATGGAAAGTGATCTATCTGTCTGGTGTGATGATGTCACTGTATGAGCCTTTTTTAAAAACGTGTAGGCAGAGTCTGGTGTGGAGATGTATTTCTACAATCCTAGCACTTGAGAGGGAGAGGCAGAATGATCACAAGTTCAAGGCCAGCCTGAACCCTGGAGATGATGGATAGGTAGATAGATAGATAGATAGATAGATAGATAGATAGATAGATAGAGAATTGAGTGAGGAAGAAAGAGAGGAAAGACAGGGAATGGGTAAATGAAAGGAGAAAAGGAAAAAGAAAAAAGGAAAAACAGGGGGCACAAATTCTCTATTTCCATTTCTAGTCTCATGGATTCTTGCATTTGTTGAATTATTTTCTCAATTAAAAATAAAACATTTGAACCAAACAGAAAGCAAGTGTCTTTGACATTTAAAATCATTATGCATTTCTCTTGAAGAAAGTGATTTTAAAATGTCTACACTCATCAGGTTGTGTCCCAAGCCTTTTCCTGCCAATTACACCTTAATAACTCGATTTAAAACAATCATGCAGAAGTGTTTGAACCCATCCTCACTGGCAGCAACAATTAGAGGAAAAGTCTCCCTGCGGCTTTTCAGTTGCCCTGGCATTTCCTCTCCTCCACTGCAAGTCTGATCCTCAGTTGGTGTTCTAAGTTCTCCCATCTTCTTCTCCTTCCTCCAGTTGTGAGACTTCACACTTGTTCCTCTGTTGAAGTTATTTCAGTGTATAAAAACCCAGAGCATAGAACAGCACATCCAACACTTCCATGGTGGACTTTTCAGTTGAAAGCGCCATCTCGTAATAAAACCTCTACAAGCAAGAGGCACGAAAGAGAAGAAGGGCTGAAGAGATGGCTCAGGAGCTAAGAGCACTAACTGCTCTTCCAGAAGACCCCATCAGATCCTTCCACACCCATGAGCAGCTCACGGGCACTGTAACTTCAGCTCCTCGTAATCTGACAGCCTCTTCCGACCTCCACACACACATCTATAAACACACGAGAGCATAGGCTCACCTCTAAACACACACACATGTATATACACACATACACACACAGAGAGAGAAAACTAAAAATAGGTGTATTAAAAGAAAAGAAAAATGTCACTTACAAATGCTTACATGCAAATGACATATAAACAAATATAAACATATAACTTAAATGTGTTATTTTAAAAGAAAAAACATTTCTGGGCTCCCTCATATTTTCATTCTCACCCAGGTTGCTGTTCACTTGGCTGCAACAGAAAACACCAGAGAGGCTTATTATTCTATTGTAACACACATCGTAACAGGCGCTAGCCACAATCTCAACTTAGCGCTAAAGCATCCTTTTTTTTTTTTTTTTTTTTAAACCCTTTCCCATGGTTCCTTGGGTAGAGACTTTACTGGGTCTTTACATCGTTCAGGAGTAAACTGCATTTGTGTTATAAGTAGTTTAAAGTTTCTGGACTTCTAAATCTAAACTCAGTATAGGAATTTTTATCATATGAAAGGTTTGACCCAAGAGGAAGTATAGTAAGTATTATCCGATGGTAAGTTTTGGTGTTCTCTCTTGGGCTCATCTTCTAGAAAACTGAAATTCAAATGCCTATCTAAATGCATTGTGATAGCAGTTACGTATACGACCACATCTACCACTTTAACTAGTGAGTGTGTATGTGTGTGTGTGTGTGTGTGTGTGCGTGCGCGTGCGCTGTATGAATGTGTGTGCACATGCACTCACCCATGTACAGATGCACGGTAGATGTAACAGGTGAACTAGCCGCTGGTGTGTCCGCAGGCTAGAGGTGGCTATCAGGACACCTCCTTCAGGACATACTTCCTCACTCCTTAATTGTTTTAGGCAGTTTCGGTCAGGAAACCTGCATCTAGCTCTACTAGCTAGACTATCCTGGGAGCCTCTGGAGTCCTCCTGTTTTTGCCTCCCCCCACCCCCACTGCAGGGATTTGCAGTCATTCCTCACTTTTATGCAGATACTGGGAATCCAAATTCAGCCCATCATATCTGTGCAGCAAGCACCTTAATGTACCAAGCCATCTCCCTGGCCCAGTTTAACTACCAGTAACACGCACACATGCACGCACATGCACGCACACACATTGTTATATAACCACCACTACCACCCAACTCCAGAACTCATTTTCCCAAGATGAAGCTCTGTGTCCATGCAAAAACTAATTCTCTATTTCTTCTCTCCATTAGATGTTTTCCTTCTATTCATCTGTGGATTTAGCTATTCTAGATACGTTGTTTACATCCCAACTCAAACGTCTCCCAATCACCTTACCTTTGACATCTCCATAACTAGACTTCTCTCTCCTACATCCACACGTTTACATCCCGACTCAAACGTCTCCCAATCACCTTACCTTTGACATCTCCATAACTAGACTTCTCTCTCCTACATCCACACGGCTCTCACCTGCATTTTCTGTCTTAGAGAGTGGTCCCTACATCCACCTGATGTCTACAGCTTCAAACCAACCTGAAATCTGCCTAGTTCTTATCCTTCACTGCATCCTAAAATTGCTGCTGCCTTCCTCCAGGCTGACATGACTTAGACCAGAATATTACCCGTCTCCTGTCCCATCTCCCCCTCCAGCCTCTTTGCTGCACAGGGACCAGCTTTCTAACAAGCAAGTCTGACTATGCTAGCATCTGTCTTAAAGCTTTCATTAGTTCTCCGCTTTCTGGGTCAGACTCAAAGCCTTGAGAGAGTTTATCCTTCATGTTCTTTCTTCTCCATATGCCATCAGCATATCTCTCTCTCTCTCTCTCTCTCTCTCTCTCTCTCTCTCTCTCTCTCTCTCTCACACACACACACACACACACACACACACACACACCTCAAATTCCAGCTGGTGTGAATTTCTGTTCTGTCCTCCATCATACTCTTCCCCCAGACACACTATCTCTAAAACTTCACCCTCTTCAGAGACCTGCCTCCTTTCTATTCATCCTTCAGGTCTCCATAGTAATTCAGACCTACTAATAGCTGCAGTGGCTAATAAAGAAGACGATTAGCACTCCCTGTGCAGTTGTGATGGTCTGGGTACTGCTCTGAGCTCTTGCATGCATTGAATTTACATGATCATAAAATGACCTTACAAAGAAGCAAAATGTTTCTAGGTTTCATAGATAAGGGGACAGCAGGGTGCTCCGATTACATGGTTGTTGTACTGCAGAGCCAAGACTCAGGTCTCAGCTGTTTTGAACTGCTGATAAGCCCTGTCCCCATCAGCTCAGATGCTACCTTCTCCAGGATTCCTCTCTGATTGTATAAATATGCATGCATATCTTCCTTAAAGCCTACTTTCTAATAAAAAAAAAAACCACCCAATTCTTCTGTAATTATGTTTCCATTGCTTGCTACAAGTCACCTGTTAGAATTGTTACAATGATTGGAAATTCAGTAAGGACTCGGGAGTCTTGTTTACCCGGGAAGTAGCAGGCCCAAGATAAATATTTTCAGTGAATGAAAAAAGGAGTGAATGATATTCTAAAAGCTATAAATAGATTAGTACAAAAATGTCCTGGAACCACTGAGAAAAATAATCTAGAAACGTCTAGAAAAGTAATTGGTCTCTTTTTTCATCAGAGAGAGGAAATAAAGATTAAACAAAGTAAAGAGGGTGGAGGTGATGTGGGAGGGAAATGTTTCCATTGATACCAACTGCTTGTTGAAAGCTGGGAAACATACACAAGGAGATGGCAAGACGGCTCAGCAAGCAGGAACATTTATTGCTCTTGCTGAGGACCTGGGTTCAGTTCCTATCACCGACATATTAGCTCAAAACTATCCTTAACTCTAGCGCCTTCTTCTGGCCTCCTTGGGCCCCAGGCATGCAGAATATATACATACATACGGGCAAAATACACATAACACATCAAATAATTTTTAATTTAAAAATAAAAGTGTTTAGAGTGCTTGTCAAATTTATTAACTGTAGAAACTAAGTTCATTAACTACAGTCAAGGGAATATGATCACTTGCAGAAGCTTTTTAATTTTGTTTTGCCTTCATGATTAGTAATTTTGGGGTAAACAGCTCTGTATGGTCACTCTCAGTTATGAGCTCTAGAGATGGATACCTGACGTTGAGTAAAGAGATATTACTAGCTTTACAAAGATGCTTGTTAGCTCCTTACAATAACTAACATGCCTTCTGCAGGGTATTTGTAGAGAGCTTAAATGGTACCTCCAAGTTTTGTGCGTGCTTGGGCACATTCGTGTGTGTGTGTGTGTGTGTGTGTGTGTGTATGTGTGTGTGTGTGTGTGTGTGTGTGTGTGTGTGTGTCTGGATAACACTCAAAGTGGGCATCTCCTTGTAGTCTCCTCTTTAGGAGACAATGTGTCAGCTGCTCCTGCTCATTTCTGCTGCTTTGTGTAGATCCTGCTCCAGACATTGAGACAGAACAGCCTCCAGGAGCCTTGCTCTCCTAAAGCCTTCACACTCAAATGCATAGAGTATAGAATTTCTCCTGTAGAGACTGGAGGGTTTGATTTGGTTTTCCTTTCTTTGGGGGAGGGAGACTGAGTCCCTAAAGTAGAAGGGGACAGAGAAACATTTCTAAAGCTTTCACTTGAAAACCTGGTATTGAGACACAGGGACCGAGGTAGGCGGGCCTAGAAACCCCCCTGGATCCCAAAAGCGGGCGCCTGTGGCAGGAATCTTCTGCCTGGGACACTAACATTCCATAGACAAGCAGCCCCGGGAGAAAATTCTCTCTTCCAGGAACGAGGAAAAGCCTCTAGCAGGGGCAAAACGAGCCCCAGAGCTCAAGGACTCCGCCCGCTT